>NQMI01000089.1:161487-178905 GCA_002270565.1 Stenocarpella maydis
TAATATTAGTATTTAATACTACTAGTGGTATCTTCATTATTTATTTACAAGCATTTTAGTTTATTAGTATTAAAAATACTACTTAATTAAAATTAATATTAACTTTTTATTATTTTATTATTACTAATATTTTAAATTTAAGCAACTTAATGAATTATCTTAACGCTTGTTTATTTAAAAGGTATATAATGTAATGATTTATAAAGTAAGCTATTTAATTAAGTTTAATATAAATTCCAAACTTAATTTTAATGCTAATATTAGCTTATTAATATTCTAATATAAGGTTTTAGTTATCCTTCTTTTTATTATAATAATTATATATAAAGTAGCCCTTCTTATTACAATGATAATACTTAATATCCTTTTCATCTCTCTTTAGCTATTATTAAGCTACATTAAGTTTTATAAGTCTTATATATTATCTTAAAACTATAATTCTAAATTAATAGCATGTTTTAGTATTAACATTATATTAAAACTCCTTAGAGCTATTACCTTTTTCTTTCTATATAATATTTATATAGCCAATCACTAATTTTAACAGCTATCTTAATATATTACCAAGAAATTCTTAAATTGGTTTTAATTATCTAGTTTATTTTTTACTTCATCCTTAAATTTGTTATAAGTTATAAAAATATGGGTATTATTTATATAATGAATTTATATATAAATATATTTCAATTCTATTATATACATTAAAGTAACTTCTTTTTATATAAGCTATATAAGTCCTTACCCAACCTATTATTCTTCATCTAAGTCTTAAAAGAGAGTTCTTAAAGCAGCTTTATAACCTTTATATGTATTAAAGATTTTTTAAGTTTTATATTCATATTATATAAAGTTTTTATTATTTAAATAGTTCTTGAAGTAAAGCTTAATCTATATAAGGGCTTATTCCTTTAAATAAAATAATATATATATAACTTATTTTCTATTAGATTAAATATCTTTTCTATAGAATTAATAACAGGCTTTAACTTAGGTTAAGTGATCTTAGAGTTACCTTATAGTTTTATTATAGGATATAAGAATATTAAGCTTTATATACTCTCTAGCTAAAATAAGTATATTAATAATATTAGTAGCTATTTATAGGGAATAAATTTCTTATTAAAGTATTTTTATTTCTTCATTTTAATAAGTTTAATATTTTATAAACATATAAATATAGTTTATTTTAGTAATTATTTTGAATATTCTTAAGGAATAATCAATATATATTCAGTATTAACTATTTTTTACTAAAAGTTATATTAACAATCTTATTATTATTATTATTATTATTATTATTATTATTATTATTATTATTATTATTATTATCATTATTATTATTATTATTATTATTATTATTATCATTATTATTATTATTATTATTATTATTATTATCATTATTATCATTATTATTATTATTATTATTATTATTATTATCATTATTATTATTATTATTATTATTATTATTATCATTATTATTATTATTATTATTATTATTATTATCATTATTATTATTATTATTATTATTATTATTATCATTATTATTATTATTATTATTATTATTATTATTATTATTATTATTATTGTTATTATTATTATATTTAGATATTATTATATTTAGATATTATAAATGTAAAGTTTAGGGTAATTATATAAGTTATTATTTAAGGTTTGTATAAAATAGTTAAATAAAAGTTATTAAAATATAATAATTATAAATAGTTTTTAGCTAACAAATCTAATAATTATATTTATATTTAAGGGGCATTCAAGGTAGAATTATTCCAAATAATATAATAATACTAATCAAGAGCTATGAAAGCTATTTTTTGGTAAATACTTAAATTAATTGCTAAGGAGTTATCCTAAGCTATGCTATCTAGTAGTAATCATTATAAGTTTATATAGTCTATCTCTTTAGCCCAACTTACTAGGAGCGCTAGTTATACCTAGTAATCAAGTATAAGGGAGCGCTAGGAGTGATTATTACTCTAGTTGCACCTTGGTATTAAAGCGCTAGAAGCAATTATTGCTCCAATCGCTCCTGCTTACCTAATACTAGGTCACATACTAGGCTATACCTATTTATTGCCGCTTCCTCTAGTCTGCTGAGCTGGCCTAATAGGTTCCTATCCAACTCAAGGACAACTGCTAGTCCTATTTCTACTAGGGTCGTAACAAAATATATAAGGTATAACTTTAAATTTAAGGGACCTAATTAAAATAAAAAAGATAATCCTACTTATCTAACTTCTTAAAATGTTGCTTCTCTATACATAATGTTATAATAAATCCATAAAGATATTTATAACGAAAAACATAGATAATCAAAAAAAGTAGAAATATATTAAATAAAGTTTTTGAAAATAAAAAATAATGAAAAAGGGTAATAATATTATAAATGTAAGAGGAATAAAACTAAAGATTAAATATTAATCCTCTAAAGGTATAAACAAAACCCTACTAGCTAGCTAAATAAGCTAATAAGAAGGAGTATACACTAATAAGGTTATATAATAGATTAAAAGGATAATTAAAATAATTAAGTAATATTACTCTAAATAATATAAATACCCTATACTCTTATTACTTCTAGGAAGTAATTATGATGGGCGTTGCCTAGGGCTGGTTATCCGGCTTACATAACCGGACTCCAAGTATTTAGACACATTTCCTAAGGGCTCACTACGGGAACCCTTTATCTCTCTTTTCTTTATCTCTTATACTTTATATTAATTTAATTAGATTCCCTAGACTTATCTATAAACCATATAATATTATAAAAGACCCTCTTCTTTACTTAAGTAGTCTAAAAGAGTACTTATTTTCCTTTCCTTAATCTTTATTCTCAAATATCTAATTTCCCTTAATTTTCTTATACCTACCTATCTAATATACCCAACTTAATAAGATACCTACTTATTATATATAACTTCTTTAATAAAGCTTCTTATACTTAGTAAAGTATATCCTTAGCTTTTTCTTTTTAATACTCTAGATATCTTTTCTTTAAAATCTAATTTTAATGTAAAGAAACTAGAGTTAAAAAAATTAAAATTAAATAAATAAGATAATTTATTAGTTATTTAAACTTATAAATACACCTATACCTATGTAAGAATAGCTATAATAAATATGAATACTTCTTATTATATTTATAATATAAGTCATAAAATACACTTTTTAAACGTTTCTTTTTGATTAATGAGATAATAGTATTATATTCTTCTATAGTTTAAAAATAAAGTATAAATATATAGCTTATCAACATAATTAATAAATGTATAAAAAATATTTGAAAATACATATAAATGAAAAGAGAATAAAGAAAGAACCCACTATATATCTTTCCTAAAAAAGAAAACTAATAAAGAAAGAAAATAATATTATGAATATAATAATAATAAAAACTAAAAACAGACTATTAATCTACTAAAGGTATAAATAAACCCTATAAGCTAGCTACCTAAGCCTATAAAAAGAGGCATAGCTATTACTATATATAATCTAGATTACTTACTTATATAAGGAAGAGATAACTTAAATTATTAGCAGAGTAATAAGCTAAGTAAGCTATTAAACTACTATAATTACTAACTTATTAGTAAGCTAGTAAGCTAAGTAAGCTAGGCTAAAGAGATAGATTATATAAACTTATAAATATTACTATTATATAGTATAGCTTAAGATAACTCTTTAGTAATTAATTCAAGTATTCACCTAGGAATAGCCTTATTAGCTTTTAATTATTGTTATTATATTACTTAGAATAATTCCACCTTAATGTAATAATACTAAACCTGTATAGGGTTCAGTAGATAACCTATAGGCTTTATATTAGCAGAGGAGCATAGAGGTAATAGTTGATTGAGTTATAATATATAAAGATACTATTTATAAAGAGGGTATAATTAGAAGCTATAAGGCTATCCAGTTAGTAGAATTGAATATTTAAATTAACAACTAAAAAGTTTATTTTATAGAAGCTATCTATAGTAGTAATGATTATATCCTTATGTATTCTAACTCTTTATCTAACCCTAGTAGTGGACTATATGAACTGCTTATTGATTTGCATGATCCAGCCTTATAGTTAGCTAGACTATTTATTAGTCCTATTAGTTTACCCTAATTAGTAGGTCCCTAACCCTAACCCTAGTTATCTGGTGCATTATTATTAACTCAGGCGGGGAAGCATTTATAGGCCTTTAATGTAGGCGCCTGGGATTATCTTCTATAGTAGTTAGCAGTTAATAAGTGTGTGTTTATAATATTACCTCCCTTCTTACTTCCTTTATTATTAAAGGTATCTGTTAAACGGAACCGCTCAGCAAGGAGTTACCCTAGACTTTGTGCAAGGAGTTACCCTAGACTTGCGAGTCAGGCGATTTTCGCTAAGTACGCCCAGTGCGTGCGTGACGCAAGATGAGTTTGGTGGCCGTGAGTCGATTATTTTGGCCTGCATTTGCACCTTAATTTAGACCTCTGCATTACCCTTATTTCTTACCCAAAAAGTATATAACTTAGTGCATTGGATAGCTTGATTTCTGAAGTTTATATGTACTTAATTTGGGCATTGCTAGGGCTATGGTTGGCTAGTTGCTTGGAACCAAAGATGGTGTGTTGGAAGGGCGAATTTTCCGGCATTTGCAAATTTGCACCAGAGCCTACCGCAGCGTGCCCNAGGCCTAATTGCGCTCTAAGGGCAAGATAGTTGTTTTTAATTAGAGTTCCTTAGTTAATAAAAATATAAATTAGTTAAATTTCATAGGTACTAATATTAAAAAGTTTATAACTATAAATAGCTTATTAGGTACTTAAAGTCTATTATTAAGAATAGAAGTTTTTATATTACCTTACTTAATTAATTATATAGTATTTATCTATTTTCATTCTTTCTTAATTAGTTATTATTAGGGTAACTTTTTAGTATTTAGGGTATTAGTGTAGAAGGAGTAATTAGTATTATTGAATTTTCCTAAGAGTATAACTAGTTATAGTTGTTAGTTATTAGTCTTATAATTAGTCTTCTATTAATTATTCCTATTATTTTATCTATATTAGGAATTAGGGTTTATTATATAGCTTTATTATAATATTTTAATATAGCTTACTATATATAGAGCTTTTACCTACTTTCCTAGCTTTCAGGGACTATTTTATAATACTATACATATAGTACTACTGGCTCTTATATATTTTTACTAAAGTTATAGCCTTTCTATTTAATAAGGTATTCTATTATTCCTTAGTATTATCTTAATTTCACAATTATCTTTATTTTATATTCTTTATTATATTTATTAAGACTTTCAATCTATATTTTAAGTTTTATATTTCAAGATGCTAGGTCCAATAATAAAATATAAAAACTAGGTGTTATTTTATTTCTTAAGGTAATAAAAGTTTATATTTAGTATTTAAGAGTTTTTCTAAAATTCTAAAGGGGCTAATCTTTTTATAATCAAGTTTAATACTAGGCTATTTAGTTTTACTATTTTAATATATAAGGTAGACTTGATTTCCCTTATTAAGAATTAGTTCATTAATCTTTTTCTAATTTATATATTTTATTATTTATTTCTATGTAAAAGAAAGTTCTTTCTAAATATTTTATTACATTGTGTAATTTATATTAGTCTTTATTCTACTAATTCCACTAGTATAGTATCTAGTAGTAAGTTCTACTATGCCTAAGGCTTATATCTATACAGTATAAAGAAAGGTAACTATCTAGTTATACTAGAGGTTATACTATTATAAGTGAACTATATTAGTAGTAGTAACTTAACTTAATTATCTTATAATTAGTTAATATAGCATTAAAGGTATTATTTTATAATTTAATTAATTTATTCTATTCATCTATTTATCTATAGATATACTATTATTAAGATCTTATATTTTACTTTAAGGTATTTTATTAGTAACCTTTCAAAGTTTAATATGAAAAGCTTATCTTTATTTAACATAATTTTATATACTATTTTATAATGACTTATAATAATTTCTAAATATATATATATAAGTTCTCTTATTATATTACTGTCCTTATATAATATAAAATATATATACTTACTTAGTCTATAAATTACTATTAGGATACTATTATAGTATACCCTAATTAAGGGTTCTTATAAGAGAGGTAGCTTAATAATAAAGTCTAGACTAATAGATAACTATATAGTTATAAGTACTAGTAGGGGCTTTAATAGTTTATATAGTATATATCTAGAGGCCTTGTTTTTATTATATAAGTTGCATTTACTAACAATATTTATAACTTTCTTCCTAAGGCTAGGAATCCAGTAGTTTCTTTAAATCCTTTTAGTAGTTACTATAATGCCTTAGTAGCTATATACTAGTGCTGTATATATTTTATAGATTAGCTTATTTTATTTCTTTAAATCTATAGGGGTTTTTTAAATTTAAAAGTTAATTCTAATTATAATATTAAGTTTTTAGTTAAAGATAAGGCTTTTATCTTTCTAAATATTAAATGTTATTTATCCTATAAGTGAATTTTTATTCTAATAATTAAGTCTTCTACTAGGTATATTAGCTCTAATATTCTTAACTCTATTTACATAAATAGTCTTAATATTAAATTATAATAAGAATTCTCTATATCTAATTTATTATTTATTAAAATTCTTAATTATTATAAAGATTATAATATTCTTATAATATATATAAAGCTTCATTTATTCTTTACGTTTAATAAAGTAGTATTATTAATTTCAAAATATATTTATTGTTACTATAAATTCCTTATTTAGTATAATATATCTAGTATCTAATCTACTAAATTTTATAACTTTGTCTTTAAGTATTTAGAAAGCTTATTATTTTATTTTTATTCATCTAAATATAAGATCCTTCTTTATAAGGTTTATAAGAGGTTTTATAATATTAGTATATTATATAATGAACTATCTATAGAAGTAAGTATATTTAAGGAATGCTCTAATATCCTTAATATTAGTTAGTATTAGCTATTTCTTAATTACTTGAACTTTACCTTCTTATATCTTAATCTACCCTAATTTAATTATATATCTAAGGTAGTTAACCTTTTAAGAGTAGTATTTATATTTCTCTAGTTTTATAAGAAGGTTTATATCTTAAAGCTTCTATAATACTTATATAATATATTCCTTATAATATTTAAGGTTCTTTAAAAAAATATAAATATTATTAAGGTAAGTAATAATAAAGATAATTCAATATTTATATAGAATATAGTTAATTATTTTTTAAAATAAAGGTAGTATATTAGTTAATTTAAAACATATAAATATTATTATATATTATTTGTAGTATATTTTAAATGCTATCTTTTTATTCTTTTCTCTTTTTAATTTAAATAAAGTTATATTTATACTTTAGGTTGAGTATTATAAATCATTTTTCTTCTTTAAGTTAATCAATAAGTTCCTTAATAAGAGGAAGGAGGTATTAATTTTTAATTATAATGTTATTAAGTTACTAATAGTTAATATATAGTTATAGTTTGCTATTCTTCTTAAGTATAAAGAGGATTGGGTATCCTGCTAATAATTATAAAGGTTTAATGAATTCTTTCATAAGGCTCTTATTAAGGTAGTTTTTAAGTACTTTAAGTTATTCCTTATTAAATTTATAATTAGTTTAAATTATAGTATGGTTTTTAATTTTAAGAGTATTTTATAATCTTATTATATATATTATAATAATATTATATTAAGTTTTTTAGAATACATTTTTAAATTTATAATATTCTCTTAGTATTTATACTAGTTTATTTATATTTATCTTCATTTTTCTTCTTTTAAGTAGAGGAGGTATTACTCTATCTACTGCTAGTATATAATATATTAATTAGTTGGTTAGTGCTTTTAAGGGTTAGTTTATAATAGACTAATATTTTAATTATATGAGTAATAATCTCCTGATTAACTTTATCCTTTCTATAAGATACTTGAGGGGTTTAATCCTTCTTTATTCTTCTTAAGCTAGGTTTCCTATCTACTTATAGAGATATCCATAGGTCTATTTAGATACATTATCTACTTACCATCCTTAATAATATAACTCCTTTTTATACTTTTAATTATAACCTTCCTTTAGAGAATAGTATTATTTTAAAAGATCTAGCTAGTAATTTAATTAATTTAGTGATTTATAACATAGAGCCATAGAAGTCCAAAGATTAATTTATAATATACTATATTTATAACATCTAGAGTTATAGGAGTAGTATATCCTTGGATTAACATAAGTAGATAATTAGTCTTTATATTAATTACTTTATTTTTATATCCTATCTTTATATCTTTTATAATATTAAGTTTATAATGATCTTCCTTCTAATACTATAACACCTAATCTTTATTAATAATATTTAGTAATATAAATTTACCTAAATACTATTATTTAACAATATAGTATTATTTTTTTAAATACTTTCTACTTATAAAATAATATATATATAGTTTCTATAAGTTTTCTATAAGGACTTGTAGTATATAATTAATTAGTATCCCTTTATAGGTAGTTATTATCTTTTCCTTATTCTTATTATTTTATATATTAAGCATTACTATTACTACTTGCATTATTATTTCCTTTCTTTATGCTAGAGTAGGAGCTTCTTATTTAGGTAGATAGGGCATTTAGTTAACTTATATACCTATACTCTATTAAATCCTTATAGGCATTTAAGTAATAGGTCTCTATTAAGTTTAATAATTATATAAGCCTTAATATTATTATAGCTAGCAATCTTTTAATATTTAAGTTTAAAGTACTTATAAGTCTTTATAATAGGTCCTAAATAAAACCTTTTAGGGAAGAAAGATTAGCTAGCTTTCTCCTAAAAGTAAATATAATAAGTATGCTAGATGCATAAGATTTATAAGATCTCAGTATGCTTAGGGCGCTATAGCTAGAGATAGGCCTTATCTCTGGTTTCTCCAATAGGAGGCTGGTAGAGTTCTTTTATAGCCTATACTATGGGTATTCCTATAATAGTAATTCTGGTTGTACTAGTACTAGGCGCGATAGTTTAGCACTTTCCTAAATGCTTCTTAGGGTTCTTACTAGAGTTTTTACATTTATTAGTATTTTATATAGGGTCTTTATTATTTCCTTAAGTATTACTTTTAGCACTTAAGCAGTTTAAGTTACTATTATTTAAAACTATATTATATAATAATCCTTATCTTTCTATTATTAACTATCTTTCTTATTAAGGTTATTTAAGGAATTATTTAAAGGCTTCTTTCTTTAAAAGGTATAGTAAGTATTAGTTATTAAAGTAAGAGGTCTAATTAATAGCTTTATACTTAGGGCTAATATCGGCTACTTTCTTAAGAATAATTAGTAAGTTATCTAGATTCTTAAATATAAGGTATCTTGCCTTCCGGGTATACTAGATATTCTTTATTAAGTAAACAGCTATATTATTTGAGCTATTTCTAGTATATAGTTATATTAACCTATTATTATTATTCTGGAATAGGTCTTTATAGTTATTTCTTAGTTTAACAGCATTCCTTAAAGAAATATCCTGGCTTTCTATAATTATAGTTAATAGCAGATCCTAAGAAAATAAGAGTAATTACTAAGTGGGAGAGGCCTATATTAGTAAGAGGTATATAAAGCTTTTTAGAGTTTACTAACTTTTACTAGATATTTATTAAGAACTACTCCTAAAAAGCTACCCCTTTAATAGTATTAATTAGAAAAGGGGTGCTATTTTTATAAATATAGGAGCATAATAAGGCCTCCTAATAGCTTAAGGAAGACTTTATACAAGCCCTAGTTCTTATATAATAGGACCTAACTAAGAAGACCTTTATAGAGGCCAATTATAGCAGCTAGGGTCTTAAAGGGGCCCTCTTGTATGAAGTTAACGGGGTACTAAGACCCATTGCCTTCCATTTAAGGAAGCTTATAGCAGCTAGGTAAAATTACTTAATTACTAATAAGGAGATACCAGCTATTATAGATTGCTTATAGTAGTAGCATACTAAGCTAAAGAGTATTAACAGGTTTATAATTCTCTTAAACTATAAGAATCTTAAAAGGTTTCCAATAAAGTAATAGCTTTTAGAGCATTAAGTATAATATATAGAACTTCTAATGGAATTTCTATTTAACCTAGTTTACTAATTAGGTAAGAATATTATTATTCCAGATGCCCTCTCCTATAGAGATTAGAATCAGGCAACCCTTAAGGATATAGAGGTAAGGAATATTTAGATAATTTTAGATTTTATATTAATAAAGTAGTAAGTTAACTTTATATAGGTTAGGGGGGTTATAAAGACGTTAGTTAAAACTAAGGCCTTTAATAATCTAGAACTATAGTAGTTATAAGAGGAAGCTATATAAATAAATATAGGGTATTAGGAGGTTTATTAGGTAGTATAAAGAGGTAACTCTAAGCTTAAGCCTAAACTATAAATATATATCAAGATTAGCAAATGCTATATAGATTCTAAATAGACCCCTATAGTATAAGGAAAGACTTTGGATCTTAGGTGTCCTAATTACCTAAAAGAAAGAATATAAGAAAGCTAGCCTATAAGACTTATTTAGACTACCTATAATTCAGCAGTTAATAGGTATTCTAGCTAGGAAGGTATAATATCTATAGTAAGTTAGTATTTTTATTAGCCCTTAATATAATCAAGAATTTAGTAATTCCTATATAATTGTAATATTTATAGTAGGATAAAGGCCTAAAGGGAAATAAGAAAGGCATACTTAAAGCTATTATTAGTTTCTAATAAATGCTATAAGGAAATTACTATAGATTTTATAACTACCTTCCTAAGTTCAGATAGCTAAGACTACTTAAGTATACCCTAGCTTAAGGGGTATAAGTATATCTGGGTTATTGGCAACTATTTAAATAATGGTATTATGCTAGAACCTATGGAGACTATAGATGTAGAAGTATATATATAGTGCTTCCTCTAGTGTTAGGCTAGGTACTACAGGTGGCCAAAGGCTATTACATCTGACCGTGGGCCCAACTAGGTAAGCTGCTTCTGGAAGCACATATGCTAGCTATTAGGGACTAAATAATGCCTTAATATAGCATATTACCCTAAGACTAATAAAGGGCTAGAATATATAAACCAAGAAATTAAGGCATATCTTATAGCTTTTATTAACTAAAACTAGGATAATTAGGTAGATTAGCTACTACTAGCTCAAATAGCCCTAAGGAACTAAAAGAATATAAGTATAAGTATATTAATATTCTTTATAATAAAGGGGTACAACCCTAACTTAATTATCCTAATAATTAAGAACTAAGAGCTAGAGGGCATTATAGTAGAGCCCCTAGAGCAGCAGGCAGAATCCTTTATCTAAAAGCTCTAGTAGATAACAAACCTCTATTAAGCTACCATAGTTTCTACTTTCAAGGCCTAAGAAAATACGGCTAATTAAAAATATAAGCCAGCACTATACTTCTAGGAAGGGGATTTAGTATAGGTAGATTTATAAAATCACTACTTATTATGCCCTAAAAAGAAACTTAATTAGAAATATATAAAATTTAAAGTAAAAATGATAATATTCCTACTAATAATAGAGATTTTTAAATTCCCTAATAGCTAATATATAAAAGTATATATTAAATACCTCTACTAGATAGCCTAAGACCCATTACCTAGCTAAAAATATATAGATTCCCAGCCTTTAGTAATAACTATTAATAGCTATTAGGAATATTTTATAGAAAAATCTCTATATATATATATATATATATAAAGAGTAGATAGGGGTATATAATAAGCTCTAATTAAGTAAATGGGGTATTAGGATCCTATTTAAACTAATCTAGAAAACCTAAAAGAAACCTTAGCTTAGGATAAATTTAAGAAGTAGTATAGCAACCCTTACTAGGAGGATGGGCTAGCAGCAGTATATAATGCTTATAACTTAGGATCTAAGAAAAAGTGCAAAGAACCCACTAGAAAGAAGAGCAGAGGGCAGACCGTATAGGGCTAAAAGATAGCACTTATAATAGAGGGGGTAAAGAGAGAGAAGGATTCTTTAGGTAATATAATTAATTAGTACGACTCTATATAAATAGTATTAGAAATTATATAAAACAGAAGGGGCCTAAATTCTTAAAAAGAGTTATAAGATATTTATTAATATAAAACATATCTTAAAAACGGGGTATAACGAGCTATTATAAAAACTAATAATTAATACTAAAAATCTAATTACTTTTTACTGAAAATTAATTTATTTAGGGAAATTTACTAATAAAGTTCTAATTGTTTACATTTATATATAGGATAATAGGGCTAAAGAAGGCAGCTAAGGTATATCAGCTAGAAAACCATTAGTAACAGTATAAAGGCTAATAATATTAGTATGAGAATTACTTATAAAGGGAAAATATAAGTATTCTTATATATAAGTATAGTATAGTAGGTAATATAGACCTTCTTAAAACCTATATCTTACCTTAGTTAGTACAAATTAAAAATAAAGGTATAAAAATTATATAGATTGGGCTAGAAATACCTTATAAATTTAGTTAGTAAAGAGCTCCTCATTTATATAAAGGTGGTTCTAGTATTTTATAATAAGGGGAGGTACAGCATTATAGGGTTACTATATTATTAGTAGAATCTAACTAAATTAGTATAGAAGTTACATACCTTGGCCCATAAGTAGGAATAGTAAGAATTATAGACTTTGCTGCTTACACTAGTATAAGACTTATAGTTAGCGCTAGTAGAGATACAGCAGAAGCACTTATATTCATTTTTACCCTAAAATGTTAGGAAATTAGTTGAAAATAATTAGAAACTGCAAACTTACCTACTACTATAGTTTGAGTGGGTAGATTGTAATTGCACTAGGAGGTATTTTAAATAAGGCTGAAATTTAGTTTCTAAGGGAATTCATATAGATTTTTAAGGGTTAGGGCTGGAAACTGTAAACTTTTAATTAAGAAGGGGATACTTATTAATTTAATTTTATTATTCTTAGAAAGTAGGGGAAGAAGTATAAAAGCTAGGATATTTAAGGGTTTAAATACTTAGGACCTTTAATTAAATTAGGATGGAGGCTGCCTTTAGTTAAATTAGGATAGAGGTAGGCCCCTAATTAATTCTGGTTAATAGTTTATCTGAATTGGAATCCAATTTAATGTAATTAGTGGTTATATAAATAGTTTTAAAGGGAGGGGGATAGTATTATAGGGTAGAACCCTAGGTGTTAGCATGATCTGGCTCCCTTCGGACCTATTAGGGATTCTGCATATAAGAGCGCTAATTTCAGACTTATAGGATTTTCCTTCTACTTTTTCTTTCCTTATTAAACCTAGCTTAGCTATAGCTAATATTTAGCATTAGCTTATATGCACCCGTTATAGATAATATTATAAGCTAACTATAATAGTACCTAAAGGACTTATTCTAATAATTAGGAAATTAAAATTAATTACCAGGATGCAACCCTATAGGCCCTTAATAGTAGAATTAGCTATAGTATAAATTTAAGGTTAGGCTTATAAGGCTTGTAAGTGAGCCATATAAGCCAGCTTAATAAGTGGAGTAGTAAGCCTTATACCCAGGCTTACAGGCTTATATTACAAGCTATTAAGCTAGCTAAAGAGATAAACAATATAAGCATATAATTATTGCTAGTAGATAGCACCTAGATAGAACAGCTCTTCAGCAGTAAATTTAAGTATCTAAATATTAACCTCTAGATAGCCTTATCAGCTCTTAATTAGCTATACTTAACCATATATCTTATTATATTCATAACTCAAATATCTTTCAAATATAAACCTATATACTAGGTCTATCACCAGGAAACTATGGTAATTATTACAGAAGTCTTATATATTATATATATATATGTATAACATCATGACTCTATATATAAATAATAATATATTGAATTTTTTAAAAGTAAGAAAATTGATATTAAGCATATGAAGTATTAAAGAGCTAAAAGAACTTTAGATGAATTTAAAAATATACCTAATATTAAGAAATCTTTAATGGTAATTAATAACAAATAAAAGTAAAAGTAATTAATAAATGAAAGAACTAATACTAATAAAAATAATAAAATTAAATATAATATACTACCTTATAAAAAGAATATAGTAGAATTTAATAAGCTAGATTTTAAATTAATAATAATAAACTTATCTTAAATAATATTAAATACTATATATATAGTAGTAAGGAAATCAATTTTTTAATATTTACTAACTTTCATTAATCTTAATATCTACTTAGGGCTAAATAATTAATAATAATTACTATTAATTAGCATGAATTGAATTTTTAATTTTTATATTGATCTTATATTAACTAATTTATTAAAATATCTAATATATTAATAGTTTATAATAATAACTAATATATTTCATATCTTATATATAAAAGACTTTAAAGAATTTAAATTATTATAAAATTTGAAATAATATTATAATATGAGATAAATAAAGATAAAGTTCTAAATACTATATATTAATATTTATAACTTTATTTAAGTTAAATTAAAACTCTTTATTAAATATATTATTAATTATAATACTTGAAAATTTCTCTCATATTTATAAATAAGTATTAGGCTTAATATTTTATGAATATATAATTTAATTTGAAAATTAAACTTTATTATTTATTAAATTATTAAAAAAGTCTTTATAAATGTTTAAAAAAGTATTAAAACCTGATATAAATTTTTTAAGTATAATATTAAATTATTAAATCATTAATAAACATTTGAAAAATTCAAATAATATTACCTTTATAATCAATATAATTATTTTATTAATAATAATTATTTATGATGAGAATCTTAAAAAAAACCTAGATATATTCAACTTAATAATTAAAATTAATTTATAATTATTAAATTTACTAATATAATAAGATAATATTTTTTAATATTTATGATTGTTTTAGTTATTTATTATCTGTTAAGCTAAATCATATATTTAAATACTTTAAGTACTTAAATGATTTATTTTCCTTTAAGTAAATAAATACGTAATAAAACTAACTTAAAATGAATTTGATATTTTAATAAATATATAAAACTTAAAATAATATAAGAGATTAAGTATTAAATATATATAATGATAAAAATTATATATTATGATGATTATAGCTGGTTCTTAGCTAATAAACCTAGTAAGCAAGTTTATATTTAAGGGCTATTTAAGGTAGAATTATTCTAAATATTATAGTAATAGTAATTAAGAGCTATTAAAGCTATTCCTAAGTAAATACTTAAATTAACTACTAAAGATCTATCCTAAGCTATATTATTTAATAGTAATAATTATAAGTTTATATAATCTATCTCTTTAGCCTAAAGTAATAAGAGTATTACTATCGCGGGATTCATAAATAAGTCCACGGAATCCAATTAAATTAATATAGAGTATAAAAAATAAAGAAAAGAGAGACAAAGGGTCCCCATAGGGAGCCCTGAGGAAATATATCTAAATACTTAGAGTCCAATTATATAAGCTAAACAACTAGCGCTAGGCAAAACCCATTATATTACCCCCTAACTAGATACTACCTCCATTAGCAATCTATATACTGCCTTAGGTAGTAGTTTATATCCCTCCTAATTGCCTAAATTAACTAGAAATTATTGAATTTCCCCTAGATACTAGGCAGCACTATATGATTTTCACTCAGCCTACCTCTATTAGCAATCTAGCTTATTTAGCCTCTTTTAGCAAATCAGATTACTATAGAACCGCTAGTATGGGCTCCTAGTAAAAAAATAAGCCTCTTTAACCAGTTTTCGATCCATTTAACCTAGATCTAGTATATAAATATAATACTCCCCTACTCCTTTTTACTCCCTTTATTAATTATCATTTATATCCTTCTATTAACTTATTATAACAGCTACTAAGGATTATATAGCTTTTACTTTAGATTTCTCATAATTTTAAGCCATATAGTATAATCTTTTATATTTAAATTAAAAGCTAAATATAGATTTTTCTTATTATTATAAATAAGCTAAGTTTATATTATCATTTATTAAATTAATAAATAAAAAAAAGGCTTAAGTTGTATTATAAGTATATTAAAGAGCTTTTATATTAGGGTATAAAACTCTATATAGTTTTTTAGCGAGTTCTTATCTTCTAATCTCTTCTTTATATCCTTATTAAAAGTAATAACTAATAATATTACTTTAATATCTAAGAGCTAAATATTAGCTTTTACTTTAAAGAAGGTAAAATTAAACTTATAAAAGAATAAGTTTATAGGGCCTACTTATTATATATTAGCTAAATACGAGTAAGCTTTCTTAGTATTATTTAAGGCATTATATATAATTTTTATAATAGAAATTAAGAAAGCTATATTAAATACTTTAAAACATATACTTCCTAAGGCTTTAACCTAAATTATAAAAGCTTAAAAGATATTAGCTAGTTTAAATTTATTAGATTTTAATACTAATTAACTATATATATATTATAATTATACATATTTTAAACTAATTATATTAGTATTTATAATATTCTTTATATATATTTTAATTTATTATATTTTTAAGTCTTATAGACTCTAAAGAGGGGGTACTCTTAAGGAGTAGTATTATGAGGTACTAGAGTAGGGTTAGTAGATATTATATAAGAGCCTTTATATATTAGAGGATTCTAAAGAGAGCTATATAAAAGAAGAAGAAGCTTATTTAATGGTAAATTAAGTAGTCTTAAAAGCTTCTAATCTAGCTTCTTTACTTTAGGCTAATATAATCATTATAGCCGGTTCTTAGCTAATAAACCTACTTGGCAGGTTTATATTTAAGCGGTATTTAAGGTAGAATGATTCTAAGCAATATAATAAAAGTAATTAAGAGCTATTAAGGCTATTCCTATTCTAAGCCAATATAATAGTAACCTAGGATGCAGGGTAACTAAGACCAACTGCTATAACGCAACCCTGCAGGCATAAGATAACAGGATGCATTAGGATTGGGTCAGGGTTAGGGACCTACTAACTAGGATGGACCAATAGGACCGCTAGCAGTCATAATAACTTCAGGATAAACTAATAAAGTTATTAACAGTTTATATAATCTACTACTAAAAGATAGATAAAGAGTTAAAATATATAAGGATATAGTTATTATTATAATAGAAAGATCTTATAAAATAGATTCTTTAATTATTAATCTAAATATTTAGTTTTATGAATTAAATAGCCTTATAGCTTTTAATTATACCCTTTTTATAAATAGTATCTTTATATATTATAACTTAATTATATGCTGCCTTGATATTAGTCTATTAATATAAACTCTATAGGTTATTTATTAAACCTTATAAAAGTTCAATATAATTATAATATTTTAATAACCCTTATTTAAAATACTTATATATATAAGTAACTATTT
>NQMI01000089.1:188263-200285 GCA_002270565.1 Stenocarpella maydis
TTGAGCTTAATTTTAATAATCATATTAGCTAATTGGTTTTTTAACCTAGGCTTTTAGTTATTCTTCTTTTTATTATAATAATTATGAATAAAATAGCCCTTCTTATTGTAATTATAATACTTAATATCCTTCCTATTTTTTCAATAGCTATTATTAAATTATATTAAGATTTGTTAATCTTATATATTATCCTAAAACTATAGTTCTAAGCTAATAGTATTTTCTTATATTAGCCTTATACTAAAAGTTACTAGAGTTATTACCCTTGTTTTGTATATAATATTTATATATTTATTTATTAATTTTAATACCTAGCTTAATGTATTATAAGAAGTTATTAAGTTAATTTTATTTAGCTAGTTTATTTTTTAATTTCATTTCAAGTTTAATATGAAATGTAAAGATATAAATATTATTTATATAAATAATTTAAATATAAATAGATTGAAACTTTATTATATATATTAAAATAACTCCTTTTTACTTAAGCTTTATAAGTTCTTATGTAACTTATTATTATTTATTTAAATCTTAAAAGAGAGTTCTTAAAGTTGCTTTACAGCCTTTATATATAATAAAGATCTCTTAAGTTTTAGTTTCATATTATATTAGGTATTTATTTTTTAGGTGGTTCTTAAAGTAGGGTTTAAATTATACAAAGGGTTATATCTTTAGGTAGGTTATTACATATATAACTAATTTCTTATTAGATTAAACTTTTAATCTATAGAACTATTAGTAGGCTTTAAACTAAGTTAAATAAACTTGGAGTTATCCTGGGGTTCCATTATGTGATGGGCGTTGCCTAGGGCTGGTTGTCCGGCTTATATAACCAAACTCCAAGTATTTAGACACATTTCCCGAGGGCTCTCTACAGGGACCCTTTATCTTTCTTTTCCTTATCCTTCATACTCTATATTAATTTAATCAGATTTCCTAAACTTATTTATAAACCTTGTAGTCTTATAAAAGACCCTCTTCTTTACTTAGGTAGTCTAAAAGAGTATTTATTTTCTTTTTTTTAACCTTTATTTTTAAATATCTAATTTCCAGTAATTTTCTTATTCCTACCTACTTAATATACTCTCTATCTAAAGTTTATAAAATCTAGAAATATAATAGATTAAGATATATATAAAAGTTCTTATAAATACTAATATAATTAGTTTAAAATATATATAATTATATTATATATATAGCTAATTAGTATGAAAAGTTAATAAATCTAAGCTAGTTAATATCTTTTAAGCTTTTATAATTTAAATTAAAGCCTTAGGAAGTATAAGCTTTAAAGTATTTAATATAGCTTTCTTGATTTCTATTACAAAAATTATATATAAGGACTTAAATAATATTAAGGAAGCTTATTAATATCTAGCTAATATATAATAAGTAAGCCTTATAAACTTATTCCATTATAAGTTTAATTCTACTCTCTTTAAAGTAAAAGCTAATACTTAGCTCTTAGACGCTAAAATAATGCTATTAGTTGCTACTTTTAATAAGAATATAAAGAAGAGATTAGAAGCTAAGGATTAGCCAGAAGACTATATGGAGTTTTATACCCTAATATAGAAGCTCTCTAGCATACTTATAGTAACACCTAAGCCTCCTCTCTTAACTACTAACCCAATAGAGGTTAATATAAACTCAGCTTATCTATAGCAATAGGAAAACCTTATACCTAGCTCTTACTTTAAATGCAGAAAACTAGGCTATATAGCTTAAAATTATAAGAAATCTAAAGCAATAGCTATCCAATCCCTAGCAGCTACTATAGTAAGTTAATAGAAGGGTATATAAAATAATTAATAAAGGGAGTAAAAAGGAGCAGGAAAGTATTATATTTATTTACTAAATTTAAGTTGGATGGAGTGAAAACTAGTTGAGAAGGCTTATCTTTTTACTTGGTGCCCCTACTAGCAGCTCTATAGTAGTCTAATTCACCAAAAGAGGCCAACCGAGCTAGATCACCAATAAAGACAGGCTAAGCAAAAACCATATAGCGCTACCCAATATCTAGGGGAAATTCAGCGATTTCTAGTTAATCCAGGCAGTTAGGAGGGATACAAATAGCTAACTAAGGCAACATACAGATCACCAACAGAGGTAGTATCCCTAGTTAGGGGGTAATATAATGAGCATTTCCCAGGGCTGGTAGTCCGGCTTATGTAACCGGACTCCAAGTATTTAAATACATTTCCCAAGGGCTCCCTACGGGAACCCTTCATCTCTCTTTTCTTCATCTTTCATACTCTATATCAATTCAATCAGATTCCCTGGAGTTGTCCTCAAACCTCATTACAAAAGGCATTAAGGTTTTAGATAAATAATAAATACTATAGTTAAAAAAGCATTACAATTATTTACTTCATAAATAGATTAAGCCTTATTTAGTATACTTAAGTTATAAGCTACTAGTTAATAATAATACCATTATTATTAGTACCCTAAAACTACTACCTCCTTATCCTCCTCCTTCTCCAGAAGTACCCTAGCAACTACCTCCTCTCCCCTATTTATTTAATGAATATAGTATTAAGATAACAAATAAATATTATTTATTACTTAAATAAGAGAACTCAACTATTATATATGCCAAATATATTATAATCTATTTGTAATACTTTAATAGAATGCCCCTGAAGAAAAGCACAGGAATTAATATAGTTAAGTATTTTTAAATAATAAAACGTATATTAAAGTATTAGCAGAAGTTTTTAGTAATAGGATTTATCTTTTCTATAATCTTTATAAAAATAATTATTTATAGCTATAATACTTCTTAATAGTATTACTTATTATGCTGAAGAGGAAAGCTAAAGACTTTTATACATAGTTAATTAGTAATAGAGATACCTTTATTATAATATATACTAATTTTAAATAATAATTGAATATCAATAAAAGATGATATATATACCTTATAGTATAAAATAATACTACTTTTATATCTATTTAAGAAAAGAATAAAGCCAAAATACTATTAGAAATAATAGAGATTATAATTAGAGATATAAAACAGTATACTTAAATTCTTAACTATAAGTATACTTATAGTAATAAAGTATTATAGGATAACCTCTTCAAAATAATATGCAATATACCTAAAATCTACTTTATAAAGTTAATAATACTCCCTAATATATCCAGTATTTATAATATACTTTATTATTATATAGTATTATTTGGTCTATAATATCCTTCCTAATTATATAATATTAAGTATAATAATAAGGCTAAATGGAGTAAGGAATATAATAATAATGATGATGATAATAATATAATTACTAATTAATACCTAGATAATAAGCAGTATTATTTTAACTACTAATATAATAATAATTACTAGTATAGTAATAAATATCCAAGATAGTCCTTATATAGATAATTCCTAATTTGAAGAAACAGCTACTAATTATAAGGTAACTTATAACTTCCCTTTAAAAGTAGCAATTATACCTATAGAAGGAGCAATAAGAATAGCACCCTATATAAGAAGAAGTACTTTATCTATTAGACGGAAGGATACTAGTTAATAAATTACTCTCTTAAAGAGTATCAGCAAGTAAAAAGTATATATATTACTATATATAATACTATAAGCAAAACTCTTTTAAATAATAACTTTTATAAATTCCTTATTAACTATAAGAAAATTAACTATAAGACCAACTCCTTAGTAGGAACCAGTATATTTATTAATAATACTAGAGCCTATTAGAGTTATACATAGCTTATAAACAACACATTCCTCCATACCCTTATAATTAAAGATAAGAAAGATAAGAACCCCAGTAATATAAAACATATAAGTAATAATAATAAGTATATAAATAATATTATTAAAGTCTTTATAATTAATAACTACTTACGCGAGCACTTCTAAGGAATTCTCCCAAATATAGGAGCAGTAAACTACTTAATAGTAAGGNATATATACTACTATAATAATTAAGTTTAGGTTAAAGTTAGGGCTATAAGTTAATAAGTAAATACTTATTATTACCTTAGAAAGCTATAAATGCTATTCTAATGAAATTAATAAGTTAAAGATAATTTAATTTAAAGTATGTAACTTAAGATTGAGTAAAAAAGAGGTATAGGGCTAAATAAGTTCTTAAAGAGATTTACTAGGTAGTAGGGACCTAGAAGCTTGGAAAGTAGTATATAGTTTAGGTAATAAACCTATTAGTTAAATAGAGTATAGTTTTAAAGGAATAATTAAGTCCTTTAGTAACCCTTATGCCTAGGAGGAGAAATAAATACTTATTATAAGCTAAAATTAATGCTCTTATTATTATATAAAAATATATAAAGACTATTTAAACCATATTAGAAAGTTAAAGGCAGTAAAGTTAAACATTAATAATATTATAATATTTCTAAAGAAAAGAAATAGATTACAGAGGTTCTTAAAGTATATTTATTAAATAATAAAGATTTAAAACCCTAAAAAGTAATATATGTTCTAGTTAGTAATAATCTATAGTTAAATATAATATAGTTTTTAAAGAATAAATAAGACTTTTAGTAATCTTTATATTTAGGAAGGGATTAAAGATATATATTATAAACTCATTATTTATAATCCTTGTTAATTATTTTTATCCTTAAGAGTAACTATTTTTTTTAATTAAGAAGAGGAACTTAAAGAATATAACTCGTCTATACTTAAAATCTTTTCTATAAATATAAAGGAAGAAGAAATTATTACTAATAGAGGGTTTAATTTTCTCAAACCTACATTGGAAAGTCATGTTATAAACAACTGGCAAGATCCGGGCTGAAGCACGAGCAGCACGTTGCTCTAAAGAATTGTACAGCAAAACAATCGGTGTGCTTTTGTCCTGCATCACCCTGAGCCTGTGAGGCCATGTTGAGATTGGAAATAAGACGTAATTAAAAACCCAGTTAGGCCAAACAGAGAATGACAGCCTCAAGAGCTCGCTTCGTCTGTTCGATGTTGTAGACGTGGACAGAATCAATGCCTGCGGTGTCTCTTACTGGTGCATCATTTCCACCAGGATACAAAGCGTCTCCGAAGAAGAGTATCTCGGACTTTTTGATCCCCGACAGCTCGGACAGACGCTCCATACCGTACGCTTTGTCGACACCTGCCCGGGTAATGTCTATGGAAGTGGCGCCCCCAATACGGACAGAGACCTCGGGGAGAATAGGCTGAAGATCTTTCTGAACCAAGCGTCGTTTCTCCTGCTTAGGATCCCAGCTCTCCTTGGGACCAAGGGGTGCCTGCTGTCTATTGGCTCGAGTCAGCACGGGTTGTTGACGGACGTTCAGGACGCCTGTTTCTGGCTGGAAAGGAGGGAAAAGTGAATGCATGGAAGGATATCGACTAACCCAAGAGCTGAGAATGTAATCTGGCTCCCACGGTCTTCAATTTGTTCTCCCCAGATCTCAGTGGGCGTGAACCCGAGGCGGTCAATAGAGGCTCGCAACTCCTTGATGACTGCGAATCCAATCAGTAACTTCCGTCCACATTTGAAAAAAGCGAAAAGGTTTTTGTTTTGTTACTTTTTTTTCTACTTCTTGGAGCCGATGCATACTACTACTTACTGTGGGCTCTGTCCTCGTCGCTAAACAGATCAGCGTACTTTCGCATCCATTGGCCGTTCTCAAAGCGGTAGAGCTTCGTGCCCGTGGTGGGCATCAGCCAGAAGCGTGAGAGGTTGGTGCTTTCTGGCAGCCGGCTGGCGACCTGCTTGTCGAACTGGGGCCAGTCACCACCCGAGATTACGCAGATGTCCGCGACATGACTGAGGCGGCCGAGGATGTAGGCCATCTCGTCATCGAGGGCCTGCTTGCTCTCGGCGAGAGTGCCGTCAAGATCGAATGCCACCAGTCGTTTCATGTTTCAGTCTAGACAGGCAGGGCTTTTGGCTTTAGAAAGGGAAACTGAGGTTCTTCAGGCAGTGTCGAATCAAAGAATATGCCTGCTGTAAGGAAGTGAGTTACCGATGCGAGACTGCCACGTAGCCTGAGACACTTCCCACGCCCATTACGGTTAGGGCCAGAAGGGCAACGGAGGGCAGTGTGGTGTAGACCCCTGCAAAGTGACCTCCCCGCCAAGCCCGCTACAGCAGCTAAGCGAGAAGTACTCATCAAGGGCCCACATCGCCACCACCTTCCCATCATAGCTATCACGTGTAGTGGTCCGTGGTGTTTTCGTAGCTAAGGACTTACTAGCTAGTAGTACTAGTATTAAATATTAGCTATAGCCAGATTTCTAGCTTTAAGTTATAACAAATTACAGCAAATACAGCCTACCATCAATTACTTCTAAGCTCTTGTTTATATTACTATATAATAGCAACAGCCAGCATCTTAAGCCAGCCCATTAACAGTACTAAAGAAGCTATTATTATAGTAGTAAAAGCCCCTAGTGCCCTAGCTATTAGAGATAAGGAAGAGGTTCTTAATATTAAGTTATCTAATAATAATAATAATAATAATAATAAGTTATTACTTAATAAAGCTAATAATGGGGGTAATAAGAACCCCTTTAATAATAATAGCTAAGTTAATGCTATCCTCCTTAAGTAATCACTATTATTACTACTACTGCTACTACCATTAGCTCCTACCGCCTAAGTAGCTATAAAGAGGAAAGCTAGCAAGTTAGCACTAAAGAACTCTATACCCAAAAGGCAGCAGTATAAGGTAAAAAAGTCCTCTTTAACTAGTAAATGACTTATATACTTTAGCAATACCTTTATAAAATAGTATATAAGGGTGGTATTAATTTATAAAGAGGAGGAATTATTTAAGTCGCTTAATAAAAGTTAGTAAGGGCCTATTTAAAATAAGCTAATTAATATACTTTACAGAGTTTTCTAAGTATAAATAAGCTAAAGAGTATTTAAATAAATATTAAACTAAAAAAAAAGTACTTATACTTCATTACTTTTTTAATACAATCTAATATAATATATATTAAAAAAAATAAGAATAATAGATAGCTTAAAAGAGACTTTAACATATTTTTAATATAATTCATATCTACTATTAATACAGATGTAATATAAGAAAAAATACCTATAAAAAAAAAAAAAAAGGTTCTTTTAATATTTTTTTTAATAAGAAAATACATATTGAAACATAACAAGGTAAACAAGAACATTAATACGTAACCACCCTACATAGCTGTTCTTAAACACTTAGTATTATTATTTTTACCTTAACTATTTATTATTATTATTAGATAAAGTGTATAAGAAATAATTAGTTAATTAATTAAAATTACTATTATATAAATCTTAAATTTTATAAGCGCTAATAATATAATAAAGGTATTATAAGATTTATAAAGTTAGTATAAGGCTAAAGATAGTTAATTAAGCTAGTATAACCTTTATATAATTATTATTTACCCTAAGAAGCTTTTTATAAAACTTATACTTACTATCTTATAAATTAATATAAAGGAAAGTATAAAAGATATATATATATATTAATAAGTAGTAAATGTAGCTAATAATTAAATTAGTAATATTTTTTAAAGTATTTACGAAAGTAAGTTAATACTTCTCTTTCCTTATAATTTAAAATATTAAAATTAAAAAGTTAATTTTATGTCCCTTATACTTAAAGTTAGTATACGTTAATATCTAAAGGTTTACTATTAATAAAAATAACTATTACAAAACTCTTTATCTCTTCTTTCTTATTATACTACTTTTTAATTTTTATCTTTACTTTTTATTACGTTATATTAAAACATAATATTATAATTTAGGCCCCTAAATTAAGCTTCAGGCCTACTTTTTCATTATTAATTATACCTCTAGTAATTATACTTTATAAACCTTATTTTATTAACTTTACTTCTTCTAATACTATACTTGTTTCCTTATAATTCTTTAATACTACTTTACTTCTAGTATTAATCATTTTATATTTAAGTTTCTGTAACCTCTCTTAAATTTATAAGAATAAAGCTTTTAATAAGTTCCCTTATATAAATCTAATAAATATATATAATAGCCTTATTAATAGCTAATTAATTAGCCTTAAGGTTTTCCTTCTCTTAACTTACTAAGTAATTTATAAATTTGGGAATGAAATTCTAAAGTATTATATAAGTATATATAAAGCTAATTTATTATTTAATACTATATTTAGGTATAGGACATCTAATAATCTTTTATTTCCTTTTTAATGCCTTAAATGTCTTTTTAATAATGATATAAAGTTAAATNCTTATTATATATATATATTTAAAGAAAAATTATTATCTAATACTTAAATAATAAGTACTAAATATTATAAAGGTTTATATACTCCTTAAGCTAAACTATTAGCCTTTTAAAGACTTCTATAGCATTTTAGGTATATTATAGAATCATATTATATTATTATTGAGGAGTCTATTAACTAACTTATTTACGAGAGGTAGTCTATTATTAATTGTTAAACGGAACCGCTCAGCAGGGCGTTGGTACTCCGTGCAAGGAGTTACCCTAGACTTCGTTGTAAGGAGTTACCCTAGACTTCCTAGCAAGGAGTTACCCTAGACTTGCGAGTCAGGCGATTTTCGCTAAGTACGCCCAGTGCGTGCGTGACGCAAGATGAGTTTGGTGGCCGTGAGTCGATTATTTTGGCCTGCATTTGCACCTTAATTCAGACCTCTGCATTACCCTTATTTCTTACCCAAAAAGTATATGACTTAGTGCATTGGATAGCCTGATTTCTGAAGTTTGTATGTACTTAATTTGGGCATTGCTAGGGCTATGGTTGGCTGGCTGCTTGGAACCAAAGATGGTGTGTTGGAAGGGCGAATTTTCCGGCATTTGCAAATTTGCACCAGAGCCGACCGCAGCGTGCCCAGGGGTGAGACGACGTCGGAGGGTATATAAGGAGGGCTTACAGAAGCCCAACTTAATTCAATACAAAGTTGTCCAGACCACTGTCAATTGTCCGAATTCGCCTCAGGGCACCACACTGCGACCCTGCCGAAACACACGCTGAACTGAATGCTATTTTATAGCACAAATTCATCAGATTAATATTACTACCTAGAATCATTAATACCTAATACTAAGCCCTTTATTAATAGTTAAGATGTTTATCTTTCTCTTTAATATATAGTAATACTATATAAATAGTAGTTAAAAAGCATGCTCTTTAAGTAAGGACCTCCTTTTAGAGTTATGAAATGACAGTATATATAAATATATATATATATATATATACTAACAAGCCATATATATAGATTTCTATATATTAGTAATATTAAGAAAGAAACTAGTTATATAATGAATATTAAATAAATATCATTCTATAGAATATAATTTAGTAATTAAAATACCATATTTGTTATATTTTCCATTAAATCTTAGCTAATTATGATCACTTTAATAGCTGAAATTTAAAATTTAAGCTTTTGACCTTTTTTTATATCTAATATATTAGTTTCCTTATAACTCAGAGATTTATACAATAATTAATAAAATATTTAACAGAAATTAGAAAACATTTCTCTATATAATAGTATTTCTCTTATATTTATTACGTTATTTCCCGACTGTTTAATACCCTTGTTAGTAATAATTATATATATATATATATATGTATATATTATAATTTTATATATATAAGGGGTCTTATATATTATGTATATATATATTATTATTATTATAACTCTACCTTTTTCATTACTAACTTTACTACTTTACTACATTACTAGTAGTAATAGGTATTTATTAGCTTTAATATAGCCTAATAAGCCCTCTTTATAAGTAATGAAGTCTTATACTACATTCTATATTATACTTATACTACCTATTTCAATATAGTATAGAAAATATAATATAGGTAGTAAAATCTTATTAATTAATACTAAATACGGCTAGTTATAATATAAGATTATATTAAGATAAGGAGTATATGCTCAGATATAGTATAGATATATATATCTAAAAAAGTCCTCTCATATACTTAAAACACTGCTAATTGAGGACTAGTCTCAATGCCAAGACCGTAACGGCACCCTCAAAAACACCCGTGGAAGTTATACGCCACACTGCCCTCGGTTGCCCTTCCACCATTCCTTCTCAGGAGGGAAGGTAAACTTAGCAACTCACATCTGCAAGAAGATATGTCTATAACAGACCTCTTACTAATATATAATTTAGAAAGAACTTAGCCTTTATGTTTAGTTTGCTTTCTAAGTAATAACTATAAAATTATATAGTATAAAGTAAGATTAAATCTATTAATTACTAAGCTGAAAGAATAAAAGTCTTATAATAAAGCTATTACTAATATACCTAGCCTATTTTTATTATATTATATATTTACTCCCTCCTAGGTATAAGGGTCAGTAAAGGCCTTAATTATTCTTCTAAAACTATATTCCATTTAATTATAGCTATTTACTAGCTAAACTATATATTACTTTTTAAGATATTTACTATTTAGTAAATATTCTTTAAGAACTTTTATAGTTTTTCTTTTTTTTAGAAATATCTTTTTAATTTTTAACTTTTTATCTTTTAAGGTTTAAAATTATTTAAAATGACCTGTATAGCTTTCTAAATCGATTACCAATATATTAATCTTAGCTTACAAAGAGTATTTACCTATTATACTTTAATATAGTTTACTAGTAATCGGACTATATTAGTAGGCAAACTAAATATATAATATTTCTTAATTTTTATTGACTTTAGTACCTACCCACAGCTAAATAGTTAATAAAAGTTAGTATTAATTAATGCTAAATATACTTAATTATTTATTTCTAATTAATTTCATTAATTTGAAGGCATTAATAACGATATATTACTAATTTAAACAAGCTAACCTTTCATAAAAACTAGTATTTTATTTTAATTAATACTGACTTTACTTTTACAATCTCGATTTACCATAAAATACTCATATATATATATTTAAACTAATTAATATTAAGTGAGCTAAATTTATTATAATATAATTAAAATTTAATTTATTAAGTTTTGTTTTCTCTTTCTGATATATTTATCTATTATACTTGGCCCTAATATAGTTAGTATTATATTATTTACTTAATTTACTATAAAATACCTCCTTAATAGTATTACTAATTTTACTGGCAAGCTATTTTCCATTTTTCTTTTTTTAATTATTACCTAAGTTTCCTTAATACTAAGTACCCCTTTAAGCTATGCTTAAATCCTTTTAACCTTTTTAAAAACAACTTTATTGATTATTACTTATATATCCTTTATTATTTAATTCATAGCCATTAGAATTGATATAAGAAATCTACTTTAATATAAGAAGGCTATTTTAATATATAAAAGTCTTACATTTAATAGAGCTTAATGTTTTAATAATTTATTAAGTAAAAATAAATAACTAAATATAGTTAATATTAATTAGTATTAATATTTATCAATTATTTAGCTTTGAATAAGTCTTAACGTTAATAAAAGTTAATAAATATTATAATATTAATTTATATATTAAAATAATTTACTAATTGATAAACTATTACAAGTTTTCTATTATTTCTTAAATTTCTAAATAGCTTAAATAATTAAGACTAATTTATCTTTCCAAAATATAAAATACGTATTATTCGTATAAAATCGTAGTATATTAAGGATGTAAATTAGTAAGGATGTATAAAAATAATATAAAATTTAAAAATATATTTTATATTAAAACAAGGCTATTTTATACAAAGTTTAATACTTTTTAGCCCTATTATACTTTCTTTAACTACTTTAAATTTATAAATTTAGTTTAAAAGAAGTAAATAAGTATTGTTAGTATTAATTAATGCTAATTTATATTAGATATCTAGCCTTAAATAGGTACTAAGGTAGCTTAACTTTAGTAAATTTACTAATAACTAGGTGATTTTTAATACTTTATATTATAATATTTTAAATCAAATTATTTATATTTTAATTAAATAGGTATTTACGATATTATATATTATAAGCGGTTTTAATTATAACTATTTAAAAAGAATTATTTAGTCTTCTTATCTTATAAAATTAATTTAAGTTAA
>NQMI01000009.1:0-142699 GCA_002270565.1 Stenocarpella maydis
AGCCAACAGACTGTAACATGTCTGAATCTAGTTGGAATGGGTATAGGTACATCTCGCAGTGTTTGGCACGGCCAGCTTTGCCTCTTTTTTTTTTTTTTTTTTTTTTTTTTTTTAAAAAAAAAAAAAAAAATCATGCTTCCAGCTTTGGTGTCTTGGGGGCCAGACCCAGAGTGACCCTCGTATCCTGGCCCGGCGCGCCCGTGCCTGCCGGCGCCAGCGTCATCTCGTACAACGACTGCGCGAACCTGACGGCCGGCTCGTCAATGAAGCGCGTCACCATCTCCGCGCACCAGAACGTGACCGGCAGCAGCACCAGCTGGGGCAGCAGAAAGGCCACCTCGAGCCCCATGGGCCCCGCCATGGGCAGAGGGAATCTGTTGACCCACTGCGGTATGTTCTGCGCCTCCTCCGCGCCGTTGGCCCCGACGAAGCCCACCGCGGCGTAGATGCGGTCCCCCAGTATCCATAGCACCGGCCCGTGGACGAGGTAGAGCGAGTACGACACCCGCCCCAGGTACTGGCAGAAGCGTGTCTCGAAGAAGCGCTTGAGCCAGTGTATGCGCGGCACCGCCGAGATGAGGAACGTGGCCGCGAAGAAGAGGTAGAACCACTTGTAGTCAAAGGCAGCCTGCGGCTTGAGGAGGGAGAGGTAATACCAGCCCCTGTTCTTCCGCAGCAGCTCGACGTCCGTCGTCTGGGAGGGTATGCCGCCGAGGTAGAGCGCGAAGACCAGGAGGTGGTAGTAGATGAACTCCTTGAGCGGGGCCAGCCTGGCGAGGAACCTCGGGAGCTGGCCCTTGGCCGAGAGCAGGTCGAGGTCTGCGAGGAACATGCCCATCATGAACAGGCAGCAGTACCACCCGTCGCAGATGTACATGAAGTAGAACATGAGGCCGGCGGTGCACCACAGCCGAGCCTTTGTCGTCGCCCGCGATAGCGCAAGCAATGCCGTGTAGACCGCTATCGAGCCCTTCATCTCGACCGGTATGCTCCACAGGTGGAAGTTGTACTTGAACCACGGCTCCCCGCCCGTGTTGAAGATGAAGCTGAAGTTCTTGAGCTCGGCGTACCACCACCAGATCTCGTCCCGCATGTTGCCCTGCTTCTTGGCACCCTGGACCCAGAGGCCGCCGAAAGCATGCCATGTCAGCATGTAGAGGAACGTCGTGCAGATGAGCGGTATGTACAGGCGCATCCACCTCCTGAACAAGGCAGAGCCCAGGTTGTCGGCGAGCTTGGCCTGGTCTCCGGCCTGTATGAGGCTCAGGGGCTTGACCGAGAGGACATAGCCGGAGATTATGAAGAAGTTGGCGACAGCGAAGTGGCCGCCGTTGAAGAAGAGGCGTATCCCATGCAGGCTGGCGAAGCGGCGATGGCCCTCGAAGCCGAAGGCGTTCTCAAAAATGTGGTTTTCTTGGGGTGTGTGGGCCCAGAGCTCATGGTGCTGCCAGTACACCAGAAAGGCGGCGAAGCCTCTTAGGCCGTCAAGGTAGGCTGTCTTCCGCAGGGCCTCGGGTTGGCCAGTCGGTTTTGCCTTGGGCCAGACGACAGCTTTCAGGCGCCTGAGCGCCCAGCTGGCCTTGGGCGACTGCAGCATTCTTGGCGATGATGGTTTCCACGACTGCTTCTCGCCCCAGTCCAGGTGTCTGATCTCGTCCCAGTCCTTGCTGTCTAGTATGCCTAGGCCATGATGTCTGGCCGGCGCTGGCTCCCCCATGCTGTTTCTTGCAGATGAGGTTGAGGAAGGACTTGTACCCGGTGACTGTGCCGACAGGCCAAGCCCCAGTTCCTTTGGTTGTATAGTCAGTGGGAGAGGCGGTGGGTCTCTCCCTGTCCGTCTTGATGAGATATTGTCCAAGAAGGAATTCATAAGGCTTCAGGCTACTGCGAGACGTCGGCGGACTAGGCTGGACGTTTCGACGCGATTTGTGCGGAGCGGTGTTTGGCATCAGCCACGCCGATGGTGCAGGAGCAATTCCAGGGCCCAAGGCGTTGGCGTTTGATCTGCCGGGAAGCTCGTGGCTGTACTCGTTTCTGCGCAGGTGCGCTGGGTTGAGCTGGCTCCCCAGACGTCGTGACCCCAATACAGGTTCCGCCTAGGCCTCTGGAGATTGGGTACAAGGCAGTGTGGATTCTGCGCAGAAGTTCGAGATGACTTTCACAAGCCAAGGGCTCCCTTGGGACCGGCTCGTATAAAGCTGATCAACCCCAGGCCCCGAGGTCGAGTGATCAAAAGTGCAAGGCCTGCACAGAATAGTGAGCGGGGACAGTTGCGGGGAAGGACACCACCTTCTCGACCAGCCAGGTCAGGTAGTGTAGGGTGGCAGACCTGGGCACCTTGCAGATCGCTCGACGCTACACTGTTCCGTGCGAGAAGCAAGGTACAGGACACTCTGCTCGTGTGGGTGTGCGTGGGTCCCGCTGACTAGGACGCAGTAGTGCGCGGACGATAGCCAGGAAGCAAATATCGAAGCCCAGGGAGGAAGGGTTGCAGAGCTGAGAGCGGTCCTCGCGGGGAAGCTCCAGCGTTTTCCGAGGCAGAATAGCGCAGGCTCATCGTCCATCAGTGACGCTCGGCTTGCCACGTGCAAAAATGGCCAATGGCAGTCACAGACAGCTGCAATACCTGGCATCTACTGTATGTATTGTGCCCTCCGATATTGGCCATGACGTTTGAGAGGGGGATATCTCGCTGACGGCACTTGGCCATGCAACGACAGTCACAAGCGCTGTCGGACAATCTCTCAGCGCCGCGGCCTGAAGGCGAGCAACACCCCCTCCCAAGATGCGATACGAGGAAAATCCCGTCGGAGCGGTCCCGAGGGCAGCAGCCACGATTCGGCGAGCAGTCGGGCTTTCTCGCCGCCATTGGCTGCGTAGTCGCAACGTCGAAGACCGCCAGGGCCTCTGAGAAGCCCCTCCGTGCGCAGCTGGACAGGTCGTGGGAAAAGACGAGCAGATGGTGAGGATCCGGCCTGCGATTGGGAGATGCACATGCGTTCCAGGTGTGTTCTACCGCGGCCCCGAGAATCGCACTCGCCAAACGGGAGGCGCGCATGGCCATGCGATTGGGCGTTCGCCTTGCCCCCGTCGAGATGGGCCAGATAGCGTGAGCTGCAAGGGGTCCACTAAACAGACGCAGCAGGGATGGCGCTTGTTTAATCACGCTTTGTTTAGCGGCAACGTCCAGCAACGGGTTGCGTGTCTGCCCGTCAGGGCTGCCAAGGCACTTCGGTCTGGGCCTTGTGGCCTGGTGAGAAGCCAATCCTCACCCTGGACGCCCCATCTGACCCAGTCTCGGGCCCGGGAAGATCGCCTGTGTGTTTCCCGTTTGTGGGTACCGCCCCCGGCACTGGCTTCTGTGCGAGTTAGCTGAGCATCCTCTTACAGCTGAGAAACAAGCATGCCACCCTGGCCTAGTGTGCTGTACGGTTAGCCCCCCCGCGGACGGCCACTGTTGACATGCTTACTGCGGCCTGCATTAGGCCCAACAGCCACTTTGACGACAGCTCGTGTACCGAGTAATTTGTATCGCCTGGCCCCGGAGACCGCGGCACACCGTGATGATCAAATCATGTGTCTCGCCTACACGAGGCGTTCGAGACAGGACCCAGCAGATCCGGTGCAGGCGATTGTGCCCTTGGACTCGAAGTTCCGTGCATATCAGGCGTCCCGGCCAAGGCAACGGTCTTGCGATGGCAGTCTGTAGCGGATGAGACGTCTCGACTCTCGACGAGTAAGGCGTCAGAAGAGGGAGAGGGTTTCCAGACTGGGGATTTGGCGCGAGGCACGCCCGCTCGCTACGGCTAGTCAGCGCGGTGCTACCACGGCGGCCTTGAACTGTGACCCTCCATCCCGCCAGAGTCAATCCGGATGCACACCCCGCTCACCACCAAGGGCAATACCGCGCCCCCCCCCCCAGGATCGTGCGTGAACACATCCTCATTGCTCACCGATCATATCTCGCTCTTGGGGCCCAGCCATCCCCGCCTAGCCCCGGCCACCCTGCCAAATTAAGGGCCCCTTCCCATGCGTCGAGGGGACACAATCGATATTCTGTCGTGATAGTCGCGCACGTGAAGTACAATCCCGGCAACGTTGCAGGCGGCGGGAGGTGGGTGACCGCCGTTCCTTGATGGCGTGTGGCCTCGGATACTCAATGGCTGCGCGCTCCGCCGATGCGTCAGAGTGGGCCTGGCGAGTCCTCCCGGCATCACACTGCATTGGGTGATGATCCGACCCATCTCGAAGCTCCAAGGGCCTGTACCGTTCCTCGAGGTAGTGTGCCAGGTATTGGCCGATATGGGACGAGGCTTACTCACGGCTCGAAGGGGGCCATGCCGGCCATCTGCACCAAGATCCTGGGGTGGTACCCCCCATAGCCCTCAGACAATCCTGGAAGCTGTTTTCCCCTGGCCTCTTGTACTGTACCTCGGGTACCAGATAGCCCAGGCTGCTTGCCCTTTGATCCTTGTCTGCATCTCACAATCTTCTCATCTTATGGTGCTCTTGTACGCAGGTCATCCCAATTCTCGAACATCTCGGGTAATCTCTAGTTTCCTCCTCCCCAGGCACATCTCTTGTCAGTACTGGAAAACCAGACAACAAGTGAAAGTTGTTGGTCCTCTATATGGCTCCAAGACAAAGTGGCCCGTGAATATTGACACTTCGTCCCCCAAGAAAGCCAGCCACTCGGCCTGACACGCCTCCACGATGTATTCGCCAACTTCTTCAGCGTCCCCACGCTCGTCCGTGGGGACGTGGTCGCCCACCACCCCGAGCTTCTCGAGCAAGTTCAGAAACCGCGTCCCTACGCAGATGAGAAGGTGTATACCCATCTACCTGGCCTGCGTGTCTTTCTTCCTCCTCATTCTCAACGCCGACTTGTTCACGGTGGCGATACCCAGGGGAAGCTCTCAGGTCTTCAAGCGTGGTGGGCCGCAAACACAACAGAGCTCGAGTGCTCCCACGCCGGGTGTGCCGACTGCCGTGGGTTTCCCAAAGAAAATATGGCAGACATGGAAGGTGGACCCGCTGCACTTCGAGCAGCGTGACAGCAATACCGCGCGGACGTGGTTACAGAGGAACCCAGACTTCAGATACGAGGTCCTCACCGACACCAATGATGTCGGATATGTCGAGCAACATTTTGGGCCCGGTGGCTTCAACCGGCCGGATATTGTAGACCTGTATCGCAACATCAACGCCACGATCATCAAGGCAGACTTGTTGCGGTACATGGTCATGTACGCAGAAGGCGGTGTGTATGCGGACATTGATGTCGAGGCGCTGAAGCCGGTTTCGAGGTTCATCCCAGATCACCGGTACGCTGAGGAAGACATTGACATGGTCATCGGTGTCGAGATCGACCAGCCGCAGTTCAAGGATCACCCAATTCTCGGCAAGAAGTCCCAGTCATTCTGCCAGTGGACGTTCATGGCCCGGCCGAGGCTCCCGGTCATGATGCGACTCATTGAGAACATCATGTCCTGGCTGGCAGACCTTGCCAGGCAACAGAACGTGGCCATTTCAGATGTGGCCTTGGACTTTGACCAAGTCATCTCAGGGACCGGGCCCTCAGCCTTTACTGCCGCAATCCTGGAGGAGATGAATGCCAACCGCCCCAAAGAGATGCCCGAGATCACATGGGACGTGTTCCACGACCTGGATGAATCCAGGATTGTGTCGCGAGTTCTCGTCCTGGACGTCGAGGCCTTCGCCGCCGGGCAGGGACACAGTGACAGTGGCAACCACAACGCGCGGGGCGCCCTGGTGAAGCACCACTATCACGCCAGCAACTGGCCGAGCCGCCACCCAAGGTTCAACCACCCCGTCTATGGACCCGTCGAGCAGTGCAACTGGGAGCCCAGCTGCGTGGCGCAGTGGGACGCCGACACGGCGGCTTTCGCACTCATGACCGAGCAGGAGCAAAAGGCCCTGGCCGAGGAGAAGGAGGCCGCACGAAGAGCGACGACGGCGCAGCAAGAGCAGTTCCTCGCCCGGATCGCGGAGCAGCAGGCGGCGCTCCAGCAGCCGCTTCACCTTGGACAGCAGCAGTTCGGGGCGCCCCTGCCAGCAGCGCCCCCGGCGCCAAAACCTGAGCCACACTCTGAGCACGGTTCTGAGGCAGAGAAGCAGCCGGAGTGATTATGTCTGTCGTCCTTCCATTGCATTCTGAATCACCATACACAAGATTAGGGATCGGCCTCTGTTTTGGGCGGGGGGCGCTCTTGGCGTTCGAAAGGGCCATGTCTGCTGTCGTCGATTCAAGCTGTCGCCGTGCTGGCCCCCGTGTACATCCGCTGTGGATCCCCCGGGGAGGTGGAATGACGCAGTACACCGGGAGTCGTGCATATATTCTCATTCAAACAGCACGCACATCTTGTCTCCGATACAGTTGCTGAGTTATAGACTGGTAACCCGGTAGACATCCATTTTTGCTTTTCACGTATCCGTGTGGAGAAAGACCTCGTCCTGTTAGGCTCGCGGCTCACGGCTTTGCTGGGTGGAAACGAGTTGGTCAACACTGTCGTGTTCCAGGGCGTGGGATCCTGAACCTCGTGCGAGGGCAGCCTCACAGAGCAACGACGGCCTGGGCAACAGGGAACGTCGTCCTTGTCGGATTCGCATTCGGCAGCGCTGTCTTCACAGATCGAAACGCCATGTGCCAGTGCGGCTTCGAGCTGGTTCGAGCCGTGTTGGGCTGCGTGAAGGGAGCTGTCGGTGGCGGAGAAAGAAGAGGCCTGGGCGAGGGGCGATAGAGGTTAGCGGACTGCAGTCAGTAGCTGGGAAGTCGGAGAGAAAACCCGCGCCACGCGAGATACCCGTTCTAGCACAAGACGTTGTCAATAAAGACTCATTTCACAACTCACGGTTACCCTGGCGTGCGAAGGCCTCTTGGGTTGCAGGTGCTGTTGTTTTCTGATGCAATGGCGTGTGGCGGGCCTTGACAGGCGCGATAATCGGGACATCCGGGGTAGTTATGATACGCAGACTTGGGCATTCCTTACACAGACTTGGAGATATACTTAGGCCAGCACTTCGGAGTAGAGATTCATTGTGTGGAACCTACAGCAGAGAAGGACCAGGTGTTCAAGTCGGTCGATGCCCTTCGTCTCCTGCCTTCTGCTGCCGTTCCATATGTAGGAACATCTGATCTTATTCAACAAAGACACCACTCCTTCCTCACACTTTACATCAAGCCAGCGTTGCTCACAAATCCAGAATTGCGTATAGGCCTTTTGGACAACCATACCCTCCCCTCCGAGCCTTCGCCTCCCGAACTGACAGGCCTACTCGGCCCTCCCCAGCGAGAGCTGTGCCAACCGGATCGACATTGCCCGCGCTCCGTCCACGGACTCCGGATCTTGCCACATCGACTGCGAGGAGACACCGGCGCCAAAGCCAGCAAGCCCATTGAGATGCCTCTGCCCCATGGATCGCAGGCGTGTCGGCGAGTCCCCGACCGCCTCCCCGAGCAACAGGGACTCGAGCATGCCGCCGGGGTTGTCCTTCTCTTCCAGCATCCTCAGCGCGCCCGCCCACATCTCCTCCAGGTAAGCCTCCTGTGCCTCGGCCTCGGCCTGGTCCACCTCTTGCGACACTTCGCAGCGGGCCTTGTGCGCCGGCCAGTTCCAGATCTGGCAGTACTTGCCGCAGAAGGCGGCCTGCTGGCACCTGGCGCAGACGAGATATCGCTTGCGCTTCCGGCCACAGTCGGCGCACTTCTCCTCGTCATCTCCTGGCTCCTCGTGCTGCTGCACCGGTTGTTGAGTGTCAGGCCCAGCTGCGGTGGAGCCGACTGTGTCGGCTTCGCCTTCCACGCTTGTGCTGATCCTCGATGCCGGAGCGTCTGGATTCGCGAACTCGTCGCTCATCCTAGCTGGCTCGCTGGCTTTGGGCGGATAGCCAACGCCAGGGTCTTTGGCTGGCGAGGACTCTGAGGGGATGTGCTTCTCGACCGGGCTGGCTGATCCGAGTTGCCTCTCAGGCTTTGAATCGCCGTCGCAGTCCAGCTTCTGACGCTGTCGGAGACGCCGAGTATTAGTGTTTCCCTCATCCTCCGACAGGTCCTCCACGCTTCTCTTAGTGCCACGAGGCCCCTTCTGTTGCGCTTTGCCGGTGGTATCGCTTGCTGTCCCCGCCTTCCGTATTCTTCGACATCGGGAGCTTCCATCAAAGGCCCCGTCGAACTGTGAGGGCTCGGAGTCTGTCTGTTCAGAGCCCAGGCGCGAGGAGCTGCGGGACCTTTTGGACCTGGTCGTCACACCTGCCTGTCCTCGCTTCTTCGCTGTTCCAGCTGGTGTCGAAGCCGATGTACCCTCGTTGTCATCATCTGCGAAACTCCGCTCAGCCAGAGGGCTGGACTGGACAATCTTCTCGATATCAGCTACGAGCTCGGGTATTGGGGACGTATCCTGTAGGGCTCCAGAGCCCTGGGGGAGTCGGTGGAGTCTCGGATTGGGAATAGCAGCCTCGGCATGGCGAGTCGCGTCGGTGGTGGGCTCGTACTCGGGTGTCGCTCGGTTTGAAAGATCTTGCATGTCGGACTCCAATTCCTGATCTTTAGTGAAACCTTCGGCGCCATTTTCAGGAGTCTTGGTGGCGGCATCATTGGCCTCACTCGCCTTGCTTGCTGCTGGTTGAGAAGGAAGGGGCTCGATATCAGCTTCGTTGACCCCGGCGTCAGGTGTTTTTCTTGCCAGCCTCCTGCTTCGTCGCCTCACCGTCGAAGATGAGTCATCGTGTTCCTCCTTAGCCTCTTCCTGCTCCTTGCCTGGGCTGTTCCTCGTGCTCCCCTCCGAAGAGCCGCTGGCAAGCCGTCTAGAGCTCGTAGCTGTCTTGGTCACTTTCGCGCCCACGTTGACACTTGCATGCGAGAAAGTTTCAACTGGCTCATCAGGCGTCGCGCTGAGGTCAACCATCTCATCTCCCTGCCTCTGAGCGGGCTTTGCTCTGGAAGAACGAAGTCTGGGGAAAAGTGGAAGCTCTGATACCTCGTCTTCGGTCTTCACAACAATCTCGGTCGCTTTGGTATTGGCTGTCGCCTGGCGTGCGCCATCACTAGAAGAGACCATCGAAACTGGACTGGGTTGCGTGGTGCTTCCCTCACGAGATGCGTTGCTGCTAGCCCTGGTTGACGCGTTGTGGTCAGGGTCGCGTTGCTTGCCGGTGGAGGGCCGTTTGACGCGTCCCTCCTGGGGAGGTTGCCCAGTCAGCCTCGCACTTCTTCGACGGCTTCGTACTACCGATCTTGTATCCATCTTGTCGGGAAGTCATGGAGTGGGTGAGCTTTGTTGGGTGTAGCGAGCAGGGTGCTTGAACCGTATCGGATGGACGAAGATGCCAATGGACAACGGGCAACAAAAGTCAACTGGTGAGATGGCAACGATCTGGTTCAGTTGTACGTGGATCAGTCACAACATCTGGGTGGGGGATCAGTGACCAAAGAAGCCCAAATAAGTCAACTCCGCATCCTAGGAAGCTAGGCACAGTGAATGTTTGTATCTACCAGGTGCTGGTTGCCTGGGGATGTGAGCTCGTTAATGGGGACCTTCACAGCCCGCCCCGCAATCAGTTTTACAAAGATATTGAACCTCACAGATGAGGCCGCTTTCGGAGCTCAGCGGTGCATGTGTAAGGTTTTGGCCCTGGACTTCCAAAGTCATGCAGAGATTCACAATGCGGGAAACGGAAGATACCAGTTGACACCAGTACATCACATCATTCAAACCTGGCGAGTAAGAGAGTCAACTGTCCTAACCCACATCCACAGACATTTGAGATTGACCTTTTAGGAGTGATTATACAATGAGAGTGGGTTTAATTTAGTAGGACTGAGTATCTAGCTATGGGGGTGAGTGCCTACGTATTAGTGGGCATGGGTGTTAGATGATGTCAACTGTCCTGGTAATCGGGTGCGCATCTTTGGTTCTCACAAGACGGACAGCGACAACGAGCTGTCCAAGCTTTGAGGGACACACACACGCATACACACACACACGCATACACACACACAGGTTGCTTTCAGACCGGATAGAATACATTTCCGGTGGATTTACATTGTGTACATTAAGTATGTTGGGTATCTTGGTGAAGTGAGGGGTCTCCATCTCCTGGTGTGATGGATCCTAGATGCCGAGCGTCCAAGCTCTGGAAAACGTGTCAAAAATGATGTTGCAGAATGGGGGATTGTGAAGAGAACAGAAAATACAATCCGTGAATCAATTAGTTCCTCCGGATGACCTCTCATGCCCAGACCTTCGCGTGCCCACCGCCACTGGTCTGGATGCCCCCTCGAGGAAGAAGGTCCCTGAGGGAAGACCTCAGGCGCTGCTGGGCGGCTCAGGAGCCTCCCACTTCCTGACACCAATCATACCCTCGAAAGTCATCATTCCCGCAACTCGGAAACCCTCCTCCTTGCCGTACTCCTCCTTCATCACGTTGACTATGTGCCGAACAATGCGGAAGTCCTCGATCTTGGTGAGGTGCCCCTGTGACTGGTGGTTACACACAATACGTGCCTGAATGTGGTAACCTCGCTCGCCCTCGAGGAAGGCTAGCATGGGGCGCATCTCGCAACCCAGGTTGATGGTCTTTCGTGGAACGAAACTGTCCGGCTCAAAGAAGAGGACGTAATCCCCAACCTTGAAGTTGCGCTGCCGGACCACAACCTGCCAGTCTCCGTCGACTTTGATGACTGCTCGGTTCTGGATCCACAGATTGAAGGGCTTGTGGATCCCGGTGATCTTTCTGACTGTAACCAGCTTTCGCTCCAGCCGTGCCACAGAAGGTCCCTCGTAGAGCTCGTCGTTCATTTTAGTGGTGCAGTATGCAGATCTTCTTGTTGGTGGGTTTGGGTATTCTGGAAGAGTTGCTTCTCCGGGAGCACAATTAGACTAGCCGAAGAGTTGAAGTTCTAAGTATTTGGAGAGCTGAAAAGCTGAATAGCTGAGATGGCTGAGATGGCTGGCGGGTTCAGTGGACGAGTGAGGTTGTCGTGGTGGTAGCTTGAGGCTGGGAGAAAGCAGCTGTTGAAACAAAAGCGGAGGGGTCGCCTTCAAAAGAGAAGGATGACGAATTACTCGTCGAAACTCACGCGAGGACTTCGTGAGTGACGATAACTGAAGTGATGAGAGACATGTTAATGTTTGCACGTCTGTTGAGGATAACCACAGAGACAAATCAAAGGTGCCGTGATCAAAGTGATGTTTGACAAAGACAGGTGAAAGGAGCTTTGCTTGGTGCCAATTCCGAATGGGCTGAAGCTGTGGGGTTAAAGCTGTGCATGGCGGAGACCTCAGAAGGGCCGGCAGTGGTTCAAGACCCGACCGCTGAGCCCCTGAAATTCCGGCCCCAGCCCGGAGCGGCATGGCACAGCGCCCCACTTTTCCCGGGCCCGACCCGGAGGCAGCGCTGCTCTCTGGCCCACCCTTGCCGAGATGATGAGGTCATCCTGGCTTGCCTCCCATGCACCAACTCACAAATCCGTCTATCATTGGGCAGCTGGGGGATCAAACTAACCCACAATTAGCAAGCAACAATGTAACATGCTGCTTCCTTTTTGACTTGGACCCGAAACGTCCGGCAGCTGGAGACTTGAAGCTCCACGTTTAGTTTGCCTCACCTTAGGAACAGAACTCCGCAAAGAGAGCGTCTAGAGTAACGCCCATCACAACGCAAACCATCATGGCGGAGCAGAATCGCAAGTGGCAGACGCGGCAGGATGGCCTCGACAAGATCTTCCAGGCCTCGGAGGCGGTGCCGAAGCCCGGGGCGGGCGAGGTGCTCGTTCGTGTCAAGGCTGTATCTTTGAACTACCGCGACACCGAGGGTGAGCTGGCCGGCGGATTACATGTTGCTGGAAGATGCAGGGAAGCTGATACCACTACGCAGTCGCGATGGGCCTATACGGCCACCACAAGAGCATCGATGCGAAGTCCGGACAGCCGCTCGTCCTCTGTTCGGACATGTCTGCAGAGGTGGTTGAAGTCGGGCCTAACGTTTCGTCCTGGAAGGCTGGCGACAGAGTCATGTCAACTTTCTGCCAGGACCATCTGACGGGACAGATCCAGGCGCACCACATGGGATCTGGACTCGGACTGCCCATCGATGGTGTCCTACAAGACTACCGTGTCTTCCCGGAGCATGGATTGGTCATGATCCCGGGCTACCTCAAAGATGAAGAGGCAAGTTGTCTGCCCGTTGCGGCCGTGACAGCCTGGATGTCCATAAACGGGCTCCGGCCTCTGGGCCAGGCCGGAAGGAAGGGGGAAGTCGTGCTCGTGCAGGGCACGGGTGGTGTTAGCATTAGCGGGCTTCAGATCGCTAAAGCGAGCGGTGCCACCACTGTCGTGACATCGTCATCTGACGAGAAGCTCTCGCGGGCGAAGGAACTCGGTGCCGACCACACCATCAACTACCGGACGAGCCCCGACTGGCACGAAAAGGTCATGGACATCACGAACGGGAAAGGCGCGGACATCATCTTCGAGGTCGGCGGGGCCAAGACCCTGCGGAAATCGTTCAAGTGCGCGTCCTTCGGCGGTGTCATCAACAGCATTGGCTACGTCGCCGGCAAGCAGGACGACCCTAACGACGACCTCACCAACATAAACGTCCTCGCCCTGGCCCGAACGGTGACCCTTAAAGGAATCCTCAACGGCCCTAGGGACCGGTTTGAGGAGCTTTGTGATTTCTACGCGAAACACCAGGTGCGGCCGGTGGTGGATCGTGTTTTTGAGTTCAACAGGGCAAAGGAGGCGTTGCACCATCTGTATAGTGGGTCGCACTTTGGAAAGGTTGTGATTCGTGTTAGCACTTAAACAGGTCTGCTTCATACGATGGAAAGCCTAATGCAATTTATCATATTTGTTGCAATCACTCTGGCGGCTTCCATGTGCTCACGTAATACCACACGTTCAAGCATTTCGGGGAAGCACCACTGGCAATACTAACACCTCTTCAGAAAGCTATACATCTTGAGGTTAGACTCGGTGAAGACCCTACTGATCGGGTTTTGTCAAAGTCCGCGCATCACTTGGGGACGATTTGCACTACAAGTTGAGAAACCGGGACCACAAACGATACAATGTTACATTGGAGATGATTTACCAGACATATTTCGGTGGGAACTGAATCCATTAGTTTTTGCGACGCGCGCCGAGTCAAATATTTCCTGCACACCTGGGCATACTCGATTTTGGACGAACTCGTAATGCTAGTGCTCCGGCTTACAGGCTAGCAAGACTACTTGAGTAGCTATTGCAGACGGTCAGGTGTTTCAGGCCTTTTGACTTTTACCTGCGAATTAATCCAGATGCTAGCACACTGCGATTCTTTAGCGGCTTCATTTCAAGATTTAAATACCTGGAGAAAGTTTTCTGTCTATAAAAATACCGACTGTGTTTCCTCATTCACAACATTCTTTCCGATCGCCGTCTCAACGGGATCCTCCACTCCAACTTAATCATCCTAGACTTGATATACAAAACAAAAAAAACACCACCACGCCCATTTCAACACTAGCAACCATGCAAAGCACACAAAGTCTGCTCAAGATGGATCAAGGGCAGGCGCTACGACTTCAAAAGCGGCAAGAGACCACGCGGATCATGCGCCAGGCCGATATCGAGGGTTGGAGCGACGAGAAGGTGTTGGCTGCTCTCCGCCTCCGAAACTCAATCCATTACGAATTGCGGAGCAGAGTCGCCCGCATCGAAAACTCCTAAAACCCGTCTCAATATCACGCGATTATCAGTTCTTTCGGCTACATGGGATTCTTTGGAGGACTTGGTCAACAAATAACAGCAGTTTCAAGAATGAGATACAAACCAACGGGGTTGTATTTCAGGAATCCTAAACTACAGACCCCCACAAGGTGTATCGGCAGCGTTATCAATTTTGGGTATATCGGTAAAAGGGTGACCGCTACCGTTCTCTTAAGATGGTCAGAATCAGGGCTACCTAGGTAACACGTAATAGACCAATCATATGTCTCAGGTGAACTCGTAATGTTTTCGCTTTTTCGCTTCCGGTAACTCGGGCCGGAAGCGCCAGGCCTGGTACCTAGTGTACCAGAAGACTTCTGTATGCTCACATCACTTGCAGAAACCCTGGGAATCAGACTGCTCGATGAAACCATACTAAATGTTAGTTTGGCTGCACTTAATACTACGTTTCTCAGGCTTAATGTCCATTCGAAACTCATCCAAGGTGATTCCAAACAAGACCTGCTTTGCTATCAATATGAGGCCATCGTTGACATAAAGACATAGTTCGTGTGAAGTGAATTTGTATTTACAATAATTAAGGATCAACAAATATCCAAGTTCCTGTCCATGCAAACTCTGTTTTTTTACCTAGATCCACACCACTGCGTTTGATCATGCCTTTAGCACCTCACTGTCTCTGCAACGAAGTGATGAAAAGGATGGGAAACCCGAATCCAACATCCTGCGCTTTGTTCCATTGGGCGACCGCTGGCTTTACCCAGCCTAGTTATATATCGGGTCATCAGAGTCAGGCGGATAGCCCAGGTTGCACTGTAGGAGCAGTAATGTAAATACAGCGTCAACGAATACCAGACAAGCAATGGATCGCGAATTTTACTTACGCAAAGGTTGACCTGGTCATCCTGTCCACAGGTCTCCGCACCTTCTGGGTTGTCAATGCAATTATATGCCAGCCCCGTTGCTGGGTCGTCGTATGCGTAGATCTCCTGGGTGAGCGGCCGACAAATAAAGTATTGCGAGATGCAATGCCCGGTTGTGGAGTTGATTTGGAGGTCCTGCTCCAAAGTGCAGCTGTCATCATATATCTTGTCTAGGTCATGGTCAGTAGGAGGATACAAAAGCTGCGATGGCGCTGTCCGCCTCCATGGCAAAGTGTACGACAGCGCAAGACTGCAGGTGTCTGCGTATGGAATATGATGCAGCGGCATTTTGCAAAAATGTCGGGTAGGAGTAATGCAGAAAGTAGCAGCTTACACTGTGCCATTTCGCCCCCTAGGTCTCGAGCTTCAGTGACACCGAGGGCAAAACCAGCGCATGCAGCGTTGACGGCTCCAGTGAAGCCCAACACAACGACATGGACAAGGGCAGATGTCTGAAACTTCATATTGACTGTAAAGACTGGAGGAGATTTTCTGAGCAGAAAAGATTGAGAATAAAGGACGAGCGAGAGCAGTAATCTTCATTCCTGCTCAGGCGGCCCAAGAGCCTCCGAGCCGACTTAATAAACATGTATTCCCGCCCGTCTCCAGTGGTCGTCGTCTCGGCTAAAACTCAAATGCAGGTGCATCTCGGTCTCATTTAATAGACATGCAGATATTGGTGATGGCGTTCCAATAATGCAACGCTTCTGCAAACTCCTCTGTCTGGATGCAACATCGTAGTTGCGCAATGGGGCAAGTGGTTGGTTCAACAACAAACGGTGGACTTGCATAAAGACTTCCCCGGTCGCCACTCGTATCCATCTGAACCCCGGCACCATGCGGGAGCGCAGCAAGGATCATATTGCTGCTGGATCGTCATTGGACATGATCGATCCATCCCAGGCCTAGCTCCGGGAAAAAAGGAAATACCTAGAAACATTTGGGTGTAACTAGTGTGGCGGCTGCTCGATGGCCGAGGTTGGAAGGAAAAGATCGGCAGATTCCGCGTCACCTCACCTCTCGCCAAAGCTCGTAAGCTTTTCTATATTGCTGACCGGTATGCATCTGGCTAGTGGAATGATACACACTCGTTCATCGCTTGCATGAACTTGGTGGCACCATCTCACCCATACCTGGCATGGCCTCTGACTCGGCTGCTAAAGGTAATGGCCAGTTGACTCCTTACATGACTGCGACTTGGATCCCAAACCTCTACATTCTGACTCAATCTCTTTTAGGTCCAAGCACTTTAATTTGTTGCAATTGTCTTGATTTCTAGTTGTCTAGGAGCTTTGCTGGACAGTGCGCCGACCAGTGGGCGCCGACTCTATGTCGGGTAGGGACTTGTTTGCAAGTAAGAAACCAAAATAAGTCAATAAAATGATGCGCATCACTAAGACGTGATATCTCTGAGACTTTGGTGCAATTTATCGTGGTCACTCGTTCTCGTGGAATCTAAATTCTTTGCCATTATCGCCGTTACAATTTCCGTAATATGATACTAGCATTTCGCCATAATTCCTCTCCCAGCTGGTTTAAGCAGCTTCACTTGTATTATTTTGAATGGAAAAGAATACAGCTAACGACAAATTGGCTTGTCTCAACCCATAAATGTAGTAGTCAAGTAGAGCCTTAGGCGGTTCGAACCAGAAGTGTATTTTACGATGCTGCCTGACGACCGCAGTGCAATGGAGACTGAATGAAGCATAACGGATTCGCGGCATGGGCGAAAACTTGAGCCAGAGATAGGATTCAGTGAAACCTAGAATGTTACCAGTGAATCTTTATGGTTGTACGGGGTAGGGAGTGATTTGGGACAGTTCGTCGTTGACTGCTGACTGATGAAAGTCTGCGTGTGCTTATATAATTATAACCATGTTAAGCCCTTGATAGTACTGCACTCCTGAGCCTAAGTGCTCCAAATCACGTGTTATCTTAGGAGAGTGCTGAGCAGCATAAATTGATATCTATTTCCATTAGGTAAACGAGTCCTCGAGAAGAAAACTACGCATCTCACATAAGCGGCCCGTGACGACGCTATCCACCACCCTAAGCCAGCGATGAGAACCTCAGCTGTGTCAGTGGAATGCACGAAGACCCCAAGCATTCTTATGCTGGCGTCTTGACGGCTTTTAGTCTACGCGTGGCTTGAAGTTGGTCTCAACTAGCCTTATCACAAGGCTATCACTATTTTACTAGTGGCTATTGCGTTTTGAAATTTGTTGTTATTAGTGTTGTATTTGTTATCAAACGCTGAGTCTTTCAGCGATCATGACTGTATGAAGGGACCGCCGTAACTCCTTTTTGTTTAAAGACGATTGAGACCGGATAAAAAAATAAACCAGGGATTCTTAGGCTGGACATGATGGTTAAGGATCTACCAAGAGGCGGCACGACCTCGTCAATGAATGCGACGATAGAAAACATAATTATACCAGAATCAATAGCTACGGCGGTCGGGCTGACCGTGAGTGAGTGGCCCCCTTTACGGCATCCATGGATTTCCCCAACCAAGCTGATGGAGACGCCGAGATGACGGGAAGTCAAATCCGCCCACTAAACTGTATCACGCGAGCTTGGCTGCCGCCGCGCTGCAGACTTCGGGGTTTTGGCTTACATGAGAATATAGGTACGCAGCAGAAGCCCGACTAGGTCGACGCGTGAGTGGCTGCGTTTCCTGAGCTGAAGCGGTGGTCACCCTATTTGCTTACAAGGAGGGTCACACTAGGAGACACGAATCCCACGCAAGTACAACATCTCACAGACTTGAAGAGCGGCCACCCGAACATTTTTCAACACCCGCTTTGTTTCCAACCACCATCAACGTCTCACACCCTGCTGTAGAGCAAACACCAACAGCCTCTGCATACGATATACACTCGGCAGGTGGGTCCCAAGAACGAGGCCCGAATGAATATATGATGGATACGTATCTGCTCAAAGCCGCTGTCCTCTATGCCTTGTCTGCAACCCAGCAGACGACCACGCTGGTCGACGAATTCCTGCAGAACACGTCGTTTGCCAACTCAGACCTGGACCCCCTCGCGTACGAGCTGCTGGACCTCCGTACACCACTCGAGAGGCTGGGGGACTCCGAGATCGTGATACCGACACGGCTGCAGCCGCCCATCTTGGCCATCGTTCGTGGATGCGGAGACGCGCTCGCCCGAGTCGATGCTGTGCTCAACGAGTGCGCTGACGGCTCACTGCGAGAGGCGCTCTGGGTGGCCAAGGCTCCGGAAGTATGGGATTTGAAGGACGGATTGCAGACGTGCCGGCGAGCACTGCAGGTCAGAAGGTCTGTTTTCTCAAGTGTGCCGATATGCGCTGACGAGTCTCGATAGCTCGCCTTGGAGGTCGTGAACCTGTAAGTGCCGGCATCTCGAATTCCGAGGCTTTTTGATTCCATGCTGAACGAACTCAGTGCCGCGGCCAAAGAGATTGGTGCCGATGCGGAAGCATTCTCGACATACCTCGATCAAGATACATCCAGGGTGTTAGCTCTCATCCGCCGCACGATCCAACAGGCCCAGGAAGGTGAAAATCGAGATGGTCTTAACTCAACTCTGAAGATGTCACTTGACGATATTCGCCTTTACGTCCAGTCTCTCTGCAGGTCAGGAACTAGGGACGAGGCAACGCTAATTACTCCGCCAACAACAATGAGAAAGCCCTTTAACAAAGAGAATGAGGAGTAGGTTTTGGCCGTTCCAGAGTCCAACAAGTCCGCGACTGACCCTTGCGATAGGGACGCCTCGACAGTCGTGGCACCAGTGCTGCCTGAGTATACCACTCCTGATAGCCCGACATTGTTGCCCAGGTTCACTGGCAGTGGGCTTCGACCGGCAAAGCGATTGAGCAGTGCATTTGGGAGATGGTCGCTGGGCTCTACCAGAAAGCCCAACGCCGCTTCGACACTGAACTCGACAACCAGCTCCATCGTCTCTCGACCCTCCTCGGCGTTATCGTCCATTCCTTCACCAGCTGATGATGATGCATCATCAAGTAGTAGTGCGCCTAAAACTTCCGGAGCATCTCGACAGCCATCGTACACTTCCCATGTATCTTCATACCATTCGCATAACTCTTTCCGCTCAAATATATCCAGCCGAGGATCTCGCGCACGCGCGATCCCACCAACTTCAAGCCCACATTCGCTCTACGCACCCACTCCTCCTGCAAAGAATCCCCGGCGGACAACACTCTCTTCCATGAATGAGAGCATTGATCCCCTGCCGTCGCCACCGACACCAAGCGACCATGGCTTCTCCAGCCCCTTCAAAGTCTTCGACCAACTTTCCATTGCTGGATCCACGACGTCTCACTCCTCCGACCGGAGAGAATCTGAAGGGCTCGCGCCTCTGCCACTTTTCGCTGTGAGCCCCCCCGACAAGATCTATATCGAACCTAGCGAAGTGCCTCTCCGCTACAGCCAGCCCAGAAATAGAACCTCTATCGAACTTGCACGGACCAAAATGCTCTCATTTAACGAAAAAGGATCGGGCCATGCTGTGACAGCATTTCACGTCGACGTCTCCCCTGCTTCATATATAGTGGCGACCAAACACGGCGACAAGACAATGAAGATTTTCGGACTGCCGCTTTCCAATGTCCAGTCATCTATCAAGGTAAACTTCTGGGTTACCATGCAGCCCCGGTCACGGGATTTCTTCGTCAATAGCCATGCCATCCTCTCCGAGACGAGCACCCTGATCGCCGCCGCCTCCGGATTCGGCACCAGCCTGGAGATTTGGAACTGGGAGCGCAAGAAGAAGCTGCAGTCCATTGATGCGGCCCTCCGCTGGGCCGCTGTCAAGGCCGACATATACGACACAAAGTTCCCGCCACTGGCCTGCTACCGCGAAGTAGGCGATGTCATCGATCTGTACCCGGTGGTTCATGACAGGCCTGGGACAGCGTCCAAGACTGTGAACAGAAAACCATTCGGCAAGCCCATCTCAATCGAGCTCTGCAAGGCTGGCCTGCCACACGTCCCCAAGCTGCCTGAGCTGGCATTCTCAGCCACCTCGCCTCTGCTTGTCGCGGCCGCCGGGCCCAGGCCACCGCGCGCAGGCCACCCGCCGCCGCCACACTCAGCCATGCTAATAACTTGGGATCTCAACCGCCTCTCCCCCGGAGGCAAGCCCTCCTCCCGCCCGAGCCGGGTATGTATGCCCCGTCACCCAGAGCTCGAGGCGGCGCTGCCGTGCGGGATTGCCGCGCATGGCGATCTGGTAGTGTCCATATGGATCCCCAACAATGTACGAGTAATCGGACGCCCCGGCGCGTGGCAGGTGGAACCGGTCGTCGTCCAGGGGAGGTGGGTGCTTGTCTGGGACCTCATGACGGACATGACGTCCATGTTCCCGATCCCAGACGAGAATACCATCGCTTGTATCAGCCCGGATTGCCGCTACGTTGCATACCGGCAGGGGCCTGGAGCGGACACTGGTCTGAGCGGCACGAGAAATTGTTTGGTAATATTAGACGCTGTCAATGGCGGGAGGGAGCTATGGAGGATACCAAAGTTCGGCGGTGGCCTTGCCATGTCTGGGGGAAGTGAGCAGTTGTTGGACTTGTCGAGGGTCACTTCGATGTCATTCTCTTCTGACGGCAAAATGCTCTTTGTGGGCGACGTCGATGGCTCGGTCGGTGTCTACGAGATACGAGGCGAGGGAGGCGGTGTGGTATAAAATAAATGGTGAGCGGCAAGTAAGGCTTTCCTAGGGCCTGGGCATGACTTCTGAGTCATTCGGTTGCCTGTGCATATCAACGCACAGGTGGATCCGAACCTTATGTATGAGGAGATGGCAGTACTATGTATACCATACATACAATTGAGTTCGTTATGTACGGCACTAATATTACCTAGGTGGGTAATAGATCTGTTGAAAAGTGGGATGACATGTGAATCCGGGATAAGATAGGGCAACTGCTTGGCTCGTGCCTTGCGATCGTGCGGACAGTCTAATTCAGCAGGGTCTAATGCAGCAGTTCGCAGTTCGCTGGACTGCATAGTATTATACTTTCAGTAGCCTATATGCCGGCCTCCTTAAGGATCCTTTCCTTCATAAAGCCCCCTTTCCTCCTCGAAGGCCCCTTTCTCTTAATAACCCCCCTCCCTTTTTTTTTTCTGAAAGTGGTACCGTCCTTCTATATTTATCCTTTCCTCTTAGAGCGACACCTTCCCTCCGGAGCTCCCAAGGTATTATAACTGGAAGCTGCTCCTCACGCACAGGTCTGTTACTCCCATGTGCGCTTATCCCTTGGGTATTTTCTCAGAGCCTCTTTTGCCCGCCTAGCTAGCAATCCCCCCCCCCCCCCNNNNCAACCACCAACGGCTAGCAATAAAAGGAAGCACACTGCTCTTGCTTAAGTGGTAGGGACGGCTTCCAAGGTTCCACCGTTAACCGAGGCTCCTCGGCAGACGTCGACGCGAGCTGTTAAGACAGGCTCCTTGCCTGCTTGCGTCAACCACTGGGCAGTTAACTAGAACTCCTGCAACGTACGCCCCTTGCGCTTTTCGTTGGTTTCTGTGCCGGCCAACTGCCCCGAAGGCAACAGCATAGGGGGTTCGGTGCCCGCTACATAAATACATCCAGCAAATTGAGGGATTTCATCACATGGGCTTTCTTCTTCTTCCACAACAGCCTCTATATCTGACACATTCCATCGAATTATCAGAAAGTCGCCATTACCTGAAATCATGGCCTTGATAACGACATCGGATGTCGATTCCTCGTCGGAAACTCCCTCCGTATCCTCGAGTGGCGTTACTACCGCGGATGTTGAACCAAGCCAGCATCAGAAATTTACCAATATCAGGCAACGCCCACAATCTCTCCGTGTGCCGGATCTGTTCTCTTCATTTCTGTCAGCAGAGGCGGTTGTGAATCCGCATTATCGCACCATCAAGGAGGAGGGTGACAAATGGATTGGAGAGTATGTGATATCGATCGATTCTGAGTCCTGGCACACGAAAAGAGAAGATGAGACCAATGGATGTGGGGAGAAAGCTGAGCATGCTTCAGTGACTATGATCTATGTCGCTAACAGGTAGAATTTTATCAAATCAGCCTCATGGAGTGGGACGAAAAGGCCCGCAAAAAGAACTCTGCGGCCGACTTTGCCTACATGGTTGCGATCTGGGCACCCAACGCTAATGCCGAGTCACTGCGGATGATCTTGGACTGGACCCACTGGATCTTCCTCTTTGACGACCGTCAGTTATTTCTCATTACGTCTTCTATTATGTCACAGACTTTGGGGATTGCCTTCACGACTTATCAACTAACAATGAAATAGAAATCGACGAGGGCTACCTCAAGGAAGATTTCCCTGCAGTGCAAGCCGAAATAGCAGCAAATGTCGCCATCGTGAACGGCACTGCACCACGATATCCAGCTGACGCAAAAGAATACGCTCTGAAACTCCGATATGCATTCCAAACGTGCTGCGACAGGCTGAGGTTGCGTGCTAAGCCTGGTAAGTTCTCCAGCTCTTCCCCACGACTTCTGAGTGAGCCCAGTTGAGATCCTGCAATATGGCAAGAAGAGAACGTAAGGGCTGACACAAGGAAATTCGCCCCACAGCATTGGTCCAGCGCTTCCAGGAGCAACACCAGCATTACTTCACTGGGGTTTTGAACCAGGTGGGGCAGCAGGCGAGTGGCAGGGCACTCACCAGGGACATCGACGGTGAGTGACAGGATTTGAGACCAGAGGCGGGTACAAACTGCTAACTCGACTAAGAATACATCAAGATGCGAAGGGGGACCATCGGAGCCGATCCGGCAATCGTCATCGCTGAGTGGGGCGAGGGCATTGAGCGGGAGTCCGAGCCGTTCGAGCACCCGAGCCTCCAGCAGTGCATGGTCATTAGCACAGACCTAGTATGGCTGTGAGTAACTCATCGGCACCGTTCATGTTCCATCTCATACCATCGACTGACAAGGTCCTTCCTTCGTGACAGAGCGAACGACATAGTATCATTCCGCAAGGAGCTCGCGCTGGGCGTCGACCACAACCTCATCTCGCTGCTCATGGAGCAGGGCCGCAGCATGCAGGAGGCTGTGAAGAAGATTGGCGATATGATTGATGACTGCTACCGCCGCTGGTATCTTGCTCTTACCGACCTGCCCACCCGGGGCGAACATGTCGACAGCGAGGTGCTCCGGTTTGTCGATGTCTGCAGGAACGTGGCTCTGGGGAGTCTGCACTGGAGGTAAGATCGAGAATCTGAACATTGCAACGGTAATAAGTGGCTAATGACGGGGTCGCGAAGTTTACAAACAGGTCGATACTGGGATTTTGAGGGCGAAGAGATGCACCTCCCGCCTCATGAATGATCCATGGATGTTCGGGAATCTTTAGGGGCATAATAACTCATGGTTATGGTCATAACTACAAGGGGTGGAGCGAGAATCAACATACTCGTTTATAATTTAATCAACCTATATGTACCGCAAACGCAGGTATATATACATCAATTACACATGGTTACCTCCCACGGCTCAATCTGGACCTTGCCTCCCTGATGCATGATACCACCTGCAGACGCAGGCTTCGATGTTGAGTGGAATCGGGTGGAAACCTGCACGGTACCTAAGAATTGATTGTCCATGGATGGGCATAAAGCAAGAGCGACCGGATATCTGCTTTGAAAAGATATTTCGCACGAACCTTGAACGCCCCTGACCAGTGTTCGTCGTTGACTGTGTGGAGTCCTCAGCAGTTTTTTAAAACACCAACATCAGCCACCACCACCAACGGCCGCCGCCACATCTAATTTTAGGCATCAACAGGCACCATCTCCATTTCAGCTACGTCCTTTCTCCACTTCATACGTTGTATTTAAACCCCAGGCCTCAGTTTCTCCTGGTGTCTATCTCTAAGCAAACAGTCATTGACCAGAACAGGCTTTGAATCAAGCGCCCCTAAAGTCGTCTTGAAATAAACCATTCTACTGCGCAACAGGAAGCTTGCACTGAAATACGAAACACTTAAGCGCCACAAAAAATGCCAGGGCCGAACCTCATCACCGTCCTCCGAGGACTCAAGGTGAGCGTGCCCACCATGGACGCATTTTTGCGCGCAAACGGCATGTCACACGGGACCGACGGAATCTCATTCGTCCCCTTTTAGGACAATGAGACCCCCGATGAGATCACAGCTCTACTCCGAGCAAAGGCTGGAAGCAAAAACATCCTGTACGTTGTTCCGTCTATTGAAAGCCACGACCGCTCGTTGCATGTATATATAGCTTATAGTTACGTTTACGTCTATGCCTAGCGCTGCATTACTATCGACGATCCGGCCGACAAGATTCCTAAAGGGTTTGAGAAGCTGCGGGAAGAGATCTTGAAGTCTGGCAAAGACAACGAGGAGGGCCTAGTAGCCTTGTTTGTTGTCTATACTGATCAGCCAGGCCCGAACACGCCTGACTTACAGGAGCGACAAAAGGTAAGTTTAACTTTCGAATTCCGGTCCTTGAACGTATGAGTCTCGTCCCTATTTCCGCTAACCATTTCACGCTATATAAACAGAAACCGATTTACTGCGGCATGTGTGATGAGACATTTGACTATTGGACCAAGAAGCAATGGCACCGAAACCAGGTCCATGGAATCGATGAGCCTCTCAATGCTCTGCCTGAAAATGCATCATAATGTCAGTGCGGGTGCCGAAGGATGAAGCCTTTGCAATGTTCCAGCCTTGGAAGCAGCGCGTAGTCCCCCTACTGCGTTATGACCACATTCCAGGGCATATGCGCCTAGGTAGCAAGCTAATTTACCGAGAAGTTGATCAGAAAATCAGATGTTTGTTTCCGCAGAACAGTCGCGGCCAATAGAATATTACTAGCACTACCAAATGCAACCTCCCAAGCCTCCAGGCGACGGTAGGTCCTTCTGTGAGTGTCGAGGAACTAGGCAGACTTCTTCCTCCCACCTCAAAGGGGTGCAAACATTCGTTTGGTTGCCATAGAGTGTGATCGCTTCGACACTCTGTATGGCTCTAGGGACAGGGATACCTGGTAGCCCTTCCGTAGCTGCGTGTTGGTAGTTTGGAGGGGCCTCGATCTGATACTAATGGAACTTAGAGCTAAACAAACGTGCTTGGCGCTCTTAGCGGACCCATGGGGTTGCTATTATGTGTCATGAAGCCGTTCTGGGAGAACAACACAGCCTGGGCTTCTTATACAGGGCGTGACATGTAAGGCGCAAGGGCGGCAGTGGCACCCAGCACTTCCACGATGGTCATTTTGCCGTGGTCATTTCATCGTGGTCATCCCGCCGTGGCAAGCCATTTTACTGTGCCTAAATCATAGACAGGGAACCAAAAAAAAACGTTATAAAGATACTTCAGGCCCGTTAATGCGGCCAGTTCTGAGTGCCATTGATTTTCTTCAGCGGCTTACCCACTGGAAAACACAACTAAAACTCGCTCACAGCTCTTAATATTGAAAGGTGTGTATTTTCATTAATGCCACGGTTCTTGATCACATAGAACAGGTGCGTGCCTAGATAAGCACTGATGATTTCTGGAAGACCTGTTTCGGGTATTTATAAACCCTAACATTACAACGCTGGCGGGGAGTGCGAATGCACTCGTGATCAGGCACAGGCAAATCATCAGCCAAGACAAATGAGATTGTACACCAACTTCTGTGGCGTACTCCGTGGCTGATACGTTCGTCGGGTTACCGTTTCAGTCTGTTCCTAGCATGCGCAGACCATCGTTCTGGCTCTTGAGGGCTTCGTACATATTCCTTTGGATGCTTCTCACGGAATCATTCCCGCCATTGTACATTCCTCTTAGCTGTGATGCTTCAGATTATATCCTTTGCCTTATAGCTAGGGAATGAAGCCCAGGTATCACTTACTTCGACCAAGTTGCTGCTCACTAGTCTACCTAGATGCGCGCGGCTTGAAGACGGTCTCGAATAGCCTCATCACGATAGTATTACTATATTCTTACATATATAGTAGCTGTTATGTTTTTAAGCTATTATTATTAGTATTATATTTATTGTTCAGTGTGGCCTCGTTTATTATTGTATGAAGCGACTGCTGTAGCTGTTCTTCTTCTTCCTCTTGTTCCGTTTTTTTGTTTGTTAAAAAAAGAGTACTTTTAATCGGATTAAAACTAAAACCAAAAATGTTCAAGAATAATGCCATGATGAGAATTCCAGCTCAGAGGGGATCCCGGGTAGGCCTTAGACTACTAAGTGCCAGTATCCATCGATTTGGTCTCCTACACTGCGATTTACCAGTTTCTGGACCGTCTACAACACTAGCCGGTGCCTAAATTAAGTTTTATAAGGGAGGCCAGGCAAGCATGAGCCTCAGCTGCCCTCAGAAGGAAAACAAGCGTAGTGCAGTGGCAAGAGTCAACACTGGATAAATTGAAGCGAACCAAGACCAATACAGAAATATCGGGGGCAGCTGGGGGAGGGTGGGCACACTTTCGAAAGAAAAAAACCCGAGAAAAAGAAAGGAACGCAAACGATATGAAACTGGCTTGACAAAACAAGCAGCCTTGCCCAAACAAACCAAAAACAATGATCTATCCGCCATATAATAGGACGTAGGCCTCAGTTGGCTGAACCTTTTGCCTCTCAAACCAATTTCAAATGTTTCCTATTTCTAGGGTGTTTTTTTTGTTTATCTATCTTTCTGTCCTTGCAATAAATCATGGTGTGGGGGCCACAGTCGCCTCGAATGTAGTGTCCATCTGTAATCGCCGAACTGAGAGAAGGAGCGAGCTTTGTCGGCTCTTCAAGCACCTCGTGGTCAACGATGGTTTCTAGCCCTCAAAAATGACGTCAAACTTCCAGATAAATCTCCATATATTTCCCCGTCATTTCTGCTGCCAACAGTGCCAAGGTAAGTGACGACCAAAGCCGTGGCACAACAAGTCACAAGACTCGGGCCTGGCAAGCCGTGGTGGTTACCTCGAATGTTTGTACCTGGATGCTTAAGTAAGGTTTGTTCTACCGGAAGACGTTGCTCAGGAGAATCTGATGATTACTTAAATAGCTGTGCTCGGAGCCAGTATGGCAGCCATGCATGATTTGTTTGGCCCCTGGGTTGCTTGCTGGCCCATCGGAGTAACCTTGGTTTTGCAGGCATTCTCTTGAGTACGCCTCGAGGGCCTGGACCTGTGGGGCAAAAGGTACCCGGCATCTGATGAAGATTGGTTTGACTAAATAATCACTATAGGAAACGGGTAACGTCATCTCCGTCGGAGTTCGAAAGCAGAATTGTAAGTAATCTATGCGCTCTCGAGCAGAGCACAAGTTGGAAATCGGTGTGAGCCTAGTACTCGTGATGACCCTGACGTCTTTCTAATGTGGCATGTCTTATATTGGTGTCATAGTATCCTGGCTTCAGCAGCTTAGTTTGGGCCGCTGCATCTCCGTGCATGCCTGCAGCGACTTTATCGAGTAAACCTTGGCAGATAACTATTGGGGAGGGAAGAGGGCTGGCCCCAGATGTCGTCAAAAACTCACTGCCAAGGTGAGGGGCTTCGATGGAAGCTTTGTATTGCCATATGCTTAATTACCAATAGTCACTGCTACGTAAACGTGTCTCGCTTTTTAGGAGTCGCCGTTCCACGTTCAAGACCGAGGAACGAGGATGACTCGCTTGTAAGAAGACAGTTTCATAGGCTGGTTATCGTGAACCGTCAGGATAATATGCATGGTCTGTGGTGAGGTCAAGTTAGCAAGTATTCTCGCCAAAAGTTGGATGACGCGGGACGCGTCATGGATTGGAAACTAACCTCGTTGTCATTGGGCGTAACATTCACCACCGACCCGGTCGCATCAAGAGCATCAAAGGTCACGTTTGGTGAGATGCGTGGGATATCACCCTCGAGGCGGAATGTGGGATCGCGATAGTGAAACCAGTCAAACGAGAGCTCATGTCCATCTGGGTCCCAGGACTCAGATGCATCCAGGACCACAGATTCACCGATCGTGTACGGGATCTCAAGAGTTCCACACGAACCGTTAACGACGGCCACGGGCTGGTGATTGGGCGTGGAACCAGAGCTGGCCGGGTCGTTGACAGTCCACTGCATCCGCGCGGCAAAGTCGTACTGGTAAGCCTCTCTCCACCGCCAGATGCTGGCGAACTGGCTGAGGTAGGTCTCGTTGTTGACGCCGATCGCCCAGTCGGCAGCGTCGCTAAAGGTGCCCTGGGCGCCGGAGGATACCATCAGGATATAACGGCCGCCCCATCCGCCCCACTCGGGGTGCTCGGGTGCGTTGAGCCCGTTGGGGATGAGGCCAAGGAACGAAGGGGTGTCTCCCTCCATGATGAAAGTCCAATTGAGGTAGTGTGCACCGAGGGGACCAATACGGATGTGCTCCTCGAGCCACTCGTTGCTTACCAGGGACGAGTCTGGGCCGCCCTTGTCGAAGTGACGGAACAGCTCGCCAGATATTCCCTGGGGTTTGGTCAGTGACTCTGCTGTAACACATGCGAGAATACCACATAGCTTACGTTCCAGGTGGCGACGGCGTACTCGCTAAAGCCATGGATAGACACGATATAAAACAGCGTGGGGAAGTTGGTGCGAATCCAAGCACCCGCGTCGTCCTGGTTCGAGATGGAGTAGACCCGCAGCCTGCGCACGAATGCTGCGACCTCGTCCTCGCTCCTCTCATTCCTGACCTGGTTCAGCGCCTCGGCGAGCACATTGGCCCCACCCCAGGCGAGCACCCAAAGCGGCTCTTCGCTAGCATCCACACCGGCGATCAGCGCCGTCGATGCGTTGCTGGGAGTCGGCTCGTCCAGTGCCGCAAGGCCGTACACCGAGTGCCCGGTGACAACTTTCGCTGCGACCTCATCGGCGGGAGGGTAGGAGCCAGCATCGGAGACATGGCTATTAAGGGTATCGACGACCTGTCTGTAGCCGTCAATGACGCCGTAGATGGACGGCGTGTCGATGGAGTCGTTCTTCCACGTCGACGTGACGGCGGCGATGTTGACGATGTCGAGCTCGTTCGCATACGTCAGGAAGCGGACGAGGCTCATCTGGTCGTCCGGCTCGTTAGAGATATCCGTCATGACGAACACGCGCGTCTTGTTCTCGTACCTAGCCGTCTCGCATAGGCCATTGCCGGGCTGGCGGGTCTGGATGTTGCCGGCCATGGCCGAGAGCGCGAAGCCGGACAGGGCGAGGAGCCCTCGGAGGGAGAGAGCAGCGCCACCCATCATTGCTATCAGCTTGTCAATACGGGCCAGCAGGAACGACACGAGACTCACAAGGGAGAACGGACCCTCAGCTGCGGAGCCAAAGACTGAGCTGAGTCATTTATATCTGTGAGGCCGAGGCCATCTCCCCACGGTTCCATCGCGATGGTCTCCTCTCCTCTGCTCGCCTCCTCCCCTCCCGAGTTCGGTATATACTAGCCCGCCCGCTGAGACGTTGCGTCGTCAGATTAGGTTGTTGCTGCGGCAGTGTGTATTAATGTGTCTAGGGAGCCCACTCACACGCGAGCGCGGCCCCATAAATTCCCGCGTCGTGCCCGGGGACAGGCGTGGGGTGCATTATGATGGTTCCCCATACTTTGGCACCCTGTCCCTGGCGGTGACGAAATTACGGGAACAGCTCTTAGCCCTCTTGGGCCAAGATCTGTCCTCGGCTTGCTCCAAAAGGTAAGCAATAGCCGGAGTTCTGGATTTCTAGTGGTGTATAAGCCAGCTAATCCACCTGGGACCCGCCATGCTGGTAGTTGGATGCATGCGGTGAACCCATCACCACGGCTTGCCCGGATGGATAAAGTCAGTTCACCCAGAGCTGGGCATCGTCCGACCCCGAAGACTTGTTTTGATCTCGGTCGGGTTTTGATCTCGGTCGGGTTTTACGTGAGCGGGGTGCTGTAATGTGTATTCCTGCACAAGTATGTCTGGCCAGGTCTATCGCCTCGTATCCCTCCCGTCTATTTCGTCCTTGCCCCCAGACTCCATAATCACGAATCTAATGTCTATAGCCCTCGCCCTATACCACCTCCGTGTATCCTGCTCCCGAACCTACCCCTCTAGAGACCCATTGCGCTCATCCACACAGGCTCTGTCTCTAATCTCGGTTTATGCAGGTCATACGCCGTAACGGGACAGTCGCGAATGCCTCGGTCGTAGATATCGTACTCGCTATTCCTGAGTCAGCGCGGTTGCACCAAAGTGTCGCAAGTTCGCCATGCACGGCACTTACAACGAGAAGCAATCAATCTCGTCTCGCCGCGGGGCTTGCCGGTCCACCCACACTGCCGCGCTCCTGGGCGCAGCTGCAAAGACGCCCCAGCCCTCTTGGTCAATCACGACCTCTCCCCAGCAGCCACCCAAGACGTCTGTCCATCGCTCGCCAGCATGCTCCGGGCCAACAAACATGGTCTTTGTCGTGTGTGTCCAGCCATTGGTTATGACCACGGCCATGCCCGGCGTGCCGTGCTGTGGGAAGCCTAGTCTCGTGAAGCCGACGGAGTGAGGGTTATCGAAGTAGTCGATCTGGGGTCCGTACGCATACAGCTTCCGAGCCTGGACGATTTTAGGCAGAAGCTTGCCTCCGAGTGGAGGCTCATTGAAACCGTTCCCATCAGGTCGCGGGTAGCCGTAAAGATGGCCGTAAAAGACGCAAGGGATTCCGCAGTCCGCGCGGAGGAGGATCAAGGAGTAAGCCAACGGTAGGAAATACTCAGCAATCGGGGCTGCCAAAGACTGGCCTTCCATCTGGATTCCGAGGGTCAGTATTCTCCCAACGTGGGTACGCCATGAGGCTCAACGAACCGTGTCATGGTTTGCGACGAAGGTCTAAGATGGTGTCAGTCTGCGTTGCTCATCGTTGTTGGTCGCGGGTCTTACCACTGCGTGTTTAGGCCTGATGGACACCAGGGAGCCATCAAAGACTGTGCGAAGATCCGCTCTGTCCTGAAAAGACAGCCTCGAAAAATTGTTGACCAGCCTCACATCGAAGAGGGAGATCCGGTCTCCCATGAAGCTGATGAACTTGGATAGTACGTTCGAATCATCCCGCCAGTACTCTCCGACAATAAACCAGTCCCTGCCGACCGTCCGGTCGATGTGGTGGACAAGATCTCGCAAGAAGCTTGCAGAGTAATGTTTTACCGCATCGAGGCGCAGTCCCCCAAGCCTGACCTGGGAAGAAAGCCATGTCACCCAGTAGAATAGATCCTCTCGGACCTCTGGGTGGTTGTGATCCACATCGGCAAACATCCTACCAGAGTGGTTAGTAAGAATCACGACAACGAACACGGCCCCGTACGTACAGATAATCATAGCTCCCAAGTTCTTCATCGACATCCTGCGCCCACTCCTTGCCTTCGAATTTCCAGACACCCTTGGATTGCGTCTTGTGGTCATAGTCGATTCCGGTAAAGTGCTCCTTGTTCCACCTCAGGGGGCTATAAGCCGAACCGCGTCCAGGGAATTCATAGCCAGACCAGGCCTCGATCACACAGGATTCCTCGCAGACTCGCGTTCGATCTTGGAGGACCTATTTCAGCCAACTGAGCCCATAACCTCTCTGTAGGCGGGTCGAGACCCTGCATCATGTGACTCACCTTCACCCTCATGCTTGGTCGCAGCAACCTCCTCGCTATAGTCCGCGGCCGCCTTGTGGTTCAGCACCGCGTCAAAAATGATGCGGATCCCGTACAGCGCTGCGCTGTCGGCCATGGAGACAAGCTCCTCCTTGGTGCCCCATTTGGTGTGCCGGGCACCCTTCTGTTCGAACTCGCCCAGATCGTACAGGTCGTAGATGTCGTACCCATTGCCCGTGCACCATCCCGCCTTGCACGCAGGAGGGATCCACATGCTCGTGACGCCGAGGGCCGCAAGGGACGGCAGCGCCTTCTCCAGCCGGCGCCAGTGTTGGTGGTCTGCGGGGACGTACCACTCAAACCCCTGGAACATGGTCTGATTCTGTGCACCCGGCGGTTGTATGCCAAACGGCGGCCGTGGTGGAATCGGCGGCTGTCCATGTTGGTATGGGCCGAAGCTCTGGTGCTGGCCATTCATGGTCGTGAGGGGTAGCGATGGTTCATGTCTCTGGGTAAGTGAGGGATCACGGAGGATTGATAGAGGGAAGCAGGGGGGGTGGTTGGCCGGGATGTGTGTGCTAAATACGTCGGTTGGCCGAATTCGAGCGAAATATTTGCTGCGGCTGAGGTTGAGGCGCCTCTAACAACCTTGGAAGCCTCCAAGCTCTGGCTGACGGGAGCTGCACGATAACGTAATCAGTCCGTGCTGCCCCCTGAGTTTTTGTCGACGTGTTTCCAGGCTGAACAGACTTGTTTATTATCTAATAAGACTGGGGAACAAGACGGCGTCCTGACTCATTCTCATCGCGTTGACCGCTCACCCCGCAAACCAAGTTATCGATCGAATGGGTACACATCTTCAAGTACATGTGTAGTTACACCTTGGCCACAATATTATCCATTTTAAACGGTAATTGTACAATGAGCGTGTGGTGACATTGTCGGGAAGGGGGGGGGGACTGCCAAAACCCTTCTGAAGATCCACAAGGGCTGATCAGCCTGGTGACGACATAAGAGCAATTCCCTCTTGCTGAATCGGGCTCAAAATTAAGGCATGAACATGAGCATACGCCTGCAGTGCAGTACCTCGTTTCTGTTTCGATAAAATTTTAATCAAAGGTCTAAGGACCGTGCAAACCCACAGAAGCCTCGACTGGGACATGCAGGGGACTCTTTAGGTACCCAGGTATTTGTACTACACTGGCCAGTAAATCAGACTTAATTCTGCTCAAATTATCCGTCGAGCAAAGCGAGCCGAAGACAGTATCTGACGACAGTTTTGCCCCCTTCCGCGTTTCGTCACAACTAGAGTCTCACTGAACTTTAGCTGATGAGGGACTCTGCCAAGCCTGAGTCTGCCCCGTACAAGAGCCGTGGTGCTGCTTTTAGTATGGCGACAGAGCTGGCCAACGGCACCAATACTATAAGTTGCGTTCCCATGGAAGGGTGTCGCTCCGGATTTCTCGTCCACGTCTGACTAAAACATCCCTCTGAGTTTACCAAAATCTGGCAAATTGGCGATGTTTGTGAAGACACCGTAAGCTCTCACAGCTCTATCAGGGCTGATCGCGCCGGTAACCTGGTCAATGAACTTCTTCAGATCATCGACGGTGAGCGGGTTCTCCTTGGTCTCAATCGCGTGCACGATATGCTTTTCCAGCTTCGATCCGTCCTTAAAGCTCACAGTCACATATCCTTGTGCATTGTGGACGCTCGCATCAGTCGTCGCATTGACCAAACTAGTTACGCAAGCCGGCCACCGTCTCGTTCTTGACCACTGAGTTCGTGAACTGCTTGGGCGTCGCCTCGCCGTACAGGTGCCCCACGGCCGTAGCGTGGTATATGTCGGAAATAGACCTCCCCTCTTGCAGGGTTTGGTTGTGAAGCTGGATCGCGCCGTCGATGGATGGATGCATCACGATCCCGCAGGGGAACGGCTTGAAGGTGTTCTTGAGAACCTCCCACGTCTGGCCAAGCTGGCCAAGTAGGCCGTCGCGTTCTCGCGCGCACTGACGACGTGCAGCCAGCCGAACTTGGCCTCAAGGCCCTGTAGCGAGAGCTTGTGTAGTTGTTCCTCGCGAGGAGAGCGGCGAGCATACCTCCCTGGGCGGCACGGCCAATGTGAAATGACTTGGTGTCCGAGCCGAGGTATTCTTGCATGCAAACAACCTGGGTCGCTGCTATTCCGATGGCGTTCTGCGTGGCTACCGTGTCGGACCCCAGCAGCTTGCTCACCGCGACCGCCGCGCCGATCGAGCCGGTGGTGCTCGTTATGTGCCAGCCTACGCCGTAATGCTCGGGATAGACAGAGGGGCCTAGCCTGCATCCCGCCTCCACGCCGGCGACGAACGCGGTGATGAAGTCGTGGCCTGAGAAGGGGGCTTTCCATTCTGCAACAGCAAAAAGCGCGCTGGCGACTGGACCAGCCGGATGAATGATCACCTCTAGATGATTGTCGTCGTAGTCATCGACATGTGAGGCGATACCATTGATCAAGGCCGCTGTTTGCGCATCGGCATACCCATCGTTGCTAGACCCACCCGCACTGAAAGCGGCAAGAGTCGTGATCTGTGCTATCTGGGGTGCATCCTGGATATAACCTCAAATAGCACATCCGCCCAGTTATAAAGGCTCTTTACCCCGGCCTCGACTACGTCAGCTGCGAGATTTGCGCAAGTCAAGTTCGTGGCCCGGGTTGCAAGTTGGAGAGTGGCCATTGTGCGGGTCTGTGTGGTTTCTCCGCCACTGTTGGCTTCGGCGCAGGGTGTATGGCGTATTTATACCAATAATTATTCCTACCTAAGTAGATATTGTGCCTGGTTTGCTCAAATTTACGCAGTTACGCGTGTTGTACCGGCCGGTCAGAAGCTCGGTAATCGACTGACATCAACTCCTAGCGGCAGCGATCACTCCGGTCTAGGAAAGATAGGGAAGCTCATACATAGCAATTAGTGCTCAATGATTGGTAATACTGTGATGGTGGCGTAAAATAATTGGGCAACTCTCGGCCATGAGTCGGAATTTGAGCAGATTTTATCACTGGATTGCCTTCTTGCACAACTATGTCCTTCTCGGCTCACCAAGCCTGGCCATTGCTCAGTAATTGTCAAGCATTTCAAGAACAGAGTCTCCTCTTGTTGGGATAAGACGATACACCCATGGTAATCTGTACCACATATGTCCTCTCCGCTGTGTCGCACCTCACAATAAACACGGCAAGAGGTTCAAGGTCCGAATGTTCACCTCGAACAAGATAATGGAAAAATCGCATTATTGGCCCTAGAATAACGAGGATGGACAGATAACACTCCAACCGAAAACACAGCCGATACGCTCATCTCTGTTCGAGTCTCGCCGATAGCGTTCAATGTGGAAAGCTTAGACACCTTTACCCTCTTTCCACCTCACATTCCAACTTGTAGTGCCACGAAGTTTCCATGGGTGTTTAGTAGTCCGGGCTTCGCCTACATGCGTCGAGTCGGGCTTTAGCCGGAAGGTTCCAACTACTGCAACACGGCGCACAACAGGTGGGAACGCTCTCGGGGCCTCCGGGGCCTTGTTATGCTGGGGGAGGAAATAATGGCTGAAACCAAGGCCAAACATCAGTCCACCGAGGGAAACGAGGCAGAGCATAGCTCTAAACTCAGCAGTCACATCCAGAAAGGCTATCGCGGTGGCGTACACGACCAAGACCTTTAGCGTGAAGAACACACCAAGCCACGACGCGAGCTTCCCGGCCGACAAGCGAGCATAATATTTGAGCTTACCCGCGGACGAGAGAGCATAATATACGAGCCACCCTCTAATCGGCACGGTAATGAATTGTTCCGGTTTGAAATCCCTCTCGTTTGTCATCTCTCTGAAAGCGATCAGCCCGCTGGCCAAGTGATGTGGAGAGCATGAATCGGTGCCCGCCCAGGATTTCAGAAGCCAGCTCGCGATCAAGGTGCCGCTCGGGTCGCACCCTGGCCGGAGTCGCGACATAGCCAGCGCGATAGCTGACTTCTGTGAATGAGAGGAGGGTAGAGGTCTCACCCCATGGAAAAGAAGGAGATGAGTCATATGTACATCCATGCAGGAGACACTGAGCTCAATCAGCGGGTAGGGTAGGGTATTCAGAACAACTGCATCACCGATGGCGCGCAGGATGGCGCGGGTGGTATGGTAGTCCCTGGCAAATACAGCTGCATACAGGCAAGCATAGTTGTTGAATCTGAAATCCGGACGCATACCGAGGACTAATTCGGTTTTCCACTGGGAGCCCCTTTCCAAGAAGAGGTTCAGCGTGAGAAATCGTGCCGCCATCATAGGGCTCAGGCAGGGCATAGGTGACATTTGCAAGACTGCCGTCAGACAGTTGTTGAGTAGCCGCAATCGCTGCTTTTGCTTTCGTAATACTCTATCGAGTAAGATGTTGTGGGAGTGAACCGCCGCCCACAACATGGTCTCGGGAACATCGACATGATCATAAGCCACATATGGCGTGTCCCATGTCAGCCAATCTTTAGTCTCCGAGGTCTTGAGCACCTGACTCCAAAGCAAGTACAGGGGTCCATCGTCTTCAGTCATGGGTGCTGAGTGCAACATCCAGAACTCTCGTGCATACGCAAGGAAGTCCATGGTCGGCATGCGTGATGTGTCGTTGGGCCTTTCCGTTGACGCCGTTGTGGAAATTTCTGGACACAGACTATGGACAGTTCTTCCAACGTTGACGTGCGCCGCAACAGTGTTCATCTTGCCTTGGTATGCTATACTGAGAAGCTTGGATAGCTTCCCCTGCTCAGCCTTGGCCGCGCGCTGAATGGCCGCTGGGTTTGGCAGCAAGACCGGCGGCGGCTGAGGTGTCGTGGATGGCGCCGCTCCATTTGTTGTTTTAGAAACGTCCAATCTGGCGGACCATATACTGAGATATCTCATAGAAATAGTGGCCATGTGTAAATGTGCAGTATCGGCAGTGAAATGCCATTCTCTGTAATCTTGCGTGTCGACCATTTCACCCAGTAGAAATTGCCTTACACTTTGATGCACGAGATGCACCGTCAAATCCTGCTCATCTATCATCACCAGACTGCCGCAAGAAGACAGAATTAGACGTATATCTCCAACCCGGTGGCGGTCCCGCTGCGCTGGTGTTACTGCGCTGTCTAAAGCTACAGTCAGAGCCTCTGCAAACTCTGCCGTAGTAAGTGGCCGGAAAGAAGCCACCAGTATTTTGAGGATATGCATTTGGTAGCGATTTCCTGGTTGTCCGGTGCGCTTTAAAATGCGATGAAATATCTCGGGCAGTGACCGAGGCAGGTTGTCCAGCGCCTCATGGATGGTGTACTCATCTTCAAAGCAGATAGCTTGCAGCTGTAGGGTGACCCATAGAAACCTAGAGAAAGGAAGAAAAGATATGGTGAGACTAAGCTTTCGCCGATAGGTAGTTTACATGGAGACTTACATTCCATCAGCACCCTCGACGAGACGCCGTCGTATCTCATCCAATATTGCACTATCCCTAATTAAGAGCTCGCCATTCTCCAGAAGGGTGTCTACCTCTGCCGCCACGAAATTATCAATGTCTGGGTTGACCCGCGGGATTTCCAGTACGGCAGGTCGTGCGAAAACATCGAAGTCCTCCCGGGCCCGGCTCTTTGCCTCGAGCCTCCAGGAGACACAAATGCGCAGCTGAACCCACGACTGGAGCTCTTTCAGGTCTTCCACCAAAATCCGGCGCTCGATTTCAGGGAACTCGTCGAATCCGTCCAAAACCAGATAGATCTTTCTTGTAGAAGGCACGACTTTGGCCAAGATCTGCGGCAGTCCGCCAGTCGTCAACGAGCGACTTTCCTCTCTAAGTAGATCCGTCCACCTTGCATCAGGCAGGGACTCGAGGATCTGACGGGCAAGGCTACCAAGGACTGTCCTAGCCCTATTGCCGGCAGCATCGTCAGAAACGAAGAAGTATGCCACCATGCCGATCTTGCCGGCGTTGTCCAAGACAAGGTCGTCGATCATGTTTGCCATCAACACGGACTTGCCTGAGCCCAGCTTCCCCTCACAGAAGAGGACCGAGGACCCATTGCCGGCCTTCCAATTTCGATAATTCGGATTTTCGAGAAAAAATCTGGTGTTTCCGCTTCTTCGGACGATTCTGTGCTGCCGTTCATAGTCGTAGTCCGTACATGCATCCAGCCATTTGGCGCGAGCTCGGGCCTGCTTTCGTCTGCGATCTGACTCTGAAATACTCGGAATAATGGACCTTTTTTCTTCGAGCCGTTGGCTCTGAAGCACCACAATTTCGTCGATGACCTCCCTTGACCATCTTGCAAGGCTGTCTTTGATTTTCCGCAGCTGGGGGTCTGAGAAAATGACCTTCAAAGATGTTTTGAAATGCTGCATCGAGGACTTTTGGAAGATAAAATGGCACAACTCAACAACGACAATGGTATACTCCAACATGGCCAAGCGCAAACGTCGCGCGTCCGGATAGATGGATGCCAGCTCTGCATGCCTGGGGGCAGAGTGGCCAATCTCGAGAAAGATTTCCGATACGGCATCCCTGTAGCGCGCGTAGCCCATCGAGACCTGGCCGCATTGTCAGTGATCCGCGCTCTATCGAGGCGTGCTAAGAACGCACAATGATGGTCAACCTGGCAACTGACCAGACGCCTGCCGCAAGCATGTTTTGGGTGCTCCCAACCAACACATCTCCGATAGCCACGAACTGCTGCAAAGACTCCAAGACACGCTTGAAGCGGTCGCCGCAAGGTTTGCGTGCGTTTCGGTCGATCTCGGCTGCGATTTTCCGGATATCGCCCAGGCCCGGCGGATCGGTATGGGCCGCGTCTCTATGACAGTTGAAGATTTCCTTGTTTTCTGTGTCCAGTGACTCGTAAAATGCGCTGATGGCCCTGCCCAGGCGAATCTGAGCCTTGAGTCTGGACGTCTGGGAAATGATAACGTCCATGGCTCGCGTTGACCCCAGAAGAAGATGAAGGCGTCCTCTGATGGCAGCAGCACACACGCACGCTTTTGGTGCTGCTTCACACGTTGTCTCGAGTTCTGCTAAGATGTCGTGAGTAGTTTTGCCGCCCAGGTGAATTCAACCATTTTGGACCTCGAAGCGTCAAACAAGCTCAGATGAGGGGCCAGCTGAAAAGACGCCGAGGCTCGCTAAAGGATTTGATTATGGCTTGGATATCATTGGCTTAGATGCAGCTTAGTGCTGATGCCCACCGACGACCCATGTTGCTATACCAGGTGGAAATCCCCTCCCGGGCCCTGGGAGCTATTGTCACAATATAAGCATGTAGGGAGTGCCACAGGTGTGGCGTCACACTTTTGTGCGACAGCTATTCGTCCAAGTATTATGGCTCAAATAACCCAGTAGGGCCCTCCGCGTGCCCAGAGGAGGGACCTCCGGGGGCACAGAGGGAGGGCTTCCCAAGGGCCCTTCATATACCCAGACGAAGGTGAACACTTCAAATGCCGGGGAAATAAACCTTGGGGGCCCTGAGGGCCTAATCCTGCAACCTACTTCAGTACCGCGATGGGACTAGCAGGATGCAGGCGCGATAGCGGGCTGGGATATTCAGCCCAAATAAGCGACGTGCAATGTGGACAAGCACATTGTCATTTCGATTGCTCTTGGTTGGCATATTTTCTACGAAGCCATAGACCTACAACTGCTCAAGTGGAAGCAAGTGCTCCTAGCCATAGTCATGCACTTACTCCTCCTGTGCCAATGACAAATTTCTTGGACATATGGGTCTTGCCTTTTTAACACCAAGATTGTCGTTGTTGTCGTTGGTCATTCATGGTCGCTTTGACAAGGCGGAAAGGTATGCCGGAAATGTGCTTCCCAGCGCGTTTGTGGTATCATAGAACATCTGAATGCGGACGCCCTGCCTAGGGAAATGCTGGGTCCGATGAAATGCATTGACAATTGGCAGAATAATCATTGTCGTCGATCTCGGGATTCAAAGGTCTTGACCGAGGACATCTGATTTGCGAGCGGAGTAGTATTCACCTCAGCCTAAATATATTAATATAGAATTATTCAATATATACGGCCGACGCGGTGTTCACCGGCATGTGAAAAAGACAGTTTCCATGTTAGTAAGAGAACCCTGTCGGTATTTAGGGCAAACGATCCAGGATATTGGAAGAGCCGGCTTGTTTCTTACCCAACATCCACCTGCCATCAGAGACGCGTTCAACCTGGACACAATGCAGTGGAAGGCACTCTTTCTAGCACTCCTCGCAGACTATGGCTCTGCCCAGTTTCAACGGATGCCGATGCTACGGTTCAGTTGCTCGCAACTGGTTGTCGAAAGGCTCGACCCTCTGGTGAACCCTGGCATGATACCTTCGCCACACGTGCATCAGATCGTAGGTAAGTCCGATTAGAAGCTTGACCAGACTTCCGGTATTTATTTATTATTCCCCGCTTCGGAAATTCTGTCCTGAGATATCACTCCTAATGGCTCAATGTTGACTTCGAGTCACCACACAGGGGGCAACTCTTTCAACGCCTCCATGGACCCGGCCACCCATGACCTCCCGTCGTCTTCCACTTGTACCAGCTGTACATTCTCCGAGGACTTCTCAAACTATTGGACCGCTGTTCTCTATTTCAGAGCCCGCAACGGGACGTACAAGCGCATACCTCAATACGCAAGCGAAGGATTAACCGCAGACGGTGGCATAACAATCTACTATATCGCGTCGCCAGATGTGTCTGTGAACGTCACGGCCTTTACGCCTGGCTTCCGCATGCTGGTCGGGGATGCCACGGCAACCTCCCCTGGCAAGGCGCCCAAGGTGTGCCACCGCTGCATGCCGACCACAGGAGACAATAACTGGCTCAACTGCGCTGCTCCGGATACCCAGACCCTACCTGCCGGGATCTGTGTCGGCGGCATCCGATCTGTCATCACCTTCCCCACGTGCTGGGATGGAAAGAACACTGACAGCACTGACCACATGAGCCACGTTGCATATCCTGACGAAGACCCGTCGCATAATGGAGTTGGTGCGGAGGGCGTTTGCCCCTCAAGCCATCCCGTGAAAATACCTCAGGTTATGTACGAAGTCATGGTAAGACAGATTCATATTTTGAATAAAGAATAAAGCTTATAATGCAGCCATACTGACAGGCGACTTCGTAGTGGGACACGCGGCCTTTCAATGACAAGGCCTTGTGGCCCGAGGATGGATCACAGCCGTTCGTCTGGAGCACTGGAGACAAGTGGGTGCCTCTGGGATGCTGCTAGTGAAGCCCCAAGACTGACAATGATATGCAGGCACGGGTATTCGCAGCACGGGGATTACGTCTTCGGCTGGAAGGATGATTCGCTGCAGCGTGCTATGGACTTTCGATGCGATGGCGATGTCTGTAGCGGACTAGAGAGGCAGTCCCCAGAGAAAGCGATGAAATGTACCAAGCCGCGTGATGTCGATGAGGACATTGACGGCTGTAAGTTTCTAAACAACATGGTTCCGTTGACTCACCTTGCTGACATCACTTAGGGTTTACCGAGATCCCAGGTGCGGCCATGAGAGATTAAGTCGTTACGTTCGGAATTTTATAGTTAGCCACAGAAGGTTCAGATTGCTGAGAATGGACTTCAATTCCCTGATATACATTTTCCTTGGTGCAAAATATGATATACGTCATTGAACACCCTTGGGTCTTTTCATCAGTGCCAGGTCTCAGTTTACTACCGATGCACCTGCGTAGTTTTTAGCCCAGGACACTGATCAATGCTATTACCTAACCTCAAAGAGCAGGTTTATCGGGAAAATACGGCACGCTAGCACTATATTTAATGTCTGCTTGCGCTGAAACAAGGGCAAGAAGTAAGAATATATACAGTTGCACAGCTACTCTGGTCTGTTGAGGGCTAGCCCCGTGGAGGTAATCCACGGGGCTCTCGCCCCATTCAACCTTTCATCTCAAGCCGTACTTAATTGACGCACGCAATCCTTGGTCATCCTCTTAAAAGCTCAGCTTCTGCCCGGCGTTGGCGGTGACGCTGCTCTTGACGTTGCCCGAGCCGAGCTTGGAGTACGAGTACGGGACGCTCGTGAGGGTTCCCTTGGCGGCTGTGGTGACGGAACCGCCAAGGCTGACGTCGTTGACGACAGCGTAGCCCACCGTGTCGCTGTCAGCTGAGTAAATAGCCTTGGAGCCGCTGTTCTCGAAGACGGAGGACTCGACCAGGAGCTGGGCGCCCATGCGGGTGTTGATGCCAGTGCTGACGGAGGAAAAGTAGCTGCTGTTTGCGGGGGAGTCACATGTGGTCAGCCAGGTGACCGGCCGCGTATATCAGGGCAGACGAGTGTGGGGAAGACGTACTTGAAGATGTGACCGGTGCCGAACCGGAAAGACGGTGCACGCGAGTTGATATTTTTCCAGTAGTTATTGGCATAGGTAACGTGCAAGTGGCCGGTATCTTCAGCACTATTGGAGTCGGAATGTCCGACCAGGGATGCCTTGTACTGTGATGAAGTCTCCATAAGTATCATGTACTGCAATTTGGGTTGCTGACAAAGAGGAGAATCTCTTATGTTTTAAATATAGGTAGATGCTGAGTACTTACGTGGTCATGAATGTAGCTGTTGGAGATGGTCACCCATTCTGACGCATGAGTTACATCGATCAAGCCGTCGTAGTAGTCCTTGTCGTGGTCCATGTCGCTGGACACGTCAACATGGTCGATCCAGACGTTCTTTGATGCTTGGATGGTAATAGCATCGCCGTTGTCAGCGAGGACCTTGCTGATCTTCATGTTTCGCACAATGACGTTGGACTGCTTGTTAATGGTCAAACCGACGCCCGTGAGTGCTGAAATTTGAGGCTCGTCAGTCATGCCCAGAAGGCTTCGTTTCTACGAGGAGGGTTTAACACGTACAGCTGCCGGACTTGCCGATGATGGACTTGTTGGAAGTGACCTTGACCTTGGCGGATCCGGAGATGGCTCCGCTGACAACAACGACGGCCGCACTGCTCGAACCAACAGCTGCAGTGAATTGGGCCAGCGTGGAAACGGTGGTGGTGGTGCCGCCACGACCTCCAGTGGTTCTGAGAGATGGTATTAGCCAAGCTGCACTAGAAAACGACAGGATGGCTAGAATATGTTCATACCCTCCGTTCTGAGTAGCGTAGCCGACATCAGCAGCGTCGGTGATTGCAGCCCTCTTTTCGATGCTACGAGGGTCTACGGCAGCGCCGTCTTGCACGGTGGGAGTAGGCGAGGCCGTGACGCAAGACGCCAGAAACGCCAAGGTGGACAGAACCAGAGTCTGCTTCATTTTCGATGTTTCCGGGTGAATTTATGGGCTCGAGGCGATATTTTGGAAGAAGAGTTGCGGTACGTGGGCCCGGCATTTGAATCTCGAAAGGGTCTTTACACTGGTCATGATATATCTCTACCCGTGAGGCTGTCTCGTTGCCAAATCACTCGAGCTCCTGACAAGCACGCGAGACCCGCGGTTTGAGATGGTGTCGACCTCACCAATCATTGTGTAAACTGGCGGGCTTTAATATTGCACGAATAAGAAAATCTTCCAGGGCTGCTCTGCATCCCTTTTTCTAACGAGACGAGCACCCCCACCACAGCCTCAGGGGTGGCTGCGGCCACTGGATCCCTTCAATGTTGACAGGCCACGTCGGTCGTACCAGGCTCGTCCATCTATGCAGAGGCGTCTCACGGCCACTTGATGGGATTTGGTGCGGGAGAGGTCCATTCTTGACGTTCCGTTAGTTACATTCCGAGACCTGAGGAATGGGCAGGAAATCCAGATGAGAGACTGCAGTGATGGTAGGATTATTGACAACATACTTAGAAAAGGCAGGCACCTGTATGTACCATTTCCGTCGGTATACCCGCAACTCTCAGCGATAGACAAGCCACTAGGGCGTGTGACAGAGAGCCCGGTGCGGAGATGCGAGATCTTGGCATCTTCTACCTACTTAAGTAGGAAAAAAGAAGGGGGTCCCGTTGCCGGTAAAAGGATCGAATTATAAAGGTGAAACATGGGGCCAGCCCTTGTCCCCCTCCTCAGCGTAATCTTGTCAACAACTGAAGACCTGTTTCAGAGGCCTTATAATGCTTCCCTTTCAACATTGTAGCCTCGACGGACGGGACTAACAATTCGCTCTATTGACAGAAGAATTAGACTATGACATACTTACTTCAAAGGTAATGATAGATGACTCGACACCATGAAGAACCCGAATTGACGATGCACGATATGAGGCGAACTCCAAGGACCCAGCTCCAGAAGCAGGTGGCTGCTTTGACGGTACACATGTATTTATTAGTCTATGCACCAATTCTGGGTAGATCTATGCTTGTTCGACAACCGGAGGCTGCATGCCGACAGCGACGATTGCGGGGCAGGATGCGAGGATCTTGTTGGAGGAGAATTTGTTCCCGTTACATCCTGGACGATCTTTTTGGGGGTCAATAAACTCAGATCATAAAGCAAATAGGAGATTGGCGCAGAAAACATGTGCCTGGAAACAGCGCATGGTGAACTGCCTGCCCACCTTGCCGTTAATAAATACAATCAGCTTGCCCAAGACACTTGGTTGAGATAGATCGGAAAACAGAGCAGCCACGTACAAGAAGCGAACCCCCCCCCCGGTTCTCCGGATCTCCACAAAGAGAAGGGCAAAAGTACGAAGGAAAAGAGGAAACTCGTTCAAATGCTCGGGGTAGTTTCGGCCTCAAACCTCCGAAAGAAACAACAAAACTATCCTAGTGATACACCCATCCCAGCATCCAGATGCAGACCGCCGATTAGAAAATATCGTTTGACGGGGGCTTTGTCCAGGTAAGGCCCTGTTAACTACAAGAGTACCTAAAGAGTTGGCTTGACACTGGCCCTGCTCCGATTACAAGTATACTTGTATAATTCACTAGACTTGTTGGTAGCCTTAAGCCTTGGTATTTCTTGTGCTCCCATCGGTCAGACAAATGTCGCGATCTGCCTCGCCAATTTATTAGGCGCTGACAGTGGGGTAGCGCTTTATTTTACAACATCCCCCCCATAGCTCAGTTACTGATTCTGACAGAGGATTGGCATGCACATCGTCCATCGGCTGGAATCCCGGCGTCTTGAGAAATCGGTCCGTTGGGAAAGTTGTCTTCCGAATGAAATGGATTAATTCCATCACGGCCCAGGCATGTTTCATGACCGCCGACATGCGACTGCATGGCCACGCGCGATTCCTTTCCCTAGTGTTGTCCAGGGATTTGACGAGCAGGTCAGTCCGAACTTCATGGAGTGAGCAATGATGTGAGATCGACTCAGTCGCAAAGTGCCAAAGTGTGGCGTAGGTGGACCAACCGGATTCGGGACCCGGACCTGTCAGCCTCGGAGGGATGTTGCGGTGCGCCTCTCCGGCTCCGTACTTAATTGTTTAGCTCCTGGTCTAAGACAGAGCCGTAGGGCTGAGCGGCCCTCAAGTGATTGCTCGGCCCCAAAGGAGCCTCATCCAAGTTGTCGGGATACGGTTCGAAGCTTGTTACACTTATTAGGCCCCAAGGTCTGTGGTGGGTCGGCTCAAAGCGGAACAAAGCTGGTCCCTGTGGCTGCGCCCCACGCCAACACTGCAGGCCATAACGGAGCCTAGCAGGCAGAGCCAGCCAGGCGGCTTTCCCCCCCCCCAATGTGTACTAAGTAAGAAATCAGCGTTTTGGCTTCCAAGACGTGGCCGACTCTCAGAGATAAAGGTTTCAAGACCCAAAAATGCCTCCAGAACATTCATCTTTTACATGGCTCTCAAGTTGTTTATCCTTCAGTCACAATTTGGGAACAGCCATAATCATCTCTATATTTAAATTTCCAGAGCATCTCGTCAGAAATATCGAAAGCACACCCTTCGAAAGGATACCACAGACCCAATGATTGTCCAGAATTCATGTCATCCGAGGGACCCGGAGCATGTAGTCATCACACCGGAAACCTCATTACATCTCTTCGTGGAAATGTATCTTCACCTGAATTCCAGTGGGCAAACCTCAAGGTCACCAACTACAAAATCCAACACAATCCAGCCAGCTAGAAGGGATCAGAAGGCCATTGTGATATGCGGATTCCCTGCAATCGGAAAATCTTCTTTCAAGACTGCATGTGAAGAGAAATACCATGGCGTCCAGGTACTAGACCTCGACTCGAGTCTTTTCCCCAAGGGGCCGGCTTGGCCATGCAACTATCTCGACGCAATCAAAGAGAGGTTGAGCAACAGGTGCATCCTCATGATTTCAACGCACAAGGCCATATACAGCCAGCTGCTCGATGAGGGTGTCAACCTCATCCTTGTTTACCCCAAGCGCGAACTCAGAGCAGAGTGGCTAGAGAGGATACGAAAACGCGAGGCGGATGCGGGAACCGATGCTGCCGAAAGCATATGTGGGAAGGTCAACGAGGGCTGGGACAGTTGGTTCCGTGAATATGACTCTCAAAGGGGGTGTTTAAAGTATGAGATGTCCGAAGGGCAATATTTGCAAGGCGCCATGGACGAGGTTGTGCATTGTTTTCAGCAAGGCTTTCTAAGCACAGGGGAGGGCGGTTGTGAATCAGCGGTGCCCTGAAATCAAGAGCATGTGTGAATTTCATGACATGAAATAATGAGGTACGACTGTTCTTGAACCAGCATAGACATGTAGCTTCACAGCGGCAGTTGAGGCATTGATGACCGGCAACATTGTTGTTTTCAATGTGAGCTCTAGAGGCCTGGGCTGATAAGCGACACACTGTATATGAATCCACATCCATGTTTTGATCGAGGCTTCGCTCTCATTTGTAGCCTAAGCCAGAACTTGAAAATACCTCTCGTTTGTATGGGCAGCCCAGTCGGCATCTGGAAGCAAAAGCCGAGTGAAGTGATACCACGAACTTGGATGGTGCTGATAGCGTCACGAACCGTAACCAATCAAGTAGAACTAAAGCCCATAATTAGAGAACTTAAGGTGCTAAACCGCTCTCTGCGGATTTTTCGAAGGATATCGGAGACCTGAGCCGACCAAATGGAGTGTGCACCAGTGCATTAGTTACCTAAGTACCCAATACCCACACGCACGCCTACCAAGACCTACTCCGGCGACTTTGTATGCAGGACACCTACCTCCACAGCGCCTAGTCTGATAACCTCCACTTCTTAGTACAAATACTGATAGTGACTGTATCTTACATAAATTCCTTGGAAAGTAATACTCTGGGCGCGTAGTTAAATTGGGCTGAAGGATTTGTTCCATCTCCATTTTACGAATGGCCCCCCGGCGTAACCTCCATTGGAATCATTTCGGCAAAGCGAACGAGAGTACCACAAGTGGACTACCTTCTGTCTGTCCTCCCCGTGGTACAGGCGTTTCTAGACGCGCCAGGAGCTAATTTATTCAACAAGAATCATCTGCCTGTCGGCGTCAAAGATCACACCGGCCTGTGTCGGACCAAACAAATCGGACACGGCTGGTGCAAGGAAACTCCTGACTACGGTGCCTAGCACAGAAGCGTCAGAGCTTTTTGGATCAGGGCTATAGTCCTGCAGTTGCCGCTAAGTGGCTACACTTGGGGCATATCCATAATCCAACGCATGCAAGACATGAAATATCGTAATATGCGAGGTATTCAGGCCCCACAGCTCATAAAAGGCCTCGAGTACCTTATGGAAAGGTGAGACATATACTACTTGGTTCCTGGGATATCAACCCATCTTCAAGACTATCTGCTAGCCGTTTTACCTGACTAGCCTGAGTAGTATGTTGTGCTTGAAAACCCCGGAATTCATGAAATGCACTGTCTTATGCAGGACGGATTGAACCAGCTACACACCAAGGGAAAATGGACAATTTTGAGGATGGCCCCCCGAAGCCTGTTGGAACCAACGACCCACGATTCTGCGGTCTGGCATCCGGATTATTACCACAAGGTATTGCGATTAGTCAAAGAGCCACTCGGGACCAATATCAGAGACGTGCATGGCCCAATGTATCCAGTATCCTCAATTTTGCCCATGAAAAGTTCAGCGTCGCCAAGATTTCCTTCCAATTCAGAGCCGCCCATGTACTCTACCGAAAGAACTAGGATATTTTACATTGGGAGTCGGCCATTGAGCACAACGAAGAACGAAGTGAAATTGATCCTTCTCAAGCGAATGGAGGCCGTCGTGATACAGCGGTGGACCGCACGTTTTCAACGGGGATTAGACGGCGCCTTTAGGGCACAGACCCATGATGCCACCACGCTCAAGCCTCAGTCAAAACAAGCAGGACAGATGCCGGAGGCGTCGAGGGAGAGATGTTTTACACATCTGCATGAGGAGGAAAGCCTTCGAGGAAGTCAAGGCATCAGGTAGCATGACAGGTACCCTGGAAAAGAGTCATGGGATCCATGTTGAAAACATCGTGCAGGTGCTGTACGAGATGATGGCTAACGCGTTACGCCTGAACGTGTACATTTTCAGGGAAAGCAGCGGCGTCAGGATTGTGGTGAGCGCCGGAGATCCACAACCTATGCGGTTGGGATGCTACCTAGGTACCGTAGCAGCATCGGCTTGACGTCCCTGAGGTCGGAAGCCAAGAAGCGTGGTAGGATCAAGAGTGTAGGGATAAATAAGCCCCGTGGAGAGTCATCAAAGCATTGTCCCCTGATATACGAGGCCGAGCCAGAGAGCTTAGCGATAACGCATGGTGTGTATCAAGGCCGCCAGCGTGGCTATGAAGTATCTGGTGTTTGGGCTCCTCTCCAGGGCATGAACGAGGGCAGGCAAGAGTACAATGAGGAGGCGGTCTGGGACGAAGACAGTGAAGCTCATCCAGGCGCCTGAATAGCCCGAGGAAGGGATCTCTGAACAGTCTATTACGGGCTGAAGTTTGTGCATAGTGACTGGAGAGTGGGCTTGAAGCTGTCGTTGGCCACACATATGCCACTACTCAGTGGTACTTTGTTCTCTGTAGTTACTAGACCTATTCCTCTGAATCCATTCTACCCAGTCACGGTGTAGTACAAAACACTGCAGGCATGCCGCCGGATTCCATAAGAGGATCAAGAGTGCAATACCACTTCGCGCGGTCCGCCCACGTCACGGACAAGAGTAAGGAGTCCTTGCTGCGGGCGTTGCTGGGGTGTTTCTGATGGCATGTCCGATGGCGCACGGCGCCAAGTCAACAAGGAGGTGATTTTGAGGCCACATGCGTGACAGGCGCTCCAGCCAAAGGCCGTCCGTCGCGTAGTCCCGACGACAGACAGCTCGATCTGCCCCTCCACCTGTCTGAGGAAAGATCGGCCGGGTCGAGCTTACATAGCTCGCGGGCGGCGAGGCGCACCGCCAAGTGTGGAGGGGTTGGGGAGTCCTGGGGAATATGAAAGGGCGGGGACACTTGGACAGCGAAGATCAATACCACAACAAATCCCTCTAGGCTTGTTCTCGACTGTGGGCAGCCGCTGATCTAGAGGCTAGCTGTGCGCGCGCGCTTGTGTGGTTTCTTGCATCCTACACCCGCAGATCTACACTACACCGAGGCTCTCGGGATGGTGCAGCACAATGTGAACTCCCCGTTAGTCCCGCATGGTCAACTGTCGTGCCCTGTAGATCCCTCTGCCCGCGCCCTGAGGGGCCGGGCCGTTTGTGGTATAAGCCACATGTCCTCACAAACTAGTTACAAGCGCAATCATGTGCGAGGACGGGCTTGGGTCTGGGGTGCAGTGCAACCAATGGCCCGGAAGAAACGGCCTGGGCGATGACCACGGGTAGGCGGCACCGATTGAAGAGGGGGGGCACCGTCCAAGGGCGGCCCAGACCGCGGTGGGACATAACGTCTCACGAGATCAGGGGACGGGCGTAGCCTACATACACGAGGGGGGGTTACGCAACGTTTAGCATCCGGACAGCCGGGGATGATGCAGCAGCAGCCAGGAAGAGAGGGCAGAGGTGGATTCGGCATTGTTTCGATTGTTTTGCAATCCACTTCGGCCCAACGTGTTGCACAAATGGAATTTGCACAACATAGTCCGTTCGCGACGGTGGCGGCATGGACAGGGAGTCAATTGAGACTGGCGGTCTTGCGAAACAGCCACTTGCACGGAGTGGTTACATAGCAACCAAGTACATGGTAGCCCCGATGCGTGGGGCTGGAATGTGCTTGGTTGTATGTACGGCAGGGCCAGTCGACATGCAATCCAATGTGTACCACCGAGGGGCCCCGTTCTGCAGGGCGGTGGTCTTGTGGGTCTGTCGTCTTGTTGTTTAGTGTAGATTTTGCAAAGCGAGTCTTGAATCGAATTAAAGTTGCATGGGATGGAGTGAGTGGGTTGTGGTTGTGGGGTCATTGGCAGGGCAGAGGAAGAAGAGAAGGGAAAACAAGACCGACTGCGTGGGTTTGGCCGTGCACGTGCCGAGTGAGTACACTATTCAGTAGCTCGTCGGGTTCGTATTTGATGGTGGCTAGCCAAGGCGACAAGAGCAGCCGGACATTGGCACTGGCATCATTGCCCCGAGGGAGAGAGGTGACGTGAGCAGTTGGGATGGGGTTTTTTTTTTTATTTCGCCAGACAGGCCATACCAAGTCTACTGCGAGCAAATGAGTGCGAGTGAGGGAGGCATAATCAACAGAAACAGCAGAGAAAAAGGCTTAGGTAAGGCAGGGTGACAAGACGGGCTAAATGCGGCACAGCCTTAGCGAACCCGCCCTCAAGACATGTCCACCCGCCAGTCGAGTCCGTCTTGGCCGGGGTTTTCGTCACCAACCTGCCCACTTGACCGCTTCTGGCCCAGCGCCCCCGGGCCTACAGGGGACAGGGGTCTCTCATGGCTGGGCCCCTAACGGTTGGAATGGATGCATGGATGCATGGAATGAAGCAAGGTACGGAGATGGTGCGAGGTGTGCGGGTGCCCTCGATGTACACTTTTCTGGGCCTGCATGCTACGTAGTACAGTACAGTACATCCAACATACTATTACCTAGGTATGTACAGGCAACAGGCAATAGCGCTTCCTCTCCTCCATCATACCTGCGCCTCTCTCTTCCTTTTGGGTTTTAAGTTACCCACACGTCTTTCTTCAATAAGCACTCACCACCACTCACTCACACAGGCCACCTGCTTCTCCTTCTCCCCCTCTCTCCGTCACCTCCGCCGCCTCCGCGTCACCCTCTCTTGGGCCTCTCCGACGACCAAACACCACACTCGTTACAAGACAGTTGCAACAGTCAAAAAAAAAAAAAAAAGGGAAAAAAAATGTCATGGAAGAAGTACCGCTGATGGGGTCTCCCGGTTACAAAACGTATGGGTTGAGACAAGTTACTTGGGCTGAATTCACCACCTATACCTACCTACCTGCTTGATGAGAGCCGGGCTCACCCTTTCGCAACGGTCTTTCCCCTCTCCCTCTCTAGACTCAACTCCCAAGGGTGTATGTACCCCAGGTCATCCATGCATGCAGGCATGCCCCCCACCAGGGCAATCAATTAGCTACGTACTTCCGTACAGTACACAGTACACACTACTGAATTGAAAAAAAGGCGGGTGGTGTGCATGGATATGACCTGGTTGGTTGGTCGACTTGGACTCGGCAGGCCGCTCATAGTCGCATAAGGTCGGGCTGCAAGGGCTGTGCCTGTGGGTTGGTTGGGTGACCGCCCGGGCGAATCATTTTCGGCTTCGTCAGGACCCCTTTTTTTTCTAAAAAAAGAAATTTCTTTTTTGTGATTCTATACCCTTCTCGCGTGCACGGAAGGGATGAACGGAATGGAAAGGCGGAAAGTCTTCTGGAAGTCAGCGCGTGGGCTGCGTGTCGTGCCTGGGACTGCATCACCGGCTGCATCATATCCCAGCTATGTTGTTCTTGCTTCCCTCAACAATCCAGCTAGCTACAATACATGCCCCATAAGACTCGGCTCTTATAGATAATTCAATTCAATTTCTATAGTTATGATGCTGAGGATACGTGCCGGTCTATGCTTTCGGTTCAGAATACTTTGGTTGTCTCTGCACAACTCTTGTGCCAGCGCTGTGTCGTGTACTCATGTGCGTGTGCGCGTTATTCCTCCTCTTCGCTGTCCGCGTCGAAGCTCCTTTACATGACACTTGCTTAGGTCATTGGCCGACAAGATAGCCCCCGGATATCCAAATGTACCTTCCTTCTCTCTATATATGCAAACCCTTCAAGTCGAGATGCTAAGCTTGCTCAGCTCAACGTCGTCCCGACTCTGGTACTCGGCAGCATCCATGTACAGGTCAATCAGGCAACTAGCAGACCAGGACTGGGTGGGGCACTGTTGTGATATTGTCAGCATTCGTTCCGTACACATCGTATCACACCAGCTGCGCCTCTGAGCTTACCGAGTCGCCACAGAACTCCCCGTTCTTCTGCGTCAGCTCTGCCAGCCCGGCCCAGGGGCTCTCCTTGATCATTCGCTTGCATCCCATCAGCCTCTGAGTGACCTGCTGGAACGCCTCGGTGCGGCCTTCCTTGTCTTTCGGGTCCCGGCGAAGCAGGTCGAACTTGAGAAGCGCACGCAGGAAATAGCCCGTGGGCCACAGCCATTCTGGTCCTTGGTGGTAGTTCCTGCCCTTGGACGTCGCGAAGTCGGTCGAGTCCTCCGAGTTGATGTAGTACGGACGGTAATTAAGGTCTGCAGGGTCCAAGGTAGCCATTCCGGTCGGCCCACGGAGCACGCCGTCAGTAAGCACAAGCGCGTACAAGGCGTGCTCAGGGTCGAACAAGTCTGGCGCAGCAGTCATGCTGATGGGGTAGTTGGGCCTCAGTTGGTAGTCCTCGTACTCCTTTCCAGACCTGTATAGGTCCTTGTAGATTCCGCGACGGTTGACGACATTCGGGTTCACGTCATACTTCGAGTCCTCGTCCTTGGACAAAGGCACGTAGTAGCATCGCTCAAAGTTGGCCTTGATCAAGTCCGCCCACTCCTTGTAACCGATTGTCGACTTGTCAGCTTTCGTCACACTGCTGTACTTGAACTTGCCCTGCGCGCTCAGGTCCTGCACCCAACGCAGGGTGCTGTATAGTAGACCTGTGATCTCAACGGCTGCGCCATCACGAGGCGTTCCAGGAACACCCTTGGAGCCTGCCTTTTCGGACTCGCCCATCTTGTCCATCCATGTACCGCAATTTGATTGGTTTCCGCCAAAGATGAAGCCATTGGTCCAATCGACCTTGATGTCGATGTTGAATCCCTCGTCGCTCATTTGTGAGTCGATCTGGGGTCCCGCGTTGGCCTCGCGGAAGGACATGCCCTCCGCATGGCGCTGCAAGGCCTCCTGGATGATATCCTCGATAGTACTCTCCATTGAGTAAGCACGAGGATCTTCTACATCGAACCAGGTGTCATCGTACGGCAGGAACCGGCGCTTGGTCTTGGCATTGAGGATGTCGATGCCGTTTGGTGCCAGCTTGGTGAAGTCTTGAATGTTCTGCAAGAAGAACCAAATCGAGTCGCGAGAGTTGTACCGCGGAGTGTTGCCAGAGGCAAGCAGGTTAGGGATCATCCCGTGCTTGAGAACACTGGCAAAGGCGAGAATGTGTTCTTTGGCCTCGTCAAACCGCCCTGTGCCCAGCAGAAGACCTCGGAGCGAGATGAAGACATCACGGCCCCAACAGCGCGCCCACTCTACCGCAAAATGTGGCAGGCCAGCTGCCAGAGAAGGCACGAGAGTCTTAGGGTAGAGGGAGCCCGAGTTGACGACTCCGAGCTCTTGCACGCTGACCATGGCCAAGCTCTGCAAGAACCACTGCCCCCTCTGCACATTGTCGTTCATCAGGGAAATGCCGCGTTCGAAAGCGGCCTTGTACGCAGTGCGGATGAGGAGGCCAAAATACCGAGGCAAGAGGAAGCTGGGAATCTTGCGAATCGCATCAAATCGCTCCTTGAGCCAGGCGGTTGGCTTCCCGAGACGGGAATACAGCTCGGACTTGGAGGCACGTTCCAGGCGGCCGATGGTGTAGTCCAAAGCCCATTGTCCATCTCGAAGGTTTTGGCACAGTGGGTGGGCGAGGTTGTTGTCTCGGATGACGTCCTTCAGGATGCTCCACCAACCCTGCAGGCCGGCATAAACGAGCTTTCCATAACCAGGAATGTCGTAGACGCCGTCCTTACCACCGCTGGCATCACGCTCCTCAGCCTCGCAGCGGTAGAGCACGAAGTTGAGATCAATGAGACTCAAGTCCCCAAAGGCCTCTTTCGCACCCGAGGTGACAAAGGTATCCAAACCCGCTGAGTGCTCCGCAGCGGGGATCCAAGTCTCAAAAAGTGCGATACTGCCAGGAGGGAACTTATCACGGACCGTGATCGTGGTGTCATCTCCCTTGACATCAATACGAACACCAGGAAGATCGACTACGCGGCTGCGGAGACCACGCAGCCACTTCTCATCCTCGAGCACCTCTTTCTTGGCCTCCTCGCTCGTCTCCACCTCGAGCATCCAGCTGCCCAGGTGCCTCACTTTGGTGCCAGCAAGATGCACGGGGTTGAAGGCGCCATTGCCGTTCCCGTATCCTGGGAACGCGGTGTGTGCGATGAGGAAGTATCCCTGGCGAGATTCCGGATGGACTCGATGAACAGTGACGTACTGGTCCTCATGGTGAATGAATGTCTCGTCATATTCGTCCTGGCCCATCAGGGTATGAATCTGGTTCAGGAGCTTCTTGACGCCACCGATTCCGTTCTTACCGCCACCTATTTTGATTTCCTTGCCATGCGATGACTCAGAATGATACAGCCTCCTCTCGCTCACCAGGTCGACCAGTTTGGGGTATATCTCGTCGTAGCCCATCACACTTCCAGTCGCGCTGGCACACATGTTGACAAGCGCAGCATTGGGCAGTGTGTCCCGTGGGTCGCGCTTCTGAGCCGGTGTTTCATTGTCGTGGGTGCAGTCCATGAAAAGCGCTTGTACCGGTACAGGCTTAATGCGGCGAATGATCTCCCTTACCAAGTGTGGCTCACCACCATTCTGAGACGAGCCGTTCTGCCCCGTTGGAGAGGCGGGCGACCGGTTTTCGCCCCTTGAGATCTCGTCAACCTCAAAGCTGCCAATCGGGCGACCTCCGTGGCGATGGACCAGACGACTCAGCTCGCCAGTGCTCCAAGCTTGCATGGCCTCACGGATCAGCGAGCTCAGACCAAGCCTCTTTACAAAGACGTAGTCCATCTCCTCGGATCCCGAGAACAGCTCCGCAACCACGTAAAGATCGGGGCGGATCCGCCGTGCCTCATCAAGAATGTGCTCAGCAACGTGGATGGGAGTAGAGTGGCAGTTGTCAATGCGGAACCCAGCGAAGTACTTGGCCAAGGTGCGCGCGTACTTGGTCATATGGTCCCAGAGGAAGGGGCTGTCTTCGGGGGCATTGCCGTAGCGCAGCTTGACACAGTCCCCCCAAACAATGACCTCACGACGGAGATAGACTCTTGAGTCGGGCCCGGCGTTGTCGACAAGCGCGTTGCCGCCCCAGACCCAACCGTTGTTTGCGAGTGCGAGATCTTCCTTTTTGTGCTTGGCTGTCTTGTCATTCTCAGGCAGCCGAGTGAAGTACGACTCGATCAGCGGGCTCTTGGCCCCGATCGGGCCCATCTTGGGGCCATGGTCATCCAGGCGACAGTACTTGATCCGGTTGAACAGCTGGTCAAGTATCACCGCAGACTCGGCGTCATACTCTTGGTAGAAAGAGACGTTAACGACGTCCAGAGCTGCGGCGAGCTTGCTCCGAGCCTCGGCCTTCTTCGCGTCGTCTACAGACTCGGGCTTTCCAAGCAGGGCTGTTATGTAGGCGGCACCGGCTTCGGGCTTGAGCTTCCGCCGGAACCGCTCACCCAGGTGATTCGTCCCACCAAGGCCAGACCGTATGAACGCTGCTTGTTCTTCGACAGTCCCGGTTGGAGACTTGAGGAAAGACTCGTCGACCCGGTCCTCAGACCACGCCTGAACGCCAGCATCCGCGTCACGATCGACATCAACAACGTAGTACTCCCACAGCCGGATCTCACTCAGAACGCCCTTGACAGCCTCCATGATCTTCAAAAGATCATCAACAGCCTTGACCTCGGTTGGTAGACCCAGCGTCTCGAGCTTGTTCCCGAGGTCGAGCAGCTTGGTGTCCAGCAGGTACGCCGACTCCAACCAGGGGGCTGTTGTCAAGTTGTAACCAGCTTCAGGATGGTCCTGCAGCCAGTCGGTGTTGTTGGCTGTGTGGTTGAGGACGATATCCGTCAAACTCAGCAGAGAGTGCTTGCGCTCCAGGCTCTCGACAAGCTTCTGCACGTCCTTCTCACCTTCCGGGAAGCACGCGGGGTCCCAGGAGAGCTGGTCGTACAGGCTGTATGGGGAGTTTGACTCGCCACGGACCTGTAGAGGGGTGAAGTGGACCATGTTGTAGCCCCTGTTGCTGATGCCGGCGAGATGCTTCTCCCAGTCATGAGGGTACTCGCCCATGAACTTGCTCAGGATGGAGAAGACGGACAGGGCGGGCAGCGGCAGCGGCGAGCCGTCCAAGGTGAGGCGAGGGGCTACATCGATGTAGTAGAGAGGGGACTTTTGATTCTCGACGTCGGCAGAGGCATCCTTGAGCTCGGTGGACAGCTTTGGGAGAGCTGCGTAGGTGACGTAGTAAGTGTAGGGCCCCGGCTGGTAGATTGGGATAGAGATCTCTATGTCACGAGTGAAATTCGGGACCAGCCTGGTCCAATCGAGAGGAGAGTTAGCGAGTGAGAGGCCAATTGGGCGCTGGGACAGCTCATGGAACCCATGAGGCTCATGAGGCTGCTATGGTGGGTGTGTTCTGGTCATGACATACGGGAACTCCCTAAACTTGTGACGCTGAAACTCATGGCCCTTCTCGGGAATGTTGACCCACAGGCTCCCGTGGCGACATATGCTCGAGGTTCCCTCGATTGTGAAGCGGATTGTGACTGGGTCGTTTGTCTTTGGCGCAATATAGACATATTGGCCGGCGACATCGGGCGAGCCGTCGTCGTTGAGGGGCAGCAGGTGAACCTCGTTAGACACCATTGTTCTTGGGATCATGTTGTCGAGACGGAGAAGCTGCCCCGCGCAGAGCTGGGCAGCACGAAGTTGGGGGTAGGCGCGGGCGCGTGCATGCACGCACACACGTGTTTTAGAGTGAGGGGCCAGGCCTTGGTTGTGCTGGCTGGCTGGCTGGTCAGGCTTGCAGGCTCGCTGGCAATGCGTGTGTGGCCCAGCCTGCCCAGCGGTTGGGAGGGGGGGATCGGCGATTGGCGGCGGGCTGGAGCTGTGCCGACCTAGCTTGGGGTTAATATGGGGAGAGTACGGAGTATTGTTCTGAGGGGGAGCCGTGCAGTTTCAACCCCAATTCAGGAACTAGATTGTCAGGTTGTCATAAGGGCATTGGAGAGGCAGATGACAGAGCAAAAAAGAAGTTGGGAAAGGAGCAAAACCCAAAGATACTGAATAGTAGGAGAGAGAATAAAGAAGATGTTGTCAGCGAAGGAGGGAAAAACAACGTGCAGGCGGGAGCTAGACGAAAGCTGACGCCGAGCTATGCCCACCTTGCCTAGTAGGTATACTTGCTATCTGGTATACGTCTGGTGGCGCGAGAAAACGTGTGCATTGCAGTGCAGGGATAAGGAAGAGGAGAAGAGAGAATAACAAGATGGAGGGGAGAAAAAAAGAAAGACAAGCAGAGCTAAAACAGCTCCTGGGTCTTGTGTGTGTGGTACATCCAAGGCTCCTTCCTTCCCGCTGCAGAACCCAAGCCAGCCCATCCATCTGTGCGGGCGTGGGATTCCTGCCAGTGTGCCAGTATGACAAGCAGGCACTGATGAGCACAAGCGTGCAACCCACACACATCGTGACGAGGATGACTGACCGGTGATGAAACCAAGGTCAGGTCAGGTCAGACCAGGCCAGGCCAGACCAGACCAGACCAGACCATGCCCACGTCCACGTCCAAGCCATGGGCAGCAGTTCCACTGGGGGGGCCCCATGGAGGTTCAATGTTCACCCAGCCTGCTTTCTCACCCTACCAACAAGCAGTGGATATATGGCTGTAGTTTCTGTTTGGTGTACGGAGTACCCGCAAGCAACCAAGTCGTCAGCACCCAGTGAGATGGGATCGAGATGGGCGGCCGGCCAGCCTCGACAACTGTCGCGGTCTCCCTCTGGCAAAAATGAATGGACGACCACTGTCCCTCTCGAGCTGCAATAGTAAATACCTCGCTGCACCATCGCGATAGTACCCACCGGTGAGACCGACGATGTCTCTCACCTTTTCGACAAGCTACCTGATTCAAGCACTCTAGTAATAATCAGGAAGCTCTCCCACCAGAAGGAGCTCAAAAAAAAACCCCCAAACGTTGGCACCATGTCCCCCCCCGGCCCCAAACTGCAGCTAGCAGCCGTGCTAAACTCGGAACTAATGCCGCAGGCAAAGGCCAATGCATCCGCGAGACCATGTCTAGCGGGCTCGGGAATGGGAACCTCTGGGATGGGATGCTGCATCATGCTGGTCTGTTACTTTGCGCTACTGCGTCGACATGCGGTGAGACAGACGACGGGCGCTTGGTACTATTTGTTGGGAGGGGAGTAAGGCAGGACACGCACACACACACACACCCACACACCCTGCAGGAGGAGCGTGCCGTCGTTGGCGACAGGAACAGGAAAAGACTCCTTCAGCCGGCTGCGTGGCCTGTTGATCCGAAATGTCTGACCCCCAAGCGATACATGAAGTACCTAGGTAGGCACTGAAGCATGTTTGGCGAGAAAGCGAGCTAATAAGCTCTGGGTGCAGTTGAAATCTCGGCGACATTTTGGCAGTCTCTGTCGGGATGCGATTCTCAGAAATTCCCCATGTGCGACGGCGCGATACGTCATTCCGCGAGACAGCTGTCATGTGCCCCACCCGGAGCTGGAGCTCCTGTGCTCGACAAGGATCGTCGCGGAATGGCCCAGCCTCTTGGTTGAGTGGGACCAGCCAGCTACGGCCAGCTAGCCCGCACACTACTTTGGCGAGCGCCACGCGGCTTTGGGCGATACTATCGCGAGTGGGCAAGCAGATGGTCGACATTCAGCGAGGCGGCTTCAGAGAGGACGAGGATTTGTCAAGTTATCTCTAACCTCCCTCCAATGATATGTACATCGCCCTCCGAAAGCTGCTTCCTGATGACATCCACAGCGTTCCTATTCTCCTCATGGATAAAGTCTGTCATCTCCGTCCTCAGCTGATCAAAGTCTTCCTGTATCCCCGTGCGGAGGTCATCCACCTCGAGCCACACGCGCTCGTCTACGTGCTCCTCTACGTATTCGATCTGTTCTTCGAGCTGGTTTAGCCGGTCGTCGTACTTCTCCTCTTGCTCCGCCAGTCGCCGGTCAACCCATGCTTTCATGCGGGTTTCCATCTGTCCCATCTGCTCGGCAAAGATTTTGGTGCAAATTCTCTCAATGAAGCCGATTTCTACGCCCTGGATAGCGGAATCGCTAAGCTTCCTCTTCTTAGAACTCGAGGCAGGGTCGGACTCTGGACCAAGATCAGCACAAGTACACATAGACGAGACACCGCATTCATCTTACCGTGAATTGGTGGCGGCGGGGGGGGAGCCTCGAGTTCGCCGTATGACGGGGGCGCCTGGGCTGTAGCTCCGTCACGGGGAGTAAACAGCTCGGGCCTGATGACCCTGCCATTTTGACCTTCGTAGGCAACGCCTCCTTCCGTAACCAATCCTCCCGAGCGTAGCTCGTGGCGGCATAATGATTCGCAGAGCCACTCCAGCTGGTCTTTGGACAGGGTGGTATCGGGGATATGTAGGGTGAAGGAAGTCTGTTGGGCGAGAATCTGAGCAGAGTCCAGCGCGGCACCGTGGACCTTGTTGTTTGGACGTAAAGGCCAGTCAGGAGCCACAAGGTCAGCTGCGTTGACCAGTTTCAACCGTATGCACACCAGTTTCTGGTCCTGGAGCCGTTTGGACTCCGCCTGCAGCTCGCTGGAATCGAGGGCAGCCGAGTGGATTCGCTCCGGTGGCATGTACAGGCATAGACTCGTCTTCCCAACCAAGGGTTTGCGGAGCTCGAGCTGAATTCGGATCTTGAGCAGGGCGGTCTTGGAATGGCGATCAACGTCAATTGTGAAGGTCACGGGATTGGCGTTGGAGTCGCTAAGATAGCATGGTTGGCCATCTTGTCCCGCCCATTCTACCACAGCCGCCACTGGGGTCGTCGTCTTCTCGGGAGTCGCTGGCTCGGGAGCATCAGCGGGTGGCGGCGAACAAGTGGTCATGACGGTGTCTCGGGTCTCCCTATAAGCACATCAGCTAGCAAGAGGTCACAAGTCAGTGCGCTCGGCGGCGAAGCCTTGCGTCAGGCCCTAAGGTCTTGCCCAGCGCAGAATCACACCCACCCCGGCGACGGAGCGGCCGCGAGTCTGGCGAGGACGAGGTCGAGGTCGTTATCAAAATCAAACGGCACGATAAGGCCGTCGCAGTTCGCCAACCGGCAGCTCTTGGGAAAGCCCCTTCCTAGTGACCACAGACTCGGAAGCCTGGGCAGTGTAGGTGCGACGTATCGCAGACAGGCAGCTTTTCAAAGGCCCCGCCCAACGCCCAGGAGTGTCACGTCCTGTAGCTTGGCTATTGGGAGCAAACCACGCAGCGGCCCGCAAGTGCTGCTCCGATGTGCGATGGAGTATCTGACGTTTGGCTTGAATCGACAGGAGCGGGAGAGAAAGAAGGATGGGTAGGAGGCGACAGGTCCAAGGCGCGCACGAGGGAGATGACTGTGTGCCTTGCCAGATTGAAGCGACCTCTTCGAGATGGGTGAAGTCTCGTTTGCAGGTGACGAGAGGTCGAAGCAACCAGTCAAGGACTTGATAATGATAAGTCCTTGATTAGATTGCTGGCGCTGATGCCATGCAGTCAGTCAGTTGGTAAGGAATTGTTCTAGCAGTGGAGTCGCGACAGCAATGCGAGCTAGCTAATCTGGCTGCTTGGCCCGTGCGGCTGCCTGCCAAATTGGGTGGCTGGGAAACGAGTCTGGTGGTAGCTTATGTAAGTGATGAAGTCCCTGGGTGCTCATCTGAACCTCAGGCGAAGATAGACTGCTAGTAGGGAACTAATCTTTCGATTGGAAATTCTCTTAGCTCGACTGGCTATTAGGCAACTACCTAATCGTGCTATATTGCCTGGCAGTATATAGTTTATGTTAATTCCCTCAGTAAAGGCTGCTCTTCGATGCGCTGTAGGAGATTGGCCTACCAGGTCCCTAAATCACGAGATTCGGGTCTATCCGATTCTTGTAGCAGTTATTCTCCACAACGTCTCCCTGCTTCCGGTTCACCCCCTCGCAGTTGCCGCTGTCCGCCGGCCCCGCGACCGCCACGCCCACAGGGTTTGCAGCGCTCCCGTCGTGCGGGCAGACGTGTTTCAACAACATGCTCGCGTAGTACTCGGCGCTCGGCTGCTCAACCCCCCAGGACTCATACTGCCTCTGTAACAATGTCAACTTTGGGCTCGGCCTGCGGGACTGCGCCAACGGGGCGTGCGGCACGGCGGCGGGGTCGACGGTCATTTCGTTATGGGAGCTCTCGTACTGCGCGTCTGCTACGGCTCGTTCGTAAGCGGTTGATTGGTACATGGGTGTATAATAGCAACTGCATATTTATCACTCATGTGCGGGGGGTAGTTGGTCATTGTATGTCTCGTGCCGAGTGAGTGGATATGAACTACTAGTTAGTAGATGACGAACAAGACAGACATGAAAAATCACCTGTTTCGACTTTCACGTATCTTTGCGGCAAGCGCGGCCAACGATTCAGTCATAACCACCGGTGAGTGTTTATGAATCCAGGTCTCCTTCTTTTCCACCCTGTGACCTGGGCCCCCGTCCACCATCCACTCCATTTCCGCCGTGTCAGGATAATGCTCATACCGCGCAACCGTCTTGGCAAGCAAGATGTCAGGACGCAAGCCCATGAGCCAGGGATGCACAGCTGTTATCACCCATCGTTAGCCTGGGAGGGGCTCCTCCGAACTCCGTGACGAAGCCTCAACCCACTGCTGACGTAGTCGTGCACCGTGACGAAGTGACCGCCCGCAGCCGGCGTGACCACGAGTCTCTGGCCGCGCTTCCTGAGGGGTCGATCCTGCCCGCAGCATCGGATGAGGAACTCGGTATCCGAGTCCTCCTCCCAGCTGCCGTCCTCCTTGGGCTCATCCGCGTACGGCCTATCCTCGTCGCTCAAATCCCCATACGTGACATACTCCGGGTTGGCGGGCTCCCCCTCGTGGTACTCGTGGTACGCCACCCAGTCGGACTCCCAATGGTCCAGTTCCTCGATGGACGCCTTGACCGACGAGACCTTGGGCGCGGTCATGGGCAGCTGCGCGATCTCATGCCAGACGCCACCATCGACGGTCTGCTGAAAGAATGGCTCGAGATCGTCCGACGCGCTGCGGGGCGTCTTCATGACAGAGAGGGCTGTGGGGAACACGCCGTCGAGTGGCCAGAACAGACGCCTGGCAGCGGGGGAGAAGCAGACGGCGACAGTTGGATCCTCCCTGAGCTCCCTGAAGGAGCGGTATGGAGGGCCCTCGTCCCGGGGGCCTGCTGGCTGGGAAAATGTTGCCATCCCGCGGGGCTGGACAAGCACGCCTTTTGTGTGCTGAAGTGCGGGGCGGTGGGCACTTTGTATTGCAGCTAGGCTCTGATGCTACTCACATCAGACCTGACTGATCGTCAAGGAGCAGGAATTGCAGATATTTATGCGTGTTTTTGACACCCCGCCCTGGGCCTCTGTGAGGGTTATGTCTTAGGCTGGTGCCTAAGATCGCTGTTCCACTCGCTAAATTATCATTAGATACAAACAAAACTGAATTGCGAGGGTTAAACCCCAGATCCGTTGTGTTGGCATTTGGCTTGCGTTGGCAATTTATATATGATGCAAGAAGCACTCTAGAGGCTGATCATCCACTGATATGACATGCACTTCACGAGGGTTTTTCTCTACAAGTCTAACTTCAACCAAAGAAACTATCTTCTATATGTGCAGCTGTTTAACTCCATGAAGACATGGTTCGTAAGCTAGGAATACAACAACACTCAAGTGATACCAATCCTTCATCGAAATTGCCTGAAAAGGAACTCGTAACCTCGCAGTACCACCTCCCAATCTTTTCCACGACTGCGATACAGATCAAAGAGATGCTCCGCGCCTTCAACAACCTCCAGCTCCGCAGGGACGCCGCGCGCCACCAGGGCCTCGTACGTAGTCCGCGCCTGCTGCCAAGGGATCAAGTCATCCCGCGTCCCGTGGATGATGTACGTGGGCGTCGCGTAGTTGCCAGCCCGGATCTGCGCGCACGGGCTGATGGCGGCGATGCGGTCCGCGCTGGGCTGGGGCATGTGCTTATAGTCGACGCTGGGATCTGCGCCGGCCCGCGTCGGGAGCCCATTGAGGATGACTGGCAGCATCTGACCGGTCCAGTTCATGTGCAGCACGATGCGAGAGCGCGGGTCCGTGGGGGACATCCAGCCGCCGACGGCTCCGGCCTTGGGGTCCATGTTGTAGGCGGTGATCTAGAGATAGTTTGGTGTGAGTCGGGCTGTCTTGGTTTCTCCTTTTTCTTTTGTAATGATGTTACTAAAATCTTGCTTACAGGCTGATCTTGAACTCCCTCCAGCAAGTCGAATTCCTCCAAGCTATCTGTCTTGGTATTCTCCGGGTAGTTCGGTTGTTTCCAGACTGAGAATGGTCTTTTGTTAGTACTTCTGCTTTTGCCACTGGAAGTTTAACTGAACCATCCAGACTCACATTCGTCTTCATAGTTGCTGGGACAATAAAATGCCAACGTTGCGTCTGGGGCCTTGATCCCGCGATTCAGTGCAGAAAAGCCCAGCTGCAACGAAAGGGTGCCTCCTGTCGACCACCCGATGACGGCAACCTTTTCACCATTGACCTGGACGCCCATGCCACTGGCAATCCTGGGCAACTTTCCCCGTGCCCAGGAAAGAGCGTCACAGACATCAGTGATGGCACCGTCGGCGATGTTGACTTCAGGGCAGAGCCGGTAGTCTATGCTCACGGGGAGAAAGCCGTTGGCCAGGAGAAGGGCTGTCTGTTTGGGACGGACATCTTTACGTGAGAGCATGGAGTGTCCACCGCCGTGGATCATGAGAGCTGTGTTATCAAAATTGTCAGTTTTAGAACTTCTGCCAGCGGTTGATGAAGAATCTCACCTGGATATCTGGGAAGCTTGTCTTCCACATCGGGAAGATATACATCAGCATAGAGAGGGATCGGACCTGCTTCCTTATATACGAGTGTCTTCATGTTGGTTCCGGGCATGCGTCTGGCGGTGTTCGGGACGTCCTGCAAGGCGGACGGCCTAGATGATTGTCACCTGTCTCGTCAGTAAATACCACGATAATTATATAGTAATTCCCGGGGTTGCACTTACACCGCTGTCTTCACAAGGGGCCCAGAAGCTCCGCCAGATGCCTTATTCATGATGACTCCCTTCAGCTGATCATATTTCATATCCCCATGCACGAGACCGGCGCTGAGTTTAAAGGAAAATGCCTCTTCCAGAGCACTGGCGAGCTCAACAGTCAACAGAGAATCCAGTCCTTGGTCCTCGAGACTGCTTTCTGAATTGAGCGCGGAAGGCTGAATCTCGAGAAGCTGGCACAGAACTTGTGTGAGTCTGTCCTCTACGTCTCCATCCTTGGAATTATGAGGTAGAGACTTCTTGACCGTGAGTTGCGATGAGGACGAGACGGTAGTCAGACACTCTGCGGGAGTGGAGAGCCCGCTGACCTCAGTCAATGGAGTGGAATCTCCAGAAGCTTGGGGGAACGGAGATGTGAGTCCGGGGGTTGACATTTCTGATGACTGTTCGGGAGGGGAGCTTCCTCCTGAGACAGAGAGGAATGCCAAAAGAGACTCGACATCTTGGAGCTCAGAAACCTTGTGGGGCGGTATTTCTAACCCAAAGTTATCAGTCACAGCCGAGAACACCTCGGTTGTCAAAAGGGAGTCGATGCCAAGGCTCTCGAAGGTCGAGGATCTCGTAATCGAGGCCTTGGGTACTTCCGCGACCTCGTGGAGAAGTTCTGTCAACTTGGCAAACACATCAAGAGTCGATGATTCTTTGGTCTCGACTGCAGCAAATCTTTGGCTTGTCGACTCTTCCCGAAAGCCTCGCAGCTTCTCGATGGCCCTGTCGTAGAAGCTTTGCTCTTGAGGCTGCTTCTGGGCTGAGCCCGCCCGGTTGGACTGGGAGATGGCACTAGCCAGAGACGTGATAGATACGCGGGTAAACTGCACGCCGAGAATGATCATGGCCAGCTTCTTGTCCTCGCTGAAGACATAGATGTCGTTGTGGTACACCTTCTCGGTCACAGGCGTGCACTGAGCAAAGACGTGCCAAGTCTTTCGTTGATCGAGTCGGCTTAGATCCAAGAACGTCTGAGTTGCCTGCACGCGCTCGATGTGCCCACATATATACACCTGGTTTGCAGGACAAGGGTTGAGACAGTTCACTTTAATGCCGGCAACCTGCACGAAATTGTCGACGGCGACAGGGTCCAGGATCATGGACGAATCAGCTGCCTCAGGTGGAACTGGAACGACGATCTTGGCTCCCACTTCATCTCCCCTGGACGCGATCGCCTTCACGCCTTGGTAATAATCCGCATAGGCAACAACCTTGCTGAAGACATGGTAGACCAGGGCGCCTTTCATGCCCTCAGCCTGGTGGTCACTCAGGAAGGCCGTAGCGCGGTTCGACCCCACGAGCTTCTCGTACCGGGCCACCTCTGCTTTGAAACTCATATCGTTCACGGCTGCGAGCTTCACGAGGCCGGACGCATGCTTTGTGCGGTTACCGGCCTGAGCACTGGCCCTAGACCCACTGGTGAAGACAAAGGACCAGTTGGAATTTGAGGAGTTTGTTGCGGTCATAGACAAATGAATTTCCTTGTCTGGATCTATTCCCAGGGGAGCAACGATGCTAAGCTTCTCGACACTTGGAATGAAATCTCTGGATGGCTGAAGGCATCTTGTAGCCCGGGCAGCCAGCTCAACGTATAGGTCTGCCGGGCAAAGCGGCTGGTTGAGCACAGCGTGGCCCTTGACGAAGTGTTGGAATTCCTCGCTCCTTGGGTCGATTGTGAAATATGCTTCACCTTTACCGGAACCGCCAAGTTGATGAAGGATCTTCGGCTTGGACTCTTGGGTGCTCTTGGGTGCTTGGCTGGCCGCGGAGTCGTCGCTCTTGACATTGTCCTCCCAAGTCATCCAGTGACGCTGTTTCTCGAATTGATACGGAGGGAGGTCAATGCTGCGGAAGGGAGCCCACGCTGATCCCTTCTTCCGGTAGAAAGGTCCGACTTCAATAGTCGGCATGGTTTTCCAAAGTGTAACCATCGTCTCCGCAAGGCGATTCAAGGCCTCCTTGCCATTCAAATTGGTCCCGTGATATGTATGGGAGATCGAGGAGCCGGCCAAGGCCCGGCGTGCCATGGCTGCCACGGAAGAATTCGAACCTGCCTCGAGCCAAACACAGCTTCCCAGCCTGGCCTCCAAGCGTTCCACTGCGGCCTGAAAATAGACCGGGGCCCGGGTATGGTTTGAGATGAATGCTGGCGTCAGGTCCTGCCAGGCCGTTGCCTCCTGGGAGCAAGGCTCCAGGTGGATATGCGGCTGAGAAATTTGCAAGCCGGACGCCAACTTCTCCAGATGGGGAATGAGAGGCTCGGTGAATTCAGAGTGAAACCCGTTGGTCACCTGGAGTCTCTTGTGCCGGATAGGCTGGGCCGCGGTTTTGCATATTTGCTCAACCGCATCCATTGCCTTAGAAGTGCCTGCAATGGCATGGCCTGTCGGGGCATTGTAGCATGCAATCTCAGCCCGGAGCCCATATTGAGATGACAAGGCCGCGATGACAGCTTCAGTCGTGCTGGTGTCGGCTTCCACAGATACCATAGACCCGGACTCGGCCCCCCAGTGTTGTTGCATCAGGCTCGCCCGGCCGGCGACAAGCTTGACGGCATCATCAAGAGATAGTATACCTGAGATGCACATAGCCGTGAGCTGTCCGAAGCTGTGACCGATCACTGCGGCCGGGGTGACTCCCGCATCCATCCAGGCATTGGCAGAAGCATACTGAATGGCGAAGAACAGACAGTGAAGACTGACAACGTCCGTCACCGGCTTTTCCTGGAAGATTGTTGGGAAGATGGACTTGTAACCTGCCTTCCTCATCGCACGGTTGCAGTTTTCGAGGTGGAAACGAAGTAGAGCGGACTCAAAGTAGAGGTGCTGTGACAGGCCGACGTGGTTGTTCGTCTGGCCACCGAATGAGAGAATCACTGAGCTTGTCTCTGCCTTGTTATCTTGATGTTGCTGGATGAACTGGTCTGGCGACTTGAGGGCGGCCTTCAAGGCTTCGACAGTGCTCACGCTGGTGATGAAGCGGTGAGAGAGTGTCCTGTTTTGCTTTTTGACCAAGTTGAAGGCCAGGTTCTGGAGAAACCCAATCTCGTTGCTGGGAATCTCTGACGGCAGCGAGTTACAGAGAGCCTGGCAGTATGACTTGACGCTTTGCTCAGTATGTGCGTAAATGCAGACCGGAACCACGGACAATGCGGAGCTGTGGGGGTTTATTGAGCGGCGCGTTGACTGCGTCGTCGGGGGCTGGCAGAGAACCAGCGCTGCATTGCTGCCAGCAGCTCCATAGTTGTTGACAAGGGCGGCCTTGAAAGACGTGTCCCAGGACTGGGGAGACAACGGGATGCACATCTTGTCGACGGCAAGCGGTTGGATGTTCGGGTTGAGTGAATGGTGGTTCGCCAGTGGTGGGATGGTTGATTTGTTCATAGCAAGTACAGTTTTGATGACGGAGGCGACGCCGGACGATGCTTCACAGTGGCCAACGTTGCCCTTGACTGAGCCGATGGAAGCAATACTGTCCCTGGATGGTCCACCAAACACGGTGCGAAGACTGTCCATCTCCGTTGGATCGCCCTTGGCTGTCCCTGTCCCGTGAGACTCGATATATGTCACATCATAGGGCTTGACACCCGCGTCGGCAAGAACCTTCCTATACAGATCCACTTGCGAAGAGCCGTTGGGCACCGTGATGTATGTATCATTGCGGCATTGGTTGACCCCTGTTCCGGCGACTACTCCGTAAACAAAGTCGCCGTCCTTCACGGCCTCTGAGAGCTTCTTCAAGAAGATCAGGCCGACACCTTCACCACGGCAGTAACCATCTCCTGCCGCATCAAATGGCTTGGTGGGGCCGGTAGGGCTCAAGAAGTTGGCAGCGCGCAAGTTCTCCCAAAGATTGGGGCTAGAGTTTAGACTGACGCCGCCTGCCAGTGCGCGTGAGCACTGCCCCGTCTGGATGGATCTGCACGCCGCGTCGATGGCCACCATGGAGGCACTGCAAGCTGTGTCATAAGTCATTGATGGGCCCGTCCAGCCGAAGTGGTGGCTGATCCTGCCACATAGGAACGCCCGCAACTCCCCAATCGCCGAGAAAGCTGTCGGGGCATGGGAGGCGATGTTGTCGTGATAGTCCGTCGTAGCCACACCAATATAGCAGCCCACGTCCTCAGGAGCGTCTCTTTCCGTCAAATATCCCGAAGATTCGACAGCCTGATACGCTGCCTGGAGAAGGATCCGTTGCTGAGGGTCCATAGCAGCCGCTTCTCTTGCGGACTTCTTGAAGAAGCGGTGATCAAAGGCATCCGCGTCGCGAACAAAATTGCCATAATACCGCGAGCCTTCTTTGGTTCTTCGGAGTCCCGTGCGTACCCAGCGATCTTCTGGGACCTCGCCATGCATGGAAGCACCCTTTGAGATGACCTCCCAGAATTCCTCCAACGAGTCGACCCCGGCATACTTGCAGGCCATGCCGACAATAGCAACTGAATGCTGCGGATAGTCATATTCCGCTGCTTTCTCGGGCAGTTGTCCCCCGATTGAGAGCTCAGTGGTCAGTTGTGGCATTTTGTGAATTTTGGCTGGGGAGGCTCGCTGAATTGATGGTGGGACAATGTCAGAGACGCTAAATGTGACCACATCTGCGCCGGGAATAACGTGTTGAAAAGTTTCTGACATTGTCACATGCCAATTCGACACGTCCGTGAGGAGCACTGAGATTGCAATGCTGGACAACGAGCCCTTCTCGTGAATGGGCGCGCCATCCACATTTTGTCTCATGTGTGCGAGAAGTGAAGCAGCTTCTGGGAGGTTTAGGAAGTCATGTAGGCCAACAAAATCTGAAATGCTCTCAGCCGTGGTCTTGTTCACTGAAGAGTGGAAACGCCCTTGTATGGGGACGTCTCGAACTATAAATCCGTCCGCGGACAGAGCCTCCGTCAGAGACTCCTTCTGTGACTTGGGGACAGTGATCGTGAAATTGTCCTCGTCAAAAACCACTGATAGGTATGTCTGAGAGATTTCAGTCAGCTTTGGTGGGCACGGATTTTATTGGATGGAAACTCACTCCTGTGAAAGTCTCGAGGTGGCGAGACAGCCTGTCGCCCTCAGAATGCTTCGTCTTCTCCTTGACAACTAGACAGATTGTCTCGAGGCTGTTCAGTTCTGAATCGAGATCCACATATGCTCCAATGACCAGTGCCAACCTGACTGCGACCGAAGCATACTCGGCGATGTCCTGAACCTTTTCAGAGCAGGCAATCGCCACGGCCGAGAGAAACCCAGTGCAAAAGCCTTGGATGCCAGCTAGTGAGAGGCCACCAAGCAACTGAGAGTGGTTGAAGATACCCTCATTATCCCGTAGATACTGGACATAGTCCAGCACCTGGGTGATAACTGTCAAAGGTGTACAGATGATATTGTGGGAAGGAGTGACTGAAGGAGCGGGCTCTTCCCCCAGCCAACCGGTCAAGTGTGAGACCAGGTCATGTCCCGGAATCCGACTGAATCTGGGCTCATGCGACAAGAGAAGGGTCCAAAGTGAGGGAAGGCTTTTGACGGTCTTCAGAAGAACATTGAGTTGTGGATCAGATAGCAGTATATCTCTCTGCCGTTGAAGGTGGTGGAGGGTTGGGAGCTTGGTTTGTGGGCCGAAGAGGATTGCTGAAGGTAGAGTCATATTGGGTGGATAATATGGAAGCAATGACCCAAAATAAGGAAAGTTACTATGCCCTCGTTGACTAAAAAGATGGAGGTCGTATTGGCTTGGTTCTCTCCTGATCTTTCTTGCCTCTGGGATTGGAGGTTGCCTTATGATCAGATGATTTCGAGGGGCCTTTTCAGCATTATAAGCTCATTTAAAATATCCTCTTGTACGAATGCCCCGGAACTCGGGGTTTCCACATTTCACCTCGTTGCAGTTGAGTCTCTGGTTTAGCGCGAGGTATGTTGCTGCCGCCCTGCCCGTCTGACCCGTGGACGCATAGCAGCGGTGAGTTAACGTCGTTGCAGATAGCTACCTGCTCTGGTTACAATGTAACATTTTGCACGTTCAAGTGAAATATCCTGGGTCCTTTGGTCCAGATGATTCATCGCCGGTACTTTTCATACCCTCGGCGCTGAGAGGCTGTGCTGATAAGTCAACAGTTTTGCAGCCTCGTGGCTACGCAAAAGTTAATTGGTCAAAACGCGTAACGGAAATGATCTACAACTGAAATAGCTAGCTTAAGTATAGGTTCCTGGCGATCATCTACGCTGAGATGATGATTTCCATCCTTTGGAGATCGATATCCAGCTAAGGAGCTGTGGCGTACAGTCAGCGCGATAAGGGCCGTGTCTCACTGTAACAGTGAGGTCCGGCCGGGTCCGACGGTGTGTCGACACGAATCACTGCATACCGCTTTTTGGTACTCCAGACAATCCCCGAACGCTGTCATCTTTGTCATGCCGCCGATGCCGCAACTGTTCCCACGTTACTATGGTTCCTGCTCACTTACCAAGATGGCCCAGCACGTAACATATCATACAGGGCAAGAGTCGGAGTGTAAATTATTTCCGAGCGGCACTCGGAAGAGTCTTCTTGGCTGGTCAGCGAACCTGCAATGCCTTTGCTTCATGGAGCCGAAAGCGGACTGAGTATTATAGGAGTGAGACTTCGCCACACAAGAGCATCGGTTGACTAAGAATTATTTCTCAGCCGCTAGCACTTTTACTCATTGCAATCACCTACTAAAATTTCTTGAGGGCGACCTTCTGGCCTTAGGTTGTTGTTACCACAGCTGAAGCAGTACGTACTGCGATATAAACATCTCATTCTATCAGATCGAGGTTTTGCCCTCCTGGCTCCATTTATTCTACCTCCAATTTCACCCCATAATCATCGATCCGTGGAAATGGGTTCCCAAGCACCGGAATTCGTGAGGGCAGACCTCAATTTACCTACAAACCTGCCCGATGACCTCAAGCAAAGGCGTGGGCCGAGTGCGGTTCGGACTGTCCCTGAACTGGTGGACTTCAACGCCGTCCACAACGCAGATTACATATTTTGCTACCAAGCTGGCAAATGTGACTTCGGAAACGTCAAACTAGTTTCCATCACGCATTCAGAATTCAGAGACACTGTTCTTTGTTGCCAGGAATGGCTCAAATCCACCATCAAAAATCTTCAGCTTCCCGTTCTTCAGGAGAACGGAGTCATCTCCAGGAGTACGCCAGTCGCGCTCTTTATGGAGAGTGATATTGGTCTCTTTGTCCACATAGTCAGCCTTCTCGGCCTCGGAGTCCCGGTCCTGCTCCTTTCTGCCCGGCTAAGCCCTCTTGCCATCGAAAATCTCATCAAGACAACCCACTGCTCAGCTATCTTGGCCTCTCCACGATTAGCGCGAAGCTGCAGAGCCGCAGTCCAGCCCGGCAGTTCTGGAAGCTCGTCATCGGCCGTGATTTATGAAAGGCAACCCTATGAGGTGTTCTTGTCGCAAAATAACAATTCCGCTGCCCTTAATCCGGCAGCAACCGTGTGCTACCCGCACTATCACTCAGACGAGAAGGATCGAAATGCTATCATTCTGCATTCTTCAGGGACAACTGGGCTTCCCAAGGCCATTTACCAATCTCAGGAGTATGTGCTCGGCTATGCAGCAAATCACTGTTTATCACCAGAAGAAGCCCGTGGCGTTAACTTGTCGACTTTGCCGCTGTTCCACGTAAGCAAGCCCCAGAGAGTTGCACGTCTTTTGAATATAGCTGATCATTTTAAATCCTAACAGGGGTTCGGGCTGCTGGCACCATGCCTGTCTTTAAGCATCGGACTCCGGCTCTGTCTGCCCGCAAACTCAATCTCGTCCGCAAGCACCATAGCCTGTTTGTTGGAGAATACCAACGCTCGCTCGTTGATGACAGTTCCTTCGGTGCTTGACGACATGTGCGAGAATGCCGACGATGGTGTCGCTTTACGCACGCTACTTCCCCTGAAATTCGTGGCCACTGGTGGAGGTCCTCTGCCTCAATCCCTAGCCGAAAGGCTGGTGGGCACCGGCGTCAGGCTCCTCAACCATTTCGGCGCAACGGAGGTCGGGGCACTCGGCTCTATCTTTGTTCCAACGGGTAATGAGTATGACTACCGCTATATTCGCCTACGGCAGGACTACCGGTACGACATTGTCCCTCTAGAGCCTACAACTTCCCAAAATTCTGCCAATGATGGAGCATGCAAGCTGGTGTTCTATCCTTTTGGCTGGGATTCCCCCTTCGAGGTTCAGGACAAACTGCTTCGCAACCCGCTGCATCCAAACACGGACTTTCGTGTCCTGAGCCGAACCGACGACGTGGTTGTTCTTGCCACAGGGGAAAAGGTGTTGCCAGGTATTTTTGAATCTGAGCTAAGCCAAGACAACCTCTGCAAGACTGCCGTGGTCGTCGGGCAATCCCAGTTCGAAGTTGGCATTCTGGCCGAGCCTCGAAATGAGAACCTCCGCGGCGCGACCGAAATTGAGGAGTTCAGGAGCCACATATGGGAGATCATATCTCCGTTGAATGAGAAGGTAGACGCACATGCTCGGGTCTCGTCTCCGCGAAGCATCATTGTCGTGCTTCCGCGGGAGAAATCCGTTCCTCGCTCAGACAAGGGCTCCGTGCTTCGCCAGGAAACCTACCGAGTGTTTGAACCTGAGATCGCTGCAATGTACGAATCACTCGAGAAGCTTTCAGGTGAAAATAGCAGTCAAGGATATCGACTCGACATGTCCTGCCTGGAGGCTGGAATCCGCGAGCTCATCCAGACCAAATTGGGCTGGAAGATTCCAAATGCGGAGTGGGAGGACGAGCAAGACTTGCTCGAGATTGGCATGGACTCCCTACAAGCTCTCCAGCTCCGACGTCTGCTCTCAGCCTCCCTTGCGCAACTCGGCGATGTGGAGATCCAGTTGGGACGCGATTTCGTCTATGTCAACCCTTCAGTGGCTATGCTGGCAGATGCAATCCGCAAAAGGGCGGACAAGGCTTCTGCCGACTTTGCGGAAAATTCGACTGATATTGTCGCACGATTAGTCAACAAGTTCTCGCATTCCAACCTGTCCTTCAACATTACACCTGGGCTTCAGAATGTAGTGCTGCTGACAGGAAGCACTGGGGGCCTCGGATCACACCTTGTTCAATGTCTTGCGCAACGTCAAGACATCCTTAGAGTCATTTGCTTGATCCGTGGCGAGAACGTCAGCCCAACAGAAAAGCTGCGGGAGGCACTGGCATGCCAGGGTCTTCAGCTTCCCAAGCACTGCTGGGCCAAGGTCCATGCTCTAGCGGTGGATTTCGCGAAGCCTCAGTTTGGCTTAAGCCCGGCCGAGTACGAGTCACTCACAAACTCAGTGACACATGTTGTGCAAAACGGCTGGCCAATGGACTTCAACCGCCGTGTCGCCTCTTTCGAGAGCCAATTCCGTCTGACGTGGGACCTGATCCAGCTGACGGTCGATTCAGGAAAGGCAAAGGAAGACACGAAGAAAGGTCATTTACCATCCCCTCCTACATACTTGTTCGTCTCGTCCATCGCTGTCGTAGGCCAGTATCCCGATCCGAAAGCTGGTCGAGGCTCCATGGTACCCGAAGTGCCGATGCCCGATAACGGATGTGCAGATGAATTTGGATATGCCCAGGCCAAGCTGGTCTGCGAGCGCATCGTCGAATCAGCTGCCCGAGCTTACAAGGGGGAACTTGTAGCCAAGTATGTGCGGGTGGGACAGATGACAGGCGCAAGAGAGACAGCCCTGTGGAACACCAGAGAGCATTTTCCGGCTCTCGTCAAGTCCTCTCAACTTGTAGGATATCTTCCAAAGATACGCGGTGTAGGTAAACCCGGCCCCTCACACTTTACGCTGCTGATACTCACCATCTTTTTCTAGACCTTGTCATGGCTCCCTGTAGATGATGCGGCGGCGGCCATGGCAGATCTTACCCTTGCACCTGCGCCAGCCGACCAGGGCGTAGCACAGCCTCTGGTTTTCCATGTCGAGAATCCCATCAGGCAGTCCTGGGAGGATGTCCTAGATGTTATTGAGAGCGAGCTGTCGTTGACGTCGTCAAGCCGCGTTCCTTATAGGCAGTGGGTTGAAAAGGTCATGGCTCATTCCGATGACCAGATAGAGGAGAATCCCGCAAAGAAGATGGCGGCATTCTTCCAGGGAGATTTCGAGCACATGTCCGGTGGCCAGGTCATCATGGGCACGGATCGTTCTCGGGCGTGCAGTGAGACTTTGCGCATCAGCAGGCCCGTAGACAATGTCTTGGTGAAGGCTTATGTAGCAGGATGGCGGAAAACGGGTTTCTTGAAGTGAGCTTGCATTTTTTGCCATATATTCAGCAGCTGCATCTCTCCCTTCAACGTATTGGGTGCGACGCAAACTCGAATATAAAGATTAATCGTCTTTCACATGTCATGATAGTGAAAAATTATCGTGAAAGCAAAGCTACACACTTTTCAGAGTGGAAGGCGACAGTGAATAGTATAATAGAGTTGGGCGAGCTTTATTGGTAGAAACACTACTGAGTTTATCGATCTTCTTAGCAGTGAATACAAAGATTTGGAAAGAGTCTAGTGAGGAAAAAACCCAGGTCAAGATTTAATGGTCTACAATGCATGTTTTAGTTTAGAATCAGAAAGGTCCCACTCCCCCTACTCTCAAATCATTCCCAAACTCGTAATCGAAGACCAACTTGAACATGCAACCAGCTAGTCTCCTCAACATCTCCACCAACAACTAATCCTAACCTCCCACGCGACATGAACATGCGCAACAAAAGCCTCGCGCCGAGCTCTCAGGTGGGGCGGATATCTCTGTTCCTAAGCCAGACCTCGAACTCTGTCTGGACCACAAACCATCGATTTTGGACCTTCCACGGCCGCTCGGCGTTGACCAGTTCAATCTAAAGAGTATCAGTACTATGGAAAGCGTTCAAAACCTCGAGGGAAGTGCTATGTAACCTACATCAAACTTTTGGAGGATAGTTGGGACTAGTTTGTATATCTCCAGGTACGAAATGTGCTTGCCCAGGCATGATCTGTGGCCTGCTCCAAACTATACCAGTCCGTTAGTTGCTTAATTTTTACACAAATTATTGAAATCGCCTCAACATAAGCTGTACTCACAGTCAAAAGCCCACGTTCCATGCGAGACCTCGTTTCCTCGTTGCACTCAAGCCAACGTTCCGGCCGCCAGCAGTCGGCATCAGCACCAAATACGTCTGCATCGCGATGCACGGCCCAAGCATTCATTCCGACGATGGTCCCGGCAGGAATACGCTGGCCAGATAGTTCCATGCCCCCAGGGGGTGCAATTCGCTCTAGCTGCAAACCAAAAGGCGGGTGGATCCTGCCAGTTTCTTTGAAACATGCTTCCAAGTACGGCAGGGCTCGGCTTTCTTTCCAAGTCACAATCTCAGAAAGCCTCCCTTCTTTGGCTGCTTTGTCAAGCTCCCATCGTAGACGTTCGAGGCTCTGAGGGTGATCTATGAGATTTTTGAACATGGTGCGCAGGAAGATGGCGGTGGTATCGCTCCCCGCAAGAACATTGGAAGATGTCCAAGCTGTCAATGCCCTTGAAATGGAAGTCAGTCTACTAGGAGGGTTGAGCTTGGCTGTGTATTCATTGCTTACCAAGTAGGGATAGATGGATCCTTCCGCATTGCATCCAAAAACCGCGACAAAAAGTCCCGGTCATTGTATCCTCCTTTGCCAGCGGCGATCTGATCTTGTCGCTGTTCCTGTCGCTTGACTGCAAACTTGACCATGGGTGACCACTTTTCTGGCCTCATCCGAGACAAGATAGGATTCTTCACCCATAGCCGATCGACCCAAGGGATCTGGCCAACCTTTGAAACAGTGGCATTAGCCCCCGCTTGGATGCCGAGTGCAATCAATGTATGCGTTCTAATATTTGGTTCACTTACAACGGCAACATACTCAAACCACTTCCATATATCTTTCATAATCCCTTCCACATCGGTATCGGATTCAAGGAATCCAAGTCTTTTAGAGAATGTAATTTCTCCAACGACGTCGAACTGATCTCTTTTGTGAGCTTTTCTTCGTCACGCCCAATGCTCCGGATATTACTACTCACAGCAAAATACTGAAGCCATGTTCCCCAATCACAGCTTCTCTTGGGGACGACGAATCTGGCTTCGAGCTCCGACAGGAAGGTCTTGATAGTCGAATCCACCAAAGGTTCAAACGAAGTCAAGTTTGACATGGAATAGACACCAGCTATCGGCTTTTTGAGCATGCGGTGGAGACTCTCGTCTTTCGTTGCAAACAATCCAGGCATGACCTTGCCTTTTGACATAGGCAAGATGACAGGGTAAAAGTTACTCTAGCACTCGCGTTATGTGTTATTACACGTCCTATGTCCAAAGCGGATTCTATCCCACAGTGAGTGAGCTCTGAAGACTACTTGCCTTGATCAGGGGATCGCGCGTCTTGTAGATCTGATCCACTTCCAGTGCGTTGGATACAGACACCATTTTTGGCCCGATTCGGACCAGTTTTCCGTATTTCCGATGCAGCGAGATGTGCGTATCATGGGCGTGTCTTGTCCATACCCAGTATGCGCGAGGTATGTTGGTGAGACTCGCCAGGAAAGGGCCCGGGATTTTGTTTAACCGTGACCACTGGTGGCAAGAGTAGACAAGGAGTAAAAACACCCCAAGGGCTATTCCGTAACTCATTGTGTATTCCATGTTGGCACAATTACGCTGCTTTGACAGGATGCACGTAAGTGTGCTACAGTGTAACCGTCTTTGCGTAGAATGAGAAGGTTTCTGGTTTTATTTAACGAGATATCAGCCAGCCAAAGTGATGAGGTAGATGCAGATGTGATTTAATGCTTCGTTCAGAAAGATTATTGTTTCTCACTTCGTACTAGCGTTTGTGCTCTGCTTCCCGTCCGTCCTTCTGCTCAAGTCAAGCTACGGACTTCAATGAATAAATCAGAGTGAGACACCGCCTGGACGGGCTGACTGGCAGATATTCCAATACGATGGTCTCCCGGAGCCGAAAATCTCACCGATTCGGGGCATGCAGCAATCAAGTTTCACATGCCAGTTGAGATCAACAGGGTACTTTGGTCTCCGACGTTTGCAGGCTGTGAAACCAATGCAGGCAAGGCAGACGCCGCATTTCGGAGATCGCAGATTCGAACCAGGCTCTCAAATTGATGACCTCAGCTTATAATTGCCGGCAGGCCGGTTCCTGTAGAGTCACACAGCCTTGCAATATTCTGATCTCACATAAGCGTTAGGCGCAGGCGTGAGACACAGAAGTCCGATGAGCCGAGACTGCTATGTAGATTTAGTTCTCTAATTTGATGTGGTACTTTTGGCTGCCACATGACGCGAAGCGCCTTGATGATATTTTTTGTGTTGTTGAGAATTTTGTGAAAAGATTTGGAAACGGAGCCGATTCCGGAGCTGTATGTAGGTGCAAGTATGTAGTGCAAGTCCCATTGAGGACCTCGGGAATGCCTATGGACAAGCAAGTTTATACATGGCCTCAATTCGCAAAGGAAATTGGAGTTGTGCAACATGAGTAATAATTGTTGTGCCAAGGGCCAATCTAGCTACAATATAATACAGATACATAGAGTTCTAGGAAATACAAGGCTTTGAAATCCACCCAGAGCACACCTTCAAACGCCGTATGGTAGTCTTGACATTATTACAAGACAATTCTTTCCTAAATCCCAGAACAGGTGTCTATCCATAATAAAAGCATTGTTAATACAGTGTCGAAAGTAAAGACAAGGGAACCCTAGTAAAAGTCGCCTCCGGACAAAATATCCTCGCCGATCTTCTCTGCAAGAGCATCTAAATAAACCAGTTAGGAATGATTTGTAACCCAAGAGTTTTCAGGATAGACAACTTACAAATTGTAGCCATTGGGTGGCCCGGCGGAAGAAGAGGCATGCTAGAAGCATCCACCACACGCAGGCCTTGGACACCGAGGACCCGGCCTCTTGAGTCTACAACTGCGGTAGGATCATCTGCCTTGCCCATCCTGCAAGTACAAGATGCATGGAATATAGTGCTGAAACTTCTCTGGATGAATTCCCAGATCTCATTGTCCGTGCTCACATCCTCCTTCCCGGGGAAGTATTCATCTCCAATGCGCAATTCGGCCATAGCATCCGACTCCCAGATCTCGCGCGTGCGCTTGAATGCCGCGACGGCAACGGCCTGATCTGCAGGGTGGCTGAGCCAGTTGGGGTCGATGATCGGGAGGTCATTGGTATCCGGAGACGAAATCGATACAGAACCCTTCGATAGGGTAGCGACCATGCCTGAGACGATTGTTGCGTAGTTGTACCCATCAGTAGGGTTATTCTTGGCGAAGTTGGTAGCATAGCCGAAGTAGCCTCCTGGTGCGATGTACTCGATCTCTGGCCAGTCTGGAGAGAACCATTCAAGGTCATTCAAGACCGTAGTCGCGTTGCTTGACAGTGCGCCAGAGCTGCAGTTCATGCTGTCGCTTCGAGGGAGTTTCTCCCAGCCAAACATGTCGACATTAGGGTTGACCAAGGGGCCAGTGCCCTCCTTGAACTGCCGGTTTGCAATATCCATATTTTCCCCGTAAGCCAGAGATGAACCGGTCACAACATTGACACGGTATGTTGAGCCGAAGAGAACGTGGTCAGTCATGTTTTGGCCTACGCCAGGGCTGTCAACCAAGACTTCGATACCGTGCTCCTCGAGGAGCCCACGAGGACCAATTCCAGAGACCATCAGAAGCTGTGGCGATTGGAAAGCCCCGGCAGAAAGAATAACCTCTTTCGTGGCTGACAATTGGTACAAGAATCCGCCAGTCTCGACCAGGACACCAGTAGCCTTTTTGTCGTCGTCAAAAAGCACCTTCTTGCCCAACGTGTTAGGGTAGAACATGGTATTCGGTGCATCCTTCTTCAACTCCGGACGCAAAAAGGCCGTCTCGGACGACGCGCGGACATTGGATTCATACTCGATGGTCGCGAGAGAATATGAGGACCCTATGAGGTCTCCGCTCTGAAACCCATTGATGGGGTTCACGCCAATAGCCGCCAAGCCTTTCTCAACCCATGTCCCGAAAGCGTTGGCGTAATTGGGAAATATGACTTCCAGCTTCCCATCGGTGCCCAAGACCGTGTCGTCGTATTGGGGTGTGGCATTGTCGAAGCGGTGGGACAATTCCGGTGATGTGAAGTTCTGGTGGCGCATGAAGTATGGCAGGAACTCATCATATCTGTACGAATCATCTCCTACCAAGTTCGCCCACATGTCGTAGGATCCTTTGGTTCCCACGTGATCTGGAAAGAGTCAGCTTTAAGGCTATTCTTAGGCGGATTGTCCAGTAACAACGTACACGTCAAGTAATTCCGTGCGGAACTGCCACCGAACATTTTCCCTCGCGGATAATGAGCCTCGACCCCAAGAAGAGACTTTACATTGAAACTGCTGTTAGCATCATCTTTCTTCGTAGCAAACGTCCATCAATATTCCTTTTTCGTAAGGGTTCCGGAGTTTACTTGCCTTCTGTGGAGCTGTTACGAATCCCCAATCATCTCCTGGATGCCAGTCGTCCTTGTCCTTGCCTACATTCTGGATGTCAAGGCCAGGAATTTCACTGTTGTTTCCGTTGCTCATCTCATAGAATGTTCCGGCTTCCACAACACCAATAGTCAGAGATGGGTCTTCTGCCAATCTGGAGGCCAAGGCTAGTCCAGCCATTCCTCCCCCGACCACAACATAATCGAAAGTGTGGTTTTGCCCAGGCACTCCGAAAGACGTGCCAAGCAGACTGCTGCCGCCACCAAGTGATTTGAACGTAGGATATGCCCATACAGAATTGGCCAGGCTCAATAGGCCGATATGAGCCAGATAATTTGATCCGAACATGACGTGCAATTCAGAGACTCGTGTTCTGAATGTTGGGCAGAATGTGAAGCTGAACTGGAAGGGAATCCCGGGGCTGTATTGTCAAGGATGATGTTGATCGTGTTAACATTGGCTCTCAGTATTGAGTCCTCACGATGCTTTTATATCGGCAACCTGGGATTTATTGTACTGGGTAAATTGAATCCTATCCTAAATGTATGCCTAAATAAGGACCCCAATACGAAAATAGATCGTGGAATCAGCGTTTTCCATACAAATCACACTTTCACAGCTGATTTGAGCATGAAGAGGCTCAGCAACTCCCTCACGGAAAGACAAGCTTCACAAAAGTCAAGCCCCCTTTTCTTAGAGCCAAATCCTGCCTAAGTAGGATCATGAGGCTGAGGTCTCCGGCTCCAGTGTTAGGCCAGCTCGAGGCTCAGCTAGCCTTGGTGGTCTAAACCACGTCTTCTCCTCCTTAGTGGCCAGTTACCCATAAACTTTGTTTGCGAAGGTGGATTTGGAACAATAGTCGAAATTAACCTCCAATAATCTGGGAGTCAGCAGGAGCCGCCGAAGTGGCGCTTAGCTGATACTCGGAGCAAAGGGCAGTGCAAACATATAATTGGCAAATAGCCGCGGTAATTGCGCTGGGGCAATTCGGAAAGGATCATTGGCGGAGTGAAATACGAAGCAGTCAACAGAGGCGGCTCAGCAATACGCCTGAACGCTTCCAGTTACCTGACTGGTCCGAGAAGCGAGCACTGACAAATAGTCTTAGAGATTTAGCCAAACCTCCAAATTCCCTCCGTCCTTCCTCCCATTCCCTGGTGGATTTCTAGAACATTCGGAGGAGGACACGAGGAGGAGCACTTCTAAGCTCATGTCGGGAGGCTTGGACACTCTGGCGTCGCACGGCTAGGTACAAGTGTTAAGAATTTTGGCATATAAGCAAATAATATCGCCACAGTTCCTGAGGCTGTCACAATATTGCAAAGTCACTATCAGCAGAACATTTCTCGGGCGAGCCGACGCCGGTGCAAGGGTGACCAGTCATCCTCAGCCTCATCGTAGAGGCGATGGGAAGTCAGCGACACTCCGGTCAACGGAACCACGTTCCTCTGCCGTAGGAGCCGCCCGTCCCACGTCAGCTTACCTGCAGAATGCAGCTTGACTAAAGTGGCCCAGATGCTGATCAAAGGCAGGAACGCTAGTGGTGAAACATTTGCATATTGGTTCGTGCTACCCAAAGGGCCTGGCTCATAGACCGCCACCTGACAAAGATCAGCAGAAAGAGGTATGGACCAGCATTTGAATGCACCATTACACCGCTCAATGGCACCCATCTAATGTACTGTATTTCAATTACTGGCATTACTTCCTGTGGCTGGGAAACTGACCCAGAGATTTTCAAGGAGACAGTGAAAGGATCGACAACTACCAAAAGTATCGGTGCCCAAGAATCATCACACGGACCTTAGTACGGACTTTTTTACAATACAATATATTTCGAAACTTGAAAGCCATATAAAGACCCAAAAGAGATCACCGACAACGGAATCCAGGAACGCTCCAATCTCTCATAATTTCTCAGACGCCAACACCCCGGTACAACCCGCGCACACACCCTTGTTACTCCATCATGAACTTCCACGGAAAGGTCGCCCTCGTTACAGGAGGATCGAAAGGAATCGGCAAGGCCGTATGCCTCGCGCTCGCTAAGGTCGGCGCATCTGTCGTCGTAAACTACAGCTCTGACGCCAGCGCTGCCGAGGAGGTAGTCAAGTCCATAGCGCCGGGCTCGGGCAAAGCTGTTGCTATCAAGGCCGATGTTTCCTCCGTGGCCGGTGTTGAGGATCTGGTCAGCAAGACCGTGGCACAGTTCGGAAAGATCGACGTGCTCGTTGCCAACGCCGGAGTCCTGCCGATGAAGGACCTCAAGAACACGACCGAGGCGGATTGGGATTCCACATTTGCCCTGAATGTCAAGGGTCCATACTTCCTCGCTCAGGTAAGCCAGTCATTGTAATACGCGGACCTCGCCGTTTGGCAGAATGGTAGGTTGGCTGACGTGTTGGCCTTGCAGAAAGCCGTCCCGCACATGCCCAAGGGAGGCCACATTATCCTCACATCCACGACACTCTGTGCGGCATCTACTGTGACACCCCCGTACCTGCTATACAACTCCACCAAAGGAGCTATCGAACAGATGACAAAGATCCTTGCCAAGGACTTGGGAAGGCCGGACGCAGGTGGCATTCTCGTTAATTGCGTCGCGCCGGGCCCCACGGGAACGGACTTGTTCTACAAAGGCAAGAGCGAGCAGCTCGTCAACACGATCGCCAACTTCAATCCCCAGGGACGCATTGGTACGCCTGAGGAGATCGCCGAGGCAGTGCTGTTTTTGGCAGGATCCACGTGGACAAACGGCCAGATTCTCCGGGTGAACGGGGGCATGGCTTAGCCTCCTCAGCCTCGGGATTTGCCCCGATTCTAGTGTCACCGTTAAGGGTGTTCGGAGAAGGGCCATGACACATGCGCGTACTCCGAAGGCCGGCGAGTCGGTTGTGATTTGGAATGAGGTAGTAGCTGTAGCTTAGTGATCCAATCTACACCATTACGGTGCCTTTGCCCTTCAGCTGCCTCCTGCTCCACTCAACCACTGTGGCTGTAAGCCTTGTTACACAAATCCCATGTACACCTAGGTAAAATACATCCCATCTGACTCAGCCAGTCGGATCCGTGACATGTGAAAGGCTCCTGCATGCCTTCGCCTCTTCTCGCGTCACGGGAATCGGTCTTTACCAGCTTGAACAGTGATCAGCAGTACGGCATACCGAGCAAGTTTGTCTTAACACCGAACAACTCAGACCGAGACCACCGCACCCAACACCTGTATAACTTAAGTCTTGGAGAGGTGGACCACGAAAATCAACACTACTGAAGCCTGCAAACTCGAGTTTGGTGACTCTCCTGAACCGAGACCTGATTCCATTTCCAAGCTCTAATTGCTGCTGATATTCGACCAATGTCTCGACTATCGTGGCCAAGAACTAGAGATCTTACTCAAGATGGACAGTTGCAATTGTGGTCGACCTCGACTCTCGACTTGACCATCAGGGATCCTTCACATTCTTCCAATCGATCTGGATACCAGAGCTCACCCAGCTTAGATTCATTCATCAATGACCAAGAAGAAGGCATCTTGCACAGCACATTTGCACCAGGGCCTCCACAACCACGGGTACCTCGGTATCCACCCAACACCCTACCAGGCCCTCAGCACGGCCCTTCCCACTCCACCATTTCAGCCGTGCGAAGTGAATTCAATCCCACCAGAGAAAAGAACCGAGAATTGCCACTGCTGAACAATACCAACCCCTCGATCCAACCTAATCCTAGCGAGCCACCAGATGGCGGTCTAGAGGCATGGATCATCGTGGCTGGCGCCTGGTGCTGTCTTTTTGTGTCCTTCGGGTGGATTACCTGCATTGGCGATTTCCAGTCATACTACTCCCGGGAGCTCCTCTCGTCCTACTCCCCCAGCACTATCGCCTGGATCCCTTCCGTCGAGACGTGTCTGCTTTTCCTGGGCGCCCCGATCTTCGGCAGGATCTTTGACAGCTACGGCCCACGGCCGCTGCTTCTCGCGGGAACGTTTTTCCACGTCCTCGGGCTGGTCTTCCTGAGTTTCTGCCACGAGTACTACCAAGTATTTCTCGCGCAGGCTATTTTCAGCGCCATTGGGGCCAGTGCCATATTCTGGGCCAGCAACAATGCCGTTGGGACATGGTTTCGAAGGAGGAGAGCCTTGGCCATGGGTATTGTGAGTTCCGGAAGCTCGGTCGGTGGGGTTGTGGGCACGTAAGTTGCTCTCGTGTCCACGATACTTTTTCCTGTTGTATGCTGCTGACATGCAACGGACAGTGCCTCGATTCCAACCTTGGTGGAGAACATCGGTTTCTCTGAGACCATACGGGCCACAGCATTCCTGTACCTCGGTTTGCTGGCTTTCGCACTTGTCACGGTAAAGTCGAGACTGGTGCATAAACCCAAGGCTTTCAGACTCCTGGACATTGTCGCACCCTTAAAAAATGGTTACCTGGTCAAGCTCGCCCTCGCTGCCTTCTTCTTCTTTCTCGGCGTATTCCTTCCCTACAACTTCCTCGTCGACGAGGGCATCAACAGCGGCATGGGCGAGACTCAGGCAAACCATCTCCTCGTGGTTCTAAGTGCGACAAGGTAAGATATTATTCTAGCCCCTTCTTCTCTCGGGTATCAGGTGATCCTGACATGAACAAGTATCATCGGCCGCATAGTCCCCGCCTGGGCCGGCGATCGTCTCGGCCGATTCAACGTGACTATCTTCTTTACGCTCCTATCTGCGCTCTTCACACTCGCCCTCTGGATACCAGCCCCGGAGAACAACAGCGCGGTGCGGATGGCCTACGCAGCTCTCTATGGCATCACCTCGGGCGTCTTCGTCTCCTTGATGCCGACACTGGTGGTCGAAGTGTGCCCGGACATGCGCCAGATCGGGGTCTTCTCGGGCGCTACGTACCTCGCCGCGTCGCCGGCGATCCTAATCGCACAGCCCATTGGGGGTGCACTCGTGCGTGGTGGCGACGGGGTAGGCATTGTGGAGATGTATGTTGGTATGAAGGTGTTCGCGGGGGTGGTGATGGGAATAGGCGGGATATTGTTTGTTGTTGCCAGGGCGGCGCACATGAAGCAGAGGAACTTGTCAGGGCTGAAGGCGTGATTTTGTACGGACTGGCAGCTATGTAGCTGAAAACACTGGGGTCGCCGGCGCCACCGTCACCTCTACCCATTCTTACTCCTGAGTTGGGAAAATTTGTGGTGTTTTATACAAAAAAGGTGTAGGCTAGCCTATATAACTTCCGGCCATGTCGCACATTATCTGTCAGGGATGTGTAATATGAGCAGAGCGAATAGGTATATACAGCGGCCAAGCGACGATAGTGCAGCGTATAAGCAGTAAATCCACAGCGGCAGACATAACTGAACTTGGGCCCCTTCCTCCTACTTCTTCTGCCCTCCTCAGCTCCCTCCTTGAGCTTCGCCCACCATCGCCATCGTCGCCGCCGAGGCCTACGGCTCACGGCGTTAAATAGATCACCACCTCCTCCCCTACGCCTCCTCAGATCCCTCCTTTGATAGATTGAGGTCCTCGCCTTCGCTTATGCCTCGCTCTCTCGCTGTTTCTTCGCGGTGCGCGAACAGGACCCATGATCCTGACTCGTTGGAGTCACGATACCACCAGGGTTAGGGTCGGGCTCGCCTTGCGAGCCAGCGAGCCACCGAAGAGTCAGAACATATAAGAACATGGTCATCACCACAGTAGATAGCTTTTATAGAACAGACTCTTTAGTTATCAATCCAGGTATGTAGTCTCATAAATGGATAGCGTTACAGCTAGTGATCATACTCCCTCAGTAAACAGTATCTTCATATACTGGGACAGTTGAGTATCACCTCTGCGCCGCTCTGCTAATATAAACCCTTTAGGTTACCTACTGAACGCCACAAAGGTTTAATGTGATCATTACAGTATGCTTAAGAGGTATATTAATATAATTAAGGCAGAGGGTTGATATGAAATGGAATAGTTATGATATCGAAGTTAGTAAACCTATATAAAATTAGGTATAGCGTGAGCAATGATATTTTGAGGGCTACCTGCTATGGGTGCCCAAAATTACCCCGGCCACCATAGCAGTGAATAGAGGGAGGGCCGGGGCTCCGTTTTATGGGGCACTCGGCACAATAGTGGAGCAGCCACTGACACGTGACAGTTTTCCATACCGATATGAATCCACAACATAGCGCACATGGCGTCTCGAGCTCCTTCCGCGGATGAATCGGCCTCCTGTTTTCACAGCAACGATCTGGGAACTTGTGGCTTTGATCATTACGTCCTCAACCCCATCGACATGGTAGCCGAGTTCCTTCGTCAACATCTCCTTATAACTGCCTATTTTGCAATGGCCTCCTCCCACTTCTCATCGTCGCCCTGGGCCCACTTAAACCCCTTGCCTCCCGCTCTTATGTATGCAATGGCAGCAGGCTACTAATAATATACCCCTTGTTGCCATGCTCTTGGTGGGGTTCAAATCCTGGCCGCAGATAGCTCAGCGTACCTTCTGCGCGCACTCACAGTGTCGTCTCAGGTTGAGCAATGTTGAGGGTCTTTTCGGCAAAGATGACGCTGGAGAGTTTGATATTGAAGGGAATTGCCTTCTTGGGAACGGACTCGGTTGAGGTGTCGGACCGCTAATATGTGTAGGTTCCCTCTGTAACATTATAGATTATATTGTCAGGGTATCGATGGAGGCCACGTCATTTTTCGCGGAGCATCGATACTGGTCTCCAGCCTTCCAACTAAGCAACTGGCAGGGAGCGACGAGACTATAGGAGCTCCCGCTTTTGCGTTGCCAAAAAAAGGGGCAGCGCCTAATACTAGTTTGCAGACAATTATACACGAGAAATCACCCAGCTATTCTACTCAACTGGCGATCTAGCACGTCAAGCAACACGAGGAAATCTTCGCTGTCCCCAGCATATCTCAACTTCATTTTCTTTCATTTCAGAGACTTGAGCTTGGACTTAACTAGACCCACGTGCGTCTCAATTCTCATCCATTCTATCGCCAGGCACCATGATGAGCTCTAACGGAAGAGTGCCCCATATTGGGAAGGCGACTGGAGATAGGAGACTCCGAACTGGCCTCCACCCGGCCCTGTCTCCCGCGCCGTTGAGGACAACAACGCCACTGCCAATAATTCTGAGCTTAAATACGGAACTGTCTCCGGCTTTAGCCTGATCGGCGCTCGTGGCTGATTTGCATTTCCCTCTGTCTGGCGGCTTCTGTACCCGTCACCGAACTGAAGTCGGTCCACCCTGTTTACACAAGCTACTTGTTGTAACCGCCACGTTATTTTGCAGCCTTGCTTGAAATGACACTCCAAGGCCCGCTAGCAACTGACAGGCGACAGGACGGGCCGATTCGGATGCGGGCGACATTTTGAATGGCGCAATAATTGAATCCGCGGAGGCATAGGCTCCGGTCCCCACCGAACCGCGACTCGTGGGGCCAGTGCTAGCTACCTACTCCTCCATCATGGATCGTGGCACGCCGTGTATAAAAGATACAATTCACCTTTTCAACCTGTCGGATTGAAACGAAGGGCTTATTATTAGCAGACCCTCAGTACACGGTGACCTACATACACATCCAGGGACACTAGATAGACTCTGCCGCCTCCCTGCGACAAGATGAAGTCCGCCGCAGTCCTTGTCGCCCTCGCACCCCTGGCCCTGGCCCAGGCCCAGACGCTCTGCGCCCAATACGGCTACTTTGCCTCCAACGGCTACGGTGTTAACAACAACGCGTGGGGTCAAGGTTCCGGGTCCGGGAGCCAGTGCACGTACGTCGACAGCTTCCCGACAGGGGGCGTCTCGTGGCACACGACATGGAGCTGGTCGGGTGGTGAGAACAACGTCAAGTCGTACCCCAACTCGGGCCTCATCATCAGCAACAAGAAGAAGGTCAGCCAGATCGGCAGCATGCCCACCAAGGCCCAGTGGGCATATAGCGGCAGCAACCTCCGGGCAGACGTTGCCTACGATCTCTTCACGGCGGCCGACCCCAACCACTCGACCTCTAGCGGTGACTATGAGATGATGATTTGGTACGCCGATTCGATGATCAATGGCTCGCCTTGGGTTCCGTATTTCTGACTTGAGAGTTTACCGCAGGCTATCCAGAAAGGGTGGTGTCCAGCCCATCGGCAGCAACACTGGCACCGTCAACGTCGGCGGCCAGAGCTGGGAGCTGTGGGACGGTTACAACGGCGCCATGCACGTCTACAGCTTCGTCGCGGCAGGCGGCGACGTGACCACCTTCAACTCAGATATCAAGCCCTTCTGGAACTACCTCACTAGCAACAAGGGTTATCCAGCTTCAAACCAGTATCTGATCAGTACGTGATCTCCGCCTAGTTTATTCGGGGTACTCGATACCTGATTTGAGACTAACCTTTTCCATCTTCTAGCTCTGCAATTCGGCACGGAGCCCTTCACAGGATCCAATGCTAGATTCGACACTTACTACTGGATGGCACAGATTAACTAGGGTCCTAAGGCTTATTGGCTGGACTAGGGCTCGGTGGGCGCAGTGCATTATACCTGCTGGTGGCAAGTTGTGCTCGGTAGATGAAAATCCGGGGAAGATGCCAGGGTCTAACACGGACCTTGCACATTGCGGCATTCATTGTTTACTAGCAATGACTTGGCCCCTTCGACAGTATATATTAGCATTTATAATTGGTCCTGTAGTCAGCCTTTTCCCTTCACCTCTGGAGATATTCGTGATGGGCAATACCGAGCTAGTAAGCATCACGCTGCCTCAGTCTACCATACTGCCCACTACCATTGATGAGCATGAAAAAAATGACCAGCCATCCTAAGACGAAGTAAGAGATCCATGGAGCGGCCCATAAAGAGATCAGGAGCTTGCGCCTGTAGATTGGGGGAAGGAGGGGGGTGGGTGGTGCTACCTGGAGGCTGCTTAGTGCTGCCTTTATGTTTGAGGCGTTACTATGGGGTACGTACAGATCCTTGATCGAACATGACACGGGCTGACAGTATAGGAGCATGAGATTTCCCCTCTCTTTTGGTGTATTCCAGGAATACTACTCGAGGATTCTAGAGTTCTCCGGCAGTCGCTACATTTCCGTTGTGGGCACCATAGCATATAGTCTCGGTTACCTTGGGGCACCAGTCATTATGCCTTTTATCCAGCGCTATCAGCGGTGGCAGTGGCAGGTGATTTGGATTGGTCATATGCCTCATGGCTCCACCACGGCGTCGGATTAGAACTTGCCAACCTGCCTTCGGGGTCCATCTGCATCTCATCGGTCTCGTCCTAGGATCTTTCTCACCCACACTGGACGCTTGTACGCACGTCCGGTGTGGCCTCCGGCGTCGGCTCCCTCATATTCTATTATCCGATTCTCAGCATGGAGAATGAAAACTGGAACGGCCGCCGTGGCATGGCATTACAGGGTGCTCTGCGGAGCCTCTGGTGTCTCTGGGTCCGTCACGCCGTTCGTGCTGCAAACACTCTCGGCAGTGTACGGGTATAGAACTACACTCCATGCTGTGGCCGTGGCCATTAGCTTGCTTACCTGCCCGTTTATATCCTTACTAAAGTGCCGTTTACCGCCCTCGGAACACGCCAGTGTCCGCAAGATCAACTGGACGTTCTTACAAAGTCCTCTAATTCTGGGTGTATTCAGCCTCAAACCTACTACAAGGACTCGACTACTTCTTCCCCTCTCTTTATCTGCCCACTTAATTATCGTCCTTTAGACTGGGCGACAAGAGTTGGCCCCTGGTACTGGCTCTGATGAGCGTCTGTCAGGTCTGCGGCCAGATTGTCTTTGGTTGGCTGTCTGACCACAAAGTACCGCTGAACATTTTTGCATGCTCGCCAACCATCTTTGTGGCGATTTCTTGTTTCAAAATATGAAGGCTGGCTCATTCGCTCCCGGTTTTGATATTTTTCTCCGTGGTGTATGGGTTCTTCGGCACGGTGTTTGCTGCTACTTTGGCGAGGATGAGCACCGCCATAACCGACGACGTCACAGCGATACCAACCTTCTTCACTTTGCTCAAATTCAGCAAGGGCATTGGTAATGTGCTCGCAGGACTAGTTAGCGGACTCCCAGTATCTAATAAAAACTCTGCGGGATCCCCATCAGCATCGGCTTATTGTCGGGTCATTGTCTTTACCGGGACCTGCATGTTCGCGAGGACTTGCGTTATTTGCTTGCCATATACAAAGTACGTTTGATTCCACCTTCCTCGGTAAGCACGAGGAAGTGGCAAGCAGAAAGGCCTATTGAGGTGGATGGTTCAGCGTGGATATTGGATGGGAGCTTTGGTGCATGCGATAACATGTTGATGGAGTCATTTTGGCGGGCTGCTGAGCCTCACTAACTCTACAGTTAAATATTGGTCCTCTTCATTAAGTGTACGGGGAAGTAGCACGGCGATGGTGAAGGTTAAGGCGTGAAAGAGGTGGGACCCTAATGCAGCAAACGAACTTCAAGGGTCGGAGCACCGGGTAGAAGACGGCACATAGAGAAGCTCAGATGCCAGGTTTCAGGTGGCCTGAGATATATATACGACGTGTTACTGTGATATGTCGTTCCGAATGCGGCGGCGAGTGGGCCGAGCAAGGGCTTGTCATCTACCCAAGAGCCAGAGGTTGGTGTACCTAGGTAGTCCGTGTCACTACATCACCGCGGAAGCTGTGACATTCAAAATGTTCCAAAGGAGTACAACGCAATAGTGCGCCCTGGAAATAACCATTGACCGCGGGACCTAAGACATGATGCAGGTTTCAGCAGTCCCAGATGTCATGCCTCCGTTGAAGAGCCTTGTGTTCTCCTTGCGGCCTAGAAAGTCACACTCATTCTTAATGCAAGGTTGAAACCAACACGTCTCGTTTCTAGTGTCTGCAGCTCTAATGGGTCAAGTATATGTATTTTTAGCAGTGTCGCTTCTGAGACAGATTCAATTCACACCCATATATGAATAGAATGACGGAGTTTGCAGGTTGAAATAGAACAATGGGCTGCGTCAATATACAAGATAAAATGATTGCCCGGAATAATATTGTATCAAAAGAATTAATAAAGAGGCACTCAGCCCTGCATTCTGAACTCTAAATAATCCCAAGTGCAGTGTGCCCAGACCAAGCGTTCTAATAATAAATGATAATGGGGATCTATAATATGCTTGACACGGCTGAATCATGCCTATCCCTACCCAGCCCGAGTCGCACGCGCTGCCTACAAACCAGGTCGCAAAGCTATCAATATATGTATATATATATATATATATATATATCGGCGCGATGCCCTCGATATCTGACCCACATGAGAGTTGTAGACATTGCTCAACCCAAACCGAAATAAAAGACCATCCCAAACGAAGTCCGAAAATGCACTTCACCACCCTCTTCACTCTCCTCGCCGCGGGATACGGCGCCATGGCGTAAGTCAAGAACCATCACCAGAGAAGACAAAACAAAATATGTAAATAATTTGACTTATAACAAGGGGTTTCAACCCACACAGCCAGAACCCCACGGTACCCGAAGCAGACCCCACCCCGACACCGACTATGTCGTCAACGCCCCAGCCGATCAAGAACCCCGGCGCGGCTCTCTCCTGCTACGATTCCGGCCGCACTGCCCTCAGCAACACGGACGGCATCTGCGCCTCCGCCGGCGGCAAGTTTAACGTCTTTATCGGGGTAAGTAAAAGCGGCCCACAGAGAAACAGTCCCAGTGGAGAAGGTAGACACAGCAGAGAAAAAAGAAACGGAAAGGAAAAATAAAGAAAGAACATGCTTGGATGCAATGCATGAATGCACACGCGCGCATAACGTGAGAACCGTGGCGGCTGACTTGGGACCACCACAGTGCTGCATCGAATCGGGCAAGTCGGCGGCCTTCACGCAGGGCTGCACCGACAACGGGGGCACGGCTAAGGCCGTAGGCGACGGGGTGTGTGAGCTGGGGGCATGAACAGATGAGATGATAAACAGTCAAGGCATAAATAACATTCTATTATTTTATTTTGTAAATTTTTTTTTCTTGCCCGGTATCTTGACTACAATATCTCAAAATAGGCATAACATACAGGCACACCAGCAGCGTATTGATTGACGTCTTGTTTATTAGGCCGCCTTGGATTGACAGCCCGGTACCCAGGCCTGGCCTTTCGGGTGGACAGGTAGATACCGTGGGTACACCCAACCGAAACCACGGACATCAAGGGACTGGTGTGGCCTTCAAACCTGGGAAATGGGCGCATCTCGCAATGCCAACACCGCCAGCCAAAACCCGCCCGTTATAGCTAATAGGCAACAAATCTGCCCGGACGCCAGACATATCTTGGCTGTTCACACGGCAGGGTCAGCGGCAGCAACACCACCAATACGCCAAGATCCATGTGAGAGGGCTGAACCTCCTCTGGCGGTGGCCATACCATACCCCCCAAGAAGCCCCTTTCCCCGGACCGGATGCCCCGGCTCTGGGCCGTCCGAGATCCCACTCACCCAGGCCCTTTCACTCTCCATCGACAGGAGCCGAACAATGAACAAGGGTACCTCCCACAAGCCCCCCGAAAGGACCAGCGACAGGTAGTAGGTACGGTGCTGTACGAAGTAGCTCTCGAGCGGGTGGCCCCCCCTCCGCGGGTCTCCGGAGCGACCCGTCAAACCCGCCCGTTCCGCGCTGCCGATCCGGGGCATGATGGCCATGCATGCACCCTCCACACACCCACCCAAATCAGGGCCAGGGTATATACTCACAGGGCTGGGCCAGGGCAGCAGCCTGCTATTAATTAGTCTTGTCATAATTACACCGCCGTGGGAGGGGGGAGGGGCGGTGGCGGGTTACTGTCGCGTGCCCACTACTTTATTCTCGTGTGTAGTAGATACTATGGTAAGTCAAAGTTAACCCCATCTTTCTTTTTAGTCTCCCTCCCCCCCGGATCTCCTTCTTCCTGCCCCCGCACCTACACTTCTTCAACAAACTTGCTGCTCTCCATCCTCCTACAACACACAACTAGCTGTTAGAACGTACAATCACCGTCTGGCTCGACGATGCTCAAACGTTGCACGGCATCTTTCTTTACATTCTAGATGTGGATTGGTATGATTGGAAGATCGCTTCATCCTTCGCAAACTTGAGCTCGCACTCGCCTGCCGCGGGCGCTATGTCGGACCCACCGCCGCTACCACTCTGGAAACGCTACCAAGGACGGGGGCTACAAAAACGACAACACCCCGCAAAACGACAAGGCAGGTCTGGTGACAAAATATACTTGATAATCTCTATTCAGACTCTCTGGCCTTTTCTTGTATCTGTCTCTGTTCTGTATGGTATTTGTTTTTGTTTCCTTTCTTTTTTTGCTTCTCTGAACGCTTTGAATACGTCAATCCTGCCTGTCTAAGCTCTTTTCCTTTTAACAGCACTGCTAGTCCCGCTCCCAACCCCGATCCAACTCTTTTTCGTTTCTTCATATCTTCTCTAAGTCTTGCGAACATACTCGATTCGTGAGAGTCATATCGTCCCTTCTGATGCCCATACGTCAAGTGCCGGCCATCTAATGCGTGGGAGACAAACGAGCGGACAGAAAGGAACTGTAACAGAAGAGGGGAGACAAAGTCGCCACCTTACCCCCCAGAAAGGAGCCGACAACGTCGTATCGAAGCGGAGAGATCAAGCAGAACCCTGGACTCTATTCACAGTTCTCCCTTCGGCTGAGTTTACTCTTGCATCCGCTCTTAGTTGACAGGGGCCAGCTTGGCAGGCTTCTCGCCAAGGCCGTTCCTGTTGCGGAAGAACATGACGTGCTTGCCAGGGCCCTCGGCCTCTGCGCAGGGCTCGACCCACTGGCACATGCGAGCAGACTTGTACATGGCCTTGATGAAGCCGATTGGGCCCTCGGCGACGTCGGCGCGGTAGTGGCGGCCCATGACAGGCTTGATAGCCTCGGTGGCCTCGTCGGCGTTGTAGAAGGGGATGGTGCTGACATAGTGGTGCAGGACGTGGGTCTCGATGATGCCGTGCAGGAGGTGGCGGCCGATGAAGCCAAACTCGCGGTCGATGGTCGCGGCGGCGCCCTTGACGAAGGTCCACTCCTCGCCGGTGTAGTGGGGCAGGGATGGGTCGGTGTGCTGAAGGAAGGTGATGGCGACTGGAAGCACGATACAGATTAGCCACCGACTCACAGGCGAACGAACAAGCAAAGCATCACCGACATCTCGAGACCGAGGACAGGATACGGACGCAAAAAGAGGAGTGGGGGGGGGGCGGTACTCACCGAGCCAGTGGTTGACCCAGAGGTACGGGATAAAGTACCAGACGAGCATGTTGGTGAAGCCGAACTTCTGGACGAGGAAGTACAGAGCGGTGATGGTCAGGCCGACACCGATGTCGCTGAGAACGACGAGGTGGGCATCCTTGTTCTCGTACAGCGGGGTGCGTGGGTCGAAGTGGTTAACGCCGCCGCCGAGACCGTTGTGCTTGCTCTTGCCGCGGCCCTCACGCTGGCGCTCGTGGTAGTTATGGCCGGTGACGTTGGTCAGAAGGTAGTTGGGCCAGCCGAGGAGCTGCTGGCCGATGAGCATGAGCAGGGTGTAGATGGGGGTCTCCTCGGTCAGCTCGGACAGCTCGTGGACCATCTTGCCGAGGCGGGTGGCCTGCTGCTCGCGGGTGCGGGGTACGAAGACCATGTCACGCTCGAGGTGGCCGGTGGCCTTGTGGTGCTTGCTGTGGGACATCTGCCAGGAGAAGTAGGGGACGAGCAGGGCCGAGTGGAGGACCCAGCCGACGAGGTTGTTGTACAGCTTGGAGGGCGAGAAGGCCTGGTGGCCGCACTCGTGGGCCAGGACCCAGAGGCCGGTGCCGAAGAGGCCCTGCATGAAGGTGTAGAGGCCCCAGAGGGCGAAGCGGAGGGGGTACGAGGGGATGTAGTCCGGGGTGACAAAGTTGTGGAAGAGGTAGAAGGTGGCGGCGAGGCAGGCCATGTCGCGGAGGACATAGCCCATGCCCTTGACACCATCGCGCTCGAAGCAGTGCTTGGGGATGGCATCGCGGATGTCCTTGATGGTGTAGTCTGGGACCTCGAAGGGGTTGCCGTACGAGTCGATCAGCTTGCCGTACGAGACCTTGTCCTTGGACCCCGTGGCGTCAAGGGAGGACATGGAGGAGAGGGAGGTGGACGAGGCCGAGGGGCGTGGCGAGTCGGAGGGCGAGGCGACGGTGGTTGAGGGGGCCGAGTCGGAGTCACAGGTGGTGGTAATTGTCCTCCGCAGGGCCGGGTTGCCCTTGGAGGGCACAGCCGTGGAAGCCATTTTGCGAGGCGGGTATATTATTGAGGAGGGACAGCGGTGCAACAACGGTGGCTGTGGTTGTGCCAGTGGTGGTGTTGTCGTTTGGCGTTGGCGGTTGCTATAATTATTGTCTGTCCAGAAGGTGTTGGTGTGGTTGAACTGAGGCAGGAAAGGTTCGTGGCGGATTGGTGGTGAGCGAGGATGGGGAGTGACGACACCTTGGCTCTGGGTATCACCGTTTGTTGTACTGGGGGAACAAAGACTTGGAATAGTAGGAGGAAGAGGAGTGCTCCAAAGGAGATGCTCAAGACAAAAAACTTGACCGCAATGTGGTGTCTTAGGAGAAAGGGAAAAGATCGGGGTGATAGTGTTGTGTCAGTTGACGGCTCCGGGAGAGAGGAATAAATCAGGGGAAGAAAAGGGAAAGGCTGAAGGGATTGGGCCGAGGGTGTGTTTGGTGTGCAGCAGCAGCACCAGTTTATTATTATGGGCAATAGAAAAAAAACACAGTAAGTTCCTTCCAACTTGTGAGAGCGCGGGTGGTGCACCGTTCATCAGACCGTCTGGGCAGGTTGGCAGTCTGTCCTCTTTTTGGCGTGTGTTATTAGCGTACAGTATGTACCGAGGAAGTACCACGGGTGGGCTGAAAGGTACAGATGGGTAGATGGGTACTGTCGGGTCTCTGTGAAATCAGCAGTGGAGGGTGGTATACTTTTGGTCTCGGGTACATGTGTGGCACTAGATCAAGGGTCCCCTCCCCTCCTCCTCCTCCTCCCTCCCACTGCATGCCACTCTGCATTCTCTCTCTTTGGGCTGTCAGTTAGTCTGCGCCGTCCATCTTATCTTCACTATTCCGACCCTTTCCTACCACATTTTATTCCAGGTGTCTCCTCCAACGTACTCCATTCTGTGTGCATGCATGTGTTGTCTCTGTTGTCTCCTGCTGGGCTGGCTGTGGTCCGAGGCTTCTTCTCTGCAAATCTGCAGCAATTGGGGGTGTTCGATTATCCCGGCCCTGGGATTTCTGTTGGGGATCGCCCCGGCCGGATGGCAAAATGCAATGTGGGGGGGCCCTTCGAGTTTCAATTCCCAGGCCTGGGCTGCTGGGCTGCCCTTTTTTTTTTCCTCTTTGTCGCCTTCATCCCTCAGCCTTGGGCGCTTAAACAGGGGGAGGGGCATCAGGGGACCAAAAGCGGACCAGCGGAATCTGCAGTCAGAGGCGGCACACAGACCGCCAGATGGCAGGTGCTCTGCACCACCCCCCAGTGCAGTTACGGTATGGCCATACCGTCTACACGACTCAAATTTGGGGGGTGCGGAGGAGGGGAACCACACAAATGGCCTACGGAATCCCCAAACACCAAAACCACCACAGCACCACCAAGGACACAGTTATTTATTTTTGTGAGCATGTGAAGCTTCTACTTTGTTTCATCACGCCTGTATGGTCGAGCTGCAGCTGGGCCACCCTGATGGTTGACTGGAGCTGACACATGCCGTGCCTCCTTGGACGTCAGGCCGCCCTGCCCGAGGTTGCAGAAACTCGGTATTCTCTGCTGCTTGGCTGCCACTGCCAGACAACAAGTAGTGGCGCCGCGCCTAGTCAGTCCTGTCTGTGCTCATTGCCACGGGCTTGAACGAGCCTGTCAGTTTGTCTAAGATCCGTCGCCTCGCCTATTCTCGCCACCGCACATCCAAATTCGCCAGCCTTCCGGACTACCGAAACGAGCATCGCCCCCCACTGGCCCGTGTAGGGACGTGGAACACCGAAAGCTTCTGGCGTCTCTGCTATTCTGGATTTTCGCACACTGGCCAGACACTCGGAAAAGAGGCGAGACAGGCCGTGCTGGCTGCATTACTGTAATCTAGGAGGCGGCCCGGTCGAGTGTGTGGGCGTTTGCCACCGGATATGAAATAGTGTCTCGGCGAGCATTTGTCCTGCAGTCGTGACGCTCCTCGGCTTCTCACTTCTCACCGCCTCTGTCGCGAGCCCTTCTTGGTCTCAGCCTCGCACAGGACAGCAGCTGCAGCCAACAACCCTCAGCTGCGATATCACATGCAAGCCCCCTCATATCGAGCTACGCTGTCTGCCGTCGTCGCAGCTGATTGGGACGGAGCGACTAATTGGCCATCGCCTGCTACCGGATCGTCCCGACCTCACGGGCGAGCGTGGTTCACACACTAGTCGCTTGCTTTTCTAACCTTCTGATCACCACCATCGTCATCGTACTTTTACCCTTGTTGGCAAAACCCTCCGTCTGCTGCGTCCCGCGGTTGACGAGCATGGAAGCGTTGTGCCTAGTCTTCTTCAGGGCCGCCGGTGTCTGTGGCCGACCAGGTCATGCCCGGTTCGCCTGCATCGAGAACGGCTCACTCACATGCCAAAGAGGGCTCCTCCTCCAACTTCTTTCCCCCCTGTTTGGAGATTTGCTGTGACTGCAGCCATCTTATCTTATCCGTCGATGGAACCAGGGGTCCTCTACCCCGAGCGTCTCAGCTGTGGGGTCGATCGGCATAATCCTATTTTCACCACCACCCGCGTCTGCTCAAGAGTCCCCATGCATAAACCCATCGAAAACCACATCACCGCCTCGTCTGTTGCGAGCAGCTCCATCATATCGACAGATCATGATGCCACGTCGGACGGCGAGCTTCACCTACAAGGAAATCTGTCAGGTGATGGATGGCGATATCCTGGCGTGAACAGAGCGCTGTGCCGCCGTTTCGAGGGCGTTCTTTTACCTCTCACTTGTTCCCCAGCTGCTGCAGGGTCCAGACACACATCTGCGCTGTGGGATTTGTTGGGAACCTCGATTTGTTGAGCCTCCTAATTCCAAGGTTGTTATGCTGGCATCCTGCCAGGGCTCCTGGCTTGGCAACAGGCGTTTCCCATTTTGAGCCACTGGGCCACTGCACCAACAGCCAATCCACCTCCAGAGGCACCCCCCAAAAGGCCAGGGCCGAACCCATGTCTGCAATACTGCTCGCGGGGGTGGGGTTTTTATTCCTAAACTGGACAACTGCCAACTGCCCTGCCGCCCTGGGTCTACGGTGCAACCTGCTGATACAACATGTAACTCAACGGCCCTCCTCCGACTTTTGTCCACTTCTCCGCGATCACCTCGGCCATCCTGCGGTATTCGCCAAAGATTATTCAAGCGCACCACTTGTGGAACGCAGAACCTAATACCTTACCCAATTGTTAAACCAACTGGCCGCTTTGGTCGCGGGACGATCATAAGCTTCAAGATCCACGGTGGCTTGTGATGCGCTGCTGTGCCGAGGCCCAGCAGATCCACGGCTCAACCACCGACTAGCTGGACCTATTACCGTTCTTCGACTGCATACAGAAGGACCAATCCAAATCCGCATGACTACGTGCAAAGCTGCTGTGGCAGGGGGATTCTCGGGTCTACAACAAGCAAGCTCGGCCCTCAATCAAGGCTTCAGTTTCGGCCAAAGTCTCCTTACTCATGGCCTGCAACCATTCTCAGGTCTTTCATCGTCCGTCTCTGGCCGCTGCAGAAAAGTTACCACGGAGACCACATCATGTGCTGCTGTCAAAATCGCGTTAGCTCCGTCATCCAAGGCAAATCTGGAGAATGCTGTTGATTTCCTCGTATCTCAATTCCCGGATGTGGGGACGCGTCACCATTCGAGCGCTGCGAGACAAACAATTCGAATTCATCAGTTCCGCATGAAGATGGCTACCGGATTGGATTGCCGCCCTCGCGGCGCCAGTCACCGCTTCGCCATCCCTGAGCCGCTCCCACGACGACTTGATTCCGAAGGACCCAGACCCCGTGAAGAGAGGAAAAAGAGTGTAACTGCCTTGTCGATGGATTGCTGTCCAAGTGGACTCATTCGTCGTGCCCTAGGTCACTGGGCATCGAAACAGATATGCCGTGCAGGATTCGCTTCACTAGGTGGACAAGGTCCTTGTGAAGTCGCAATGTTGCCTGTCCTTTGTTCACACAGTCAAACATGCCTTCCGTCGGGGACCCAGACTTCAGGCTCGAATCGGCTGGCTCGACGTAACGATATGTCGCGTCCCTTGGAAAGTGGTCTTGCTATCAACAGTAGTCGTGTTGTCGGCCTCTCGTTCAACAAAATTCACTCTATGGTCATTAAGCAACGTCACGGATAGATAGTCAGCTGCATTCTTACTAACTTTTTGACGACTGTGCCGTTGGAGCGAGCGATTATATCGCGTGCGAGGTCACCATGGGATATGCTGAACCCCCCCCCCCCAAACAAAACGCCAGCCCATCGTAGCCCGGGATGCCGTGTGTCTGGAGTTTTGAGGCTCGCCTGCTCGAGGAGTTCCCCCTAGTGATTTTTTTTTTGGTTGCATGATGCCCCTACCGACAGGACTGTGTCCGTCAACAACAACAAGCGGTGGGCAGGCAGTCAGGCCATGTTGGCTGGTGGTTGTTATGTCTGTGTGCACGCGGGCCGAGCCTATCCCTACGACGCGAGCCGACGGCAGGGGTTCAAGATGATGTCAGTTTCTTGGGGCTGAGGCTTCCAAGGCTTGAGGATCTATCTGTCCCCCTTAGGCCGATTTATCGACAAAACACCCCGCGCTCCAGAGCCAGAGCTTCCTCATCTCGGTCCCGCATCTCACGCTCGCATATCACAGTACAGTTCCGCCAACCCCCCTTCCCTATCCACGCCGAAACTTGTCATCCAGCACGTCCAGATCCATTCACATATGCACAAGAGCATGGCACGGTGCAAGGCGTGTTGTTATCCAACAGAATATATTTTCGGACCCATTCCCTGGTGACCAGCCTCCTACCCCACCGGCCCAGAGACACAGATACAACCGACCCTGATAGACCGACCCCCCTTCCGTGTCCTCACCCAAATCCGATTTTGTCCGGCTTGGCCCTTTCTCCCCCCCCCCCCACACCTCCCTCCATGCTCTATTTACAAGTCTCTTGCAATTTTGTATATCGGGCGGCGTATACATCTTCGTCTCCCCGATATGTATAATTCATATGCTTGTGCGCGTACGAACTCTGTTTATTTCGAGTCCGCATATGTATGTACGCATCCGTGTTATGTGTCGGTCTGCTCTGCTCCTGTTTTTGCCTTCTTCCATGATAGTTGATAATGAACAAGGGCTGCAAAATGTGCGTGCTTGCTTTGATAGCTTCGCCCCATCCTCGCGTCAATATCCGCTCAGCACTTGAGTGGAGACGACTCTGGGGTTCAAAAAGAAAATTTCCAAAAAAAAAAAAAAAGAGAGGGCCACGCGAAGGCGCCATATGCAGTGTGGTAAGAAAAGAAAAGATGCACGTCAGGCAACACGAGACCACAGATGTCTGCAGATGCTCTACCTCGCTCGAGAAAGAATCGCTTCGAAATATCCCCAAGCCACCGCCGAGCCGAGTGCTCTGGCTCTAACTTTCTGTCCGTCTCCAGTTCGCCCTCGGGGCAAGGATTAGGATATTAAAAAATAGGGTGTTGAGAAGGTATGAAGTTGTGTATAAAATGGTTGTCGAGACCGTGTCGAGTCGTTCCTCATCATTACAGTTATGCAACGGGGAAACACAAAGGAAGGTTTCGGCGGTCGTGGGACCAAGTTTTGTAGGGGATGTTCGGCTTGGTAATTCGTCGGGTAGATGCATGCAGCTCCAGGCTGTCGAGTTGCGTTTCTTCGCTACTTCTCTCAAGAGTTGTGCTTGCCGGCCTCACGGACGGACTTCATCCACCGGTCCTCGTCCCCTGGCTTGCCGACCAGCTTCTGCTTCTTGCCACAGATGGCTGCCTTGACCTCATCCATGTTCTTGGTGCTGAGTAGGGCCATCTCGTGCTCCAGGAGGACCGCAACGCCGGCCCTGACGAGAACAGAGTCGCCCTCGAAGACGTAGACGTCCCACAGACGAGCTGCCTCGTCGAGAGCCACGTGTCCGGTAAAGAGCGAGGTGAAGATGTCTCCTAGGTATGCATCCGCGTCGTGATCAGGAAGGGCTATCAGGTGGGCGTTGAGCTGAGGAGATTTGGTTGCAAGAGTTTGGAGCAGCAAGTTGTAGGCGGATGACTTGGCGCCCTTGTCATCGGAGTAAAAGCTGAGAGGCAGGGAGCGGTTGAGGATGTTGGCCAGGGCAATGAATGCCGCGGTGGGGTTGGGGAGGTTAAGGAGGAGCAGCGCAGCAATGGTCTATGATAGTTGTTAGCGACCCAACATCTTGTCTCCGCGTAACCAAAGTCTTAAAAAACTAGAACAGATACTCACGTTGCAACCAGTGACATAACCGATGTCACTGCGGTACATGGCATATGCGCTCAGGACGTCAAGCAGACTTTGATGCAAGGGTCCACCAGCCTGGAAGATCTTCAGGTCCCGCCACGTCTGAGCCTCAACATCCTTGCGAATGGTGCGCATCCAGCCCACCACCTTGTGATCCTCGGGGCTGCCATGGCCGGCCTTCTCGCGGGCCTCGGCCTGCTGGGCCCTAGCCAGGGCGGCCTCGAACGACTTCTCCGTCAGGCCGAGATCGTTCCCGATAGCCTTGGTCCACACGACGCCGCGGCTCCTAGAGGCGACACCCCTCCACCAGAGCTCGCGTGTACGGCGCTCGCGGATCGAGTCGTTCCAGCGGGGGACAATCTCATGCTCCCAGATCTGCATGATGCTGTCGGCTGCGGTGTCCTTGTTCTTGGACATTGTCTTCTTCTGCTCCTCCCTACGCCGCTCGTTCTCGGCGCTACGCTGCATCATCTTCTGGTATTCCTTCAGATGACGACGTTCCTCGGCAGGATCCTTAGGTGGCAGCCAAGAGGGACGCGTGCGAGAGAGAACTGCCTCCTTCTCTTTCGAGATCGGGAGGGGGTCAATCATGATGTTGCTGCGGCGCAGGGGTGGCAGCTCCGCGAGGGCAGACTTGTGCTTTGGGCGTGACGCCCCGGTGCTGCTCGCGCGACGGGGCTTGGGGATCGATCCGGTGCTGGACCTCTGCGTCTTGACCTCGAGCTCCTCGGCATGCTCCTCGAGCTTCTCGGTGAGCTCTTGGGCCTCCTTGTTCAGGGCAGCCAGGGTCATATTCCAGCTGTTGGCGCGGGCCAGGTTTGGGCTCGGAATGCCTTCGGACGCAGGGGACCTGAGCGAGGACAATGCGGTGTCTGATTTCCACGAGGGCGACCGCAGTGCACCGATGGAGCCGCTCTCGCCGCCACTGGCGGGAGTACCATTCCCGAGCTCCTGACTCTTGGCTTCGGCGAGCGCTCCGGAGAATTCGACTTGGAAGCCGGCCGGCTCATCGTGCGCTCGGAATGTGGTCGGGGCGACAGTGGGACGTTGTCGAGGACAAAACCCTCGGGGATGTCGTCACCGTCGTCCTCGTCACATTCCCGCTCCAGCTCGGCCTCTGTCTTGCGCTCGCGTGTCGACTGCCAGCTGCCTCTCCGTGGCCTCAGGGTCATGGAGGGGCTGGGCTTGATCGAAAGACTTGGTCGGAGGGAACGCATATTAGGACTCGGGGTGCGGCTGCCCCTCGGGGCGGGCACCGAGGGCCGGCTGTGCGGGCGGCCATTGTTGCTTCGGGGCTGGGAAGTGGCGTATGATTCGGAGAGGAGCTGGCTCGTGTTGGTGCTTCGGACGTTAGACCTCAGGTTGTGAGGCTGCAAGGCTGGGGCACTGGGCCGCCTGTTCCTTGTGGGCGTAATCTCACGCTGAGAGACCTGAGGGCTCCGCGGCTTGGACAGAGAACGCGGTTGTTGTGGTCTGGAGAGGCCAGTCATGGATTTTGCGCGCAAGTCGGATGCGTAGGAGGCGTCGTAGGGGCTCGGGTCGCGCTTGGGCTGCTGCAAGTCCCGGTCGAAGTGGGATGCATCGTCCTCGAGGCCGATGTCCTCGAAGTTGCTCACATCGGTGAGGACGCTCTCGCGGTCGGAAAAGGAGGAGTGGAAGGAGGAGGATTTGGATGATTTCGAGGTGGTCAGACCGGGAGGCGAGCCTGAGCCTGGCAGCCCGGCGGGCTCTTCAACAATGGGTCGCTCGTATATCATCATCTTGACATTATCTGCCAACAAGCAAGAATGGTCTAGAGGCTTGGTCCCAATGGGTGCGTGGTAGTCCCTTGGGGTTGTGACGGTGGCGAACGAGTCAAGCAGGCGTTCCCCGTGATTTTCACCAGGATAAATCGGTACTGTCCGTCAGGAGCAAGAGGGAAGAGTGGTCGCGTGCGTGGGTCGCAAGAGTGTCTGCCTCGTGCTTTTGAGTGCTTTGGCGGTCTGGGGTCTGGGGAATGGGGGAATGGCGTCGGTGGTGCCCTCTTCGATAAGTGCCCGTCCGCAAGAGGTCAAGACTGGCGTTGATGGAGGCCTTCCTTGGTCGGGTGACTGGGTAGTTTGTGGCTTCACCGACTGGAATTGAGTCGAGGAACCGGCAATTGGTAGTAGGGGGCCGGTGGCAGCAAGGTTCGAAGATGGGACGACAGACGCAAGAGGCGCAGGATGATGCGGCTGGACTTGAGACCCCTAGCTCGTGGCACGGGGGGCTGCGGGTGTTTGGAGTAGTCTCAGTGTCTCACGATCCCCGACCATCTGATCTGTGCAGGGTTGGGCTCACAAGCCAAGCGTTCGACCGGGCGAGGCGACTGATCGGGAGCGACAAAGAAGAGGCGACGACTGGATGGTATGGGAATAGTGTGTCTTTCCCCCCCCCCTCGTATCGTAGCAAGAAGGACGAAACAAGAATAGGCTGCCTCCTGCAAGTAGTCTCCGGACTGAACACGAGCGAGTGGTGTACGTGGTAGAGTACGTGTGTTTGCGTTGTGTGCGTAACTTGTCGACTAAGCGAATGAATGTACGGTGGATTGAAAAGAAAGAAAACGACGGAATGGCATTAGTCTTAGATTTACGCTGGTGGTGATGTTCTTTTCCCTTTGCGGAAGTGAACAACTGCAGCAACAACAACTATTACTCTGGGTACTCCGGGCTATCCGTAGGTTACCGCTATCCGTAGGGGAAATTGGGTTGAAGAAGGGGGATATGGTGGTTGGAGGAGGAAGAGGAAGAGTATCGTGGAGGGGCGAGGGAGTGGAAACGAATGACTAGAGGTTGGGTAGAGAGGATGAGGAGTAGAAGGGTGATGCGGCAAGAGGTAAGAGGAGAGGAGGTGATGAGGTGAGGTTGACGAAGGAGGAGACGCGGTGGAGATTAGACCAGAGGAGACGAGACGAGAGGTGCCTAGTTGGTACGCTAAATGGGGGAAATGTCATAGGGCAGGTAGACTAAAATCAATCAATCAATCAAAGCGTCAGTCAAGTTTGGAAGCAGCGGCACAGCGGGTGGTCCACACACTAGTCTGTACAGCAAAGCAAGGACAGCAAGCAAGGACTCCGTACAGCAAGCAAGTATCTACAGCACAAGACAGGCACATCTCATCAAGCATGGAACGGCAGGGGTACGGATGCACTCGATATACACTGCGATGTAGTACTCCGTAGATGACCAAAAATGTTCCTTCAACCCCTCTACCTACCACCAACCCCTCCTTCTTGCTCTCGCTCTTTCTCTACGCCCTCCTTCCCCCAAACCATGCCTCATTTCAACACAACAGCAGCAGAGCAAGAGCAAGAGGAAGGACCCGCATGTAGTGCTAAGAACCAGGACGGGCGGGAAAGATGCACCGTCCCTGCTTCGGGGACCCAGAAGCTGGGAACCTGAACCAGAGGAAGGCACAGGGGACAGGGGGGGCGACCAGTCCTGCCGTCCAGCCCGCCGAAATTACGGTGTGGTGTTGTGCAGTAGCGTAGCGTGCACAGTCCAGGCACAGCGCGGCTATGTCGAGGGGGGGGGGGACCGGGATCACCCAAGCAGCCAGGCCAGCCAGGCCAGCCAGGCCAAGGAATTTCTGCCCTGCTCCCGCAATTCCATGCTGCAATCCTGCACCGCCAATGCGGTGTGGCGGTCATGTTGTTGTTGGTGACATTTGGGGTGCTGACTATGCACTACGTACATACATACAACAACACTAGTTAGATATACATAGACCATCTCATCTCCAAGACGCGCAAAGAATAAACTTCAGACGGTGATGTCGTGGGTGACGCGCATCATCGAGAGCGAGATGGGACGGACGGTCTGATGGTGCACGTGTTGCCAGTCTTGCAAACAAATCCGACACTGGCAAGACTGACGTTATTGCAGGAACAGGAACAAGCTTGTCCATCCGCTGCATCTACTATAACTGCTGCACCGGACTGAGGGACCAGCGCACATGTCGAAATTACCATCACCAACCGTAATCAAGCTTCCCGCCAGATGGATCCCCCCCCCCGCCATAGGCGATGTTCCAGAACACCTTCTGCCGGCCCTCGTCGATGGGGGCAGTCGGCGGGCCTAGCTCTGATCTTATTTCCAAGTCCTCCAGGTCCTCTATCTTGCCCAAACCTCGCCATCGGCTCACCTCACCTCCCACTCACTCCTCTCTGCCCCTGGACCATCCGGCTCGCCCGCTAATTACCATCTGGGCACCATACCGGGTACGTATGGTGAGTGAGTGTGCCGTTCATTTACTAATAGTACATACCTGGGCAGTCCTGGCAGTACCGCGTCTGCTCTGCTCTGCGTCTTGTCGTCCCATCTCATCGCCCGTGTCATCATCAACCTTCTCGAAGCCTCGGCGGGAGTGGCTGCCGGCGCCAGGCCAACTGCAATCGGTCCCTGGCATGGTAGCAATGATGAAATCCATGGTCAAATTTGGCTCTGACACTGCTGCGCTGGCACACTACCGCAGGGACCAGGGCCATGTCCAGCGCCCCAAAGCCCAATGTTCAATGTCCAGGGCCAGGGTCGCAACACCAGATGGCCCGCCTCACGATCTTTGTCGACTAGAGCCGGTTTGGACATGGATTGCGGGCAACGGGCGGGTGGCCTCAACGTCGCCCTGCTCAGGGTCACCTCACACGTCATGGCCAGCCCCCAGTCCGTGCTCGCCCTAGCCGGCGGCATTCTCTTCTCTCTACCACCAGTCTTGGATGCCCGCGAGCCTGTCGAGAAATCTCGCTTCCACAGCTCTGGAATCCTGGGTCGGAATACGTCGCGAGTACCGAAAGCACTCCCGGAATAACCGCTGATATCAGTCAATCCAGCCCGGCCCAGCCCATGCCAGCTTATTAGCTCCTCTCTCCTGCCAGCCAGTCGCCCGACAACCCTCGTTCCGAAAAGGAGGTCAGCTTATTTCCCCGTCCCCGCCAATCACCTTGCTCGCTCAAACCTCGCCGAAATTACCGCCTCTTCTTGGTTTCTTTCTTTCTTCGCCAGCTCCTTCTCCCCCTCAGCTCAGTCAGTCGTTCCAGATGTCTTCTTCGACAATGGGTCCCCAGCCTGTCAGCCCGGTGGCTTCCATGGCCCGACAACACTCCCGGGCAATCGCCCCATCAACGGGGGCCCGTTGTCTTCCGCGGGCCCGGCCGTGCGTTGCGTCCGCCCCCATGTACACTACTTAGTAACGCCCGCTATGGCTCCTCCAGGACCCTCTACCATGGCGCAGCAGACATCGCGGGTGTCGATCCCTTCAAAACCTGCCTGTCTCGTGCACACCCTGCACATCCTGCACATCCTGCACATCCTGCACATCGTGATCCCAAGGGATGTGAACAGAGGGCTTGAGCAATCACTGAGGAACTCACTCGCCGGAAGAGAGAGCAGACACAAGCAAGTGACAGGGTGTCGTCGCATGTCCCATCCCCAACAGCAAGGCTGTCGCGTCGCGGTGAGGCTGCACCATGGTTTGTTGACATGGCACCCTTGGAACCCTCGACGACGCGTCTGGGAAAACTCCATCCGGACCCTCTGTTGCCCCTTGCCGATCAGGGTTCATGACTTCGTCCGGACCTCAAACCGGCCAGGCGGCCAGGCGGCCAGGCTTTGGTCTCTCTGCCCTCGCCCGCCCACAGCCAAACCAAGAGACCCTGCCATCCCGCGCCCAGATCCCGCACAAAAAACCCAAACACCTGCCTCCAGGACCCCGGCCACTTTTGTACCCGCCGTTATCAAACTTAATTGTTACCCTTCATGCGCCACCAGCGCCCTAGCCCTGCCTTACTCGGCCCTGTCGCTCTTGCCCAGGCACGTTCCCTTTCTCTTTCCCCGTCCTAACCTGGCATATCGCGCCCGGCTGGCTAGTACCCTACATAATAAAATGGGTCGAGGGGTATTTTTTTTGACTGGCTGACTGACTGCTTGCTTGCTTGGCGCTGGAGCTCCTGGTGTTCGTGCCGCCCACGTCTGGGAGCTGGGTGTTCAGCTGCCCGGCCGACACCTGCTCATCCTGCTGATGAACTTCCCTGGTGTGCTGCCAAGCCACCGATGTTCGCTTATGTCTCTGCGGCTTGCGGTCCTCCACTTTGCCCTCCCGATAACCCAGGGCTACGTATGATTGATCCCGGGATGATGTTGTCGGGTAACAGGATCTTTGGCTACCTACGAGGAGCACGGCACACTCCGGCCTGGCCGGGACTCATCCTCCCGGATGGATATTCTTTGTAGAGTACTCCATACTACGTACACTGGTGCCTGTGCCTGGTTTTCTGCACGGACGCTCGGGGCTGAGACGTGCTGCATCGTGATGCCTGCCCGGCTCCGGGACATGCTGGGCCTCTGGCGGTGCTCGGTTGATATGATAATTCTTTGCCTCTTGGACAGTGTGTCCACACATCAGAACCAAAGGCCGCTTGCCAAACGGGCCCCGCCTCCGCCCTGGGCTGTGATATGTATAGAAGATAACCCATGGTGCCTCATCCTTAGCTCAGAACCTTCCCCCACAGTCCTCTATAAACCCTGGAGGCCACGGTTGATCATGTAACTTGTATGTTTCTGAGGTCAGCCCCCCCCCCGGGCTGTAACCTGATGCCCACGGGGGCTAGGCGGCATTATGGTTATAGTGTATGTAGAAATACAGACGGGTACGTACGCACCGTGGCAGAATGAGCAACCACGCACACCTACCCGGTGGCGGCCCGGCTATCCCCTGTGGCTGGCTATCACACGGGCCGGGCTGAGGTTTCGGTTTTGCGATTTGTGGGCGGCAAGCCGGGGGGGGGGGCAGGGCCTGCCAGTGCGTAGACCGCCGCTTAATGGAACCTCGTCGTTTCGCGGAGGTGAGAGCGGATTCTTTTCCCCCCTGGGTCACGTGGTCGTCGCTGCCGCGGGATTCTGACGACGAGGATTTGTTTTTAAGGGGTAGTTATTCACCATGGATCGTGTGTGTCATGTGTGTGTTGCCCGTCGAGACGGTGTAGCCATAAGTGCTCCCTCACAGTGTTTGGGCCGAGTGAGGAACAATAAGTAGGATATCTACCACAGCATTAGATCGCCGCAGCTCTTTGCTTTTGCTTTTTCTTTTTCTTCTCTTTTTAAGGGAATTGTGACTGGATGAAAAACGGAACCAGCTACCACAACAGGTGAAAGGGGTTCGGAGGACGTAGCATATGCGAGAGTAGTCTGGGGAATTGGTTCATTACATTATTGCACCTAGTTATTGAAATGTGTACGAGCAGAAGCACAAACCCATAGTTACAGCACAGAACGAGAGAGGGAGGCTGAAAAAGTGAGAGAGTGGGGTCCACCCATGAGCCAACCATGGTAGCGATTGCTTCGAGTGAAACGCCAGAACACCAAGTAGCATTCAAATATACAACTGACCCTCAACGGGAGGCTGGACGTCATGATCTTCGGTGCCGAGTCCCAGGTGCAGCACCACTTCCTCTGAGTCTAGACCCTCCACGACATTGGGACTCGCGGGAACGGCGCCCCATTTGATGTTGGACATTGCAACTTTCTCCAGAAAAACCGCCTCCTCGTCGCCCTGCGCCTCATCCGACAGCAGCTGCAGTTCCTCCTGACCCGCTCCCTGCCGTTGCCCAAACGCGCTCGAAGATCTTGGCTCAGCAGAAAAGTAACATGGTGGCCCGAGACGCGTCGGGAACCATGTCGACGCCTTCGGTGGAAGGATCCTGCCGGCATGGCGATACTGAGCTGGCGGCCGGGCTCGTAGGCCTCGCGGCGGCATTGCGCCGTCGGCCGACTGCCTCGCTGTCTCGGGTCGAGACCGGCCTCAAGCTGTTCCCCGCTGTTACCGCAGGCACGTGGCACGCAGCGGACACGACCAGAGAGTTTGCGCCCCCGGAGGCCATGTCGCCCGGCATCTTGTGGAAGCTAAAGAGCACGAGGGAGATGCACAGCGCGGCGAGGATGACGAAAAGGGTGAGGATGGCCGCCCCGGACACGCCCACGGCCACGTAGGTGCTTTCCGAGACCCCGATGCTGGTAATGATTGATTTATCCGGATTACCGGGCTTCAATGATCGGTCACATACCTCCTTCGATGATGATCGAAAACACTACGGTTTGAGAGAACCCAGTGAAGCAAGACACTCATGCCTATGAGCGAGATGCTGTAATTGTACGGGAGCTGCAGTCGGTAATGGCTGATCTGGCCACCCTTCGGGTTGGAAACGCGCAGAGGTTTATAGTCACGACTGTAGGAGTTCCACTCCTCCTCGATTTGGATGCGGGTGAGGAATGAGATGAGGGCGAAGTAGCAAAAGGACAAAGATACGTTGGGGCATGCTCGCCATAAGCAAAGCGCCGAGGTAGGTAAATGGAATCGATATGGTTATCATCGAAGATTTTCCAAAGTTTCTAATCCTTTATGATTTTAGTAAGTGGATGCCTCACGATTACCAACCCACTTGATGCAAAGTAGTTACAGACATTACGATTGAGGCGAGTTACTCACAGGACTGCCGCCCCCCCCCCCATTTGCAGACACGTCCAGGTCCGGCGGCGAGAAGAACCATCCCCACCATCAAGACACCGTAGTTCCGGGTCCAAACACCTCGCGAGAGAACTGATTTGACGCGTCGAGGGCCGGGTTGCCATTCCTCGTGTGAGTCACGGCAATATTTGACGTATGCGCTATGAATGGCTCAGCAGATACTAATCTGAAGCTCCTAGCCTTCTCAACGGTCTGATTGCATATCACGCATTCCTCAAGTTTGAAAAAGCGAAGCGCCGTTACTGGAACTATCGACACGGAGTCCGGACAGTCGTTGTTTTCACCGAGTCTGGGAATCCTGTCGCGTATTTCCCTCGTCCTAGACGGGATATACCGATGGCTTCTTTCGATTCTCTGCTGCAATCAGAAAGCTCAGAGCGAGGTGTAATTGGACACTAAGATGAGTGGATATGGCCATAGTGGGCGTGGACGTTACACACAGTGGCCAGTGATGTGTTCCGAGGAATTGGAACAAGAGTCAGCCCTTAGACGCAATACCCGACGAGGCAGAGTGATTCCAGGCTCGATGTTTTATACTCTGGGCGGCGGCTGCTGTCTTGAGAATGGCTCTAGTTGATTAGTTGCTGTGTGACCCATATTTGGGCATTTATGTTGATCACCTACGATAACTGTATTCACGAGGAATCCCCATTCAAAACTGTCGAAGCTGGTCATGCTTTCCTTTGCGAAGTGTAGGCAGGTGGCCAGCAGCTGAACCCCAAACAAGGTGAAAGGATTGTAGGGCATTCAGGACGCGCTGATGACTGGGGAGGTGCAGAGGTTCGATGAGAAAGGAGAGTGAATATAGGTGAAGTTGTGTATATGTTGGTCCCATCCATTTTGGAACCAAAACTCCTTAAATTTGCATGTAGTGGAGGGTGAAGTATCGGCGCGATCAATGTTCACGTGGACCTTGCCAAAGGTATCCAACTTCGGGTATCGGTGTCAAGAAAATAAAGCAAATATTTTAATGCAGATGTAGAACATGTTTGAGATACGACAATTTCTTTTCAGACAATATAAAGCAGAGTAATGTCTGATGATTTTCATAGCCTCCAAGACAATGACCTACTACCCTCACTCATCTCATTAACCATGCATCAAATAATGACACTGTTCCATTAAAGGTTTCCAGCAACCTAAAAACGATATTAGCATTTGATATCCCAATCTAAACGCTGTATTGTGGCAAGACTCACTTTGTTCGCCACTGCCTGTCCAGTCAAAGCAATGTTGGCCGCAGCACTCTTCAACGTCCCTCCAACCCTCATATAGGAAGCTGCTTCGACACGGAGGCCCTTCTCCTTGATAAGCTGATACGCGTTGAAGCCCCAGCGGTCCTTCAGGTCCTGGACATCTGACTGCTGGTTGCCCGACATGGCCCGGGGGTAAGGCTTCTGCAGCTCCCGGAAGTCGGCCGGCGTGATCTCCGCCTTCCCTGATGCGAGAATAAAGGTGTATCGATGCGGCCGAGGGGTGATGTAGTTAGGCAGCGGGGCCGGCCCTACATAAGGTGATATGTTGCCTTCACTGGGGATTACCAGCTCACCGTCGTCCCTGATCGAAATGCCTGTGACCAGCCAATGCCGGACCTGGCCGAAGTTGGCATCATTTTCGGCCATGAGGTCCTTTTCATATGTAATGTCAGATCACACAACGGCTTAATCAAAGGCGTATCAAACTTACAGGATCGGTCATGATGAGCACGTAGTCATTATGATCCTTGGAAGGCTGTTGTCCCTAGGTCAGCGAATTGTCTTTATGTCCACGTGTTGTCGTCAGGTCTTGAGCTACTTACAGGAGGGTCCAGGAAAAGCCGTGGCTCAGGTTGTGTCTGTTCCCGACCAAGCTCTTTCCCAGGAATATCCAGCGTAACTTGGGGCCATTTGATGGTGAGTCTTGAAGGAATGTCAAGACCAACCGGCAGGACATCAGGGACCACCTGATACTGCTTGAGCTTCTCGCTGGGATCGTAAGTGTTTGGCATATTTGTTTGATATTCAATGACACAGATCTCAGGTTATCGTTGAAGCATCGCATGCGGCCGAAGACTGACATTATAAACTTGAAATGCACGTATAAAATGATGCATATCATGAAGACTCCATGACGTTTGAATGACGGCGAAAGTTGGTGGTGCCGTGGGAACCTCACCCAGGCGTCACTCACAGTCCCTACCACCAGTCACCGTCTCTTACTGCCGTGTTCAGCGCCGCGACGCAGCGGCAAAGGTAGCCCAAGACCCCTTTCCAAGGGTCTTGCGTGTCTTGTCGAAGCACAAGAGTATCGCAACGGTGTTACCGCGTTGCGGCTTGATAGGACGTTGCTCGTCAAGTTGATGCACCACATATCCGCGATCGAGTACCTCAGGGTGCGTCATTCGATGAGTACGTCAGGTCTGCTCCGTACCTCTCCAGTGAAACGATTGCGCCTACAAGGCCATTGGACGAGGCTAAATGGGGGATGTGGCAAGCCTGAGCAGATCGCCGTTGTTCTGACCAGTGCTGTCTTGGAGATTCGGGCTTGTCCAAGAACAGCCGTGTGCAGTAGGCGGAGGGCCCCGCTGGAATTGACTCTAATTCTGATTCGGATCCTAGTAGATTAGGTATAGGCCCAGAGGGAGCTAGACTGACTTTGAAAGGATCCTATCAGGATTGGGCCTGAAGGGGACTGACTGACTGCCCCCCGGCTGAAGGATCCTGTTAGGATTTTTAATGGGATATGGCTCCGCTTTCCGTCCTCCCGCCTTCTGATTGGTTCCAGCCATCATTGGCACGAAGAAACAAGCCTGAGAGCGATTAACATCATCGCTTTAAATAGGGAGGCTTAGCTGCAGCCCAAGATTCTAATATAAGTAAGGTGGTTTCGTTTTTCATCCGGTCACATTTCCCTTGAAAAAAATAAGAAGCTGCGGCGGTCCCTTCGTACCGTCGTAAACGCTCAAAGACTCAGCGTTTGATAAAAAGAAAGAAAGAAAGAAAACAATAATACCGATAACAACAAATTTCAAAACACAATGGCCTGCACCAATGAAATAGTGCTAGCCTCGTGATGAGGCTAGTTGCGACCGACTTCAAGCCGCGCGTAGACAAGAACTTACACCGGCGCCCAGGATTCTAAATTGTACCGACACATTACCGACTTTCAAATGATAAAGTCTATCCTTAATTTGATTAGTGTGTAGATTAGAATAACACTGGAAGTTTGAGACGCTCGCCTGCAGGATCCGGAGCTATTTCCATGTCAACAAGGGTTCATCTTCCCACGCCAAGTGGATCTCGTCAAGAGGAGCAGCAGACTGGCCGGCCCGCCGACACTTGGCCTGGGTTTAAGAGCAGGACTTTTAGGCAGCCGCAGTCAAGACACTATACTTGCAGGAATGTAAGATTGGGGCTTTAAACTCCGTCGACCAGGCCGACGCCACTATGCCAACCCATCAAGAGGCGAAATGCCTAAGAATAGCGGACGGCCTGACATCAAGCCGTTTCCGTTTGCGTATGAACAACGTTCTCCATAGGGCCCCGACTACCCTCAGGATGGACTTGTCGGCCAGAAGATGGGCTGCCTAGGTCCTCCGTGAGATCTCGGCCCCAGGGAGACCTTCGGTTGTGGATTGTTTCAAGCTTTAGACAGATGTGGGTTGCTTCAACCTATAAACAGAAATAGAAACCAGGATGCGAGAATACACGAGGTCGACACATATATAAAGGCTCAGACCTCTCTGTTCGATAGACCTTCTCAGATCATCATTCCATCATCATCAAGAACAACAGTAACAGCAGCAACAACTTCAACAACTTCAACAACTTCAACAACTTCAACAACTTCAACAACTTCAACAACTTCAACAACTTCAACAACTTCAACAACTTCAACAACTTCAACAACTTCAACAACTTCAACAACTTCAACAACTTCAACAACTTCAACAACTTCAACAACTTCAACAACTTCAACAACTTCAACAACTTCAACAACTTCAACAACTTCAACAACTTCAACAACTTCAACAACTTCAACAACTTCAACAACTTCAACAACTTCAACAACTTCAACAACTTCAACAACTTCAACAACTTCAAAAACATCCAAACACACACCAGACCAAACATCCTTCCAAAATGCCTTCTTACAGGGTCACCAACGCCGATATTGAGCATTGGCAGAGGACCATCGAAAACAACTACAACAGGTACAAGCGGGATTACGTCGCAGCCAGAAATGCAGGAGACAAGAAGAAGATGTCTTCAGCGGGGAGGAAGATGAAGGCGACGCTGCGAGACGGTAGGACTTGGGCCGAGCTCGTAGCAGCGGAGAGAGCCTTGGGCGCGAAGTAAGTTGCAACAAACCAGCGTGACTTCATTTACGACTTAAGTTCAGGTGACTGATGAACCACCTTGTTTTCAGGAACTTGCCCGCAGAGGTCCAGCGCATGTGCACTGAATACCACTGGCTCGAGTACTTCGACCCTGACAGGTAAATCTGTCTCGGCCGCACTCGGTAGCAGTATCTCTTTGGACTGCCGGACAGTCTACAGGGAAACAAGATAGGGCCACGGAGCTGGAGTGCATGGAACGATGAGTTCAGGTTGCGGCGTTATATCACACTCTTTTTGACGTGATCTGGAAATCACACACGGCGAATATAGAAAATTGGGATAGAACAGGACTCCATCGGTATTTCTTGGGTTTCCTTTCTGGAGTTATAGCTCAATAAACCCGATAACTCCCCTCTAAATTCGTGGCTCAATTTTGTTGACTCTGCACGTATTTTCAATCTGATATAACTTCGATGGGAATTGGTTGTGCATAAAAGAGTACTGAAAATGGCCCTGATGCTCACTTGGCTATGTATGGTCTCACACGCGTGGTCCCTTTGCCTAGCTAGATAGGAAGACCGTGGGGCGCTTTCACAATCCGACTTGACGCTATTCGTATTCTTACTGGGATCGAGGGCACCAAACAAGTGGGTTATATGGGTACACTTGACTTGGGCATGACACAATATCACATTTCCGGTAGAATTTGCGGCTAGCTTAGTCCGGGTCTTTTTGTGGAAGTTGAGCAAGTCAAGTGTGTTGTCGGAAATGTCTACTTGGCTCTACAGTAGATTACCGGCGACTAGATTTATTCTCGTACATATCGTCCATGATTACCATGTCTTGAGCGAGACTATTTAGGCATATTTGAGCCGCAATATTTCGTGTTGTAAACGGGACGGATCGTTCTCAGCTCCGCCTGAGTAGGTCAGACAGCGACAGCTTGAAATCAGTAGCGATGGTTTCCCCAACTATTTTTTTTCCAGAGACATTAATCATATACTCTTCACATGAAGCGTTCTTTCTGCATCTGAAACGTCGAGAATCAGGTAGTCCCGATCCACCTCGCAGCGTGTCACGAATATTGAACTGAAGCTAAGCGACATCTTGGCTTACTCTCGAACCATGGTCTTACTTCGTAGTTACACATTTAATCACTTAACATGTTTCTTTTAAGAAACGACGTTTAAAGGTATTGCCTCGTATCCCATATGGGCTTGATCAGGCGAGCGAGAATATAAATAGGTAAAACAGACCACGTAGACCCCACAACGTACGCGATTCCCTAACCAGCCAGGGTCTCAAGGCTTCACCTCAACTCTTCTCACAACGCTTGATCGACTTTCTCGTATCGTTTCGATTCAGAGGCCGAGGGATGTCACTTCTCATGGAGCGGGAATCTGGTGAGACGTATTGCGTTCAGCTGCCACTCGGGTGCTACTACACTACATATAGGTACACTAATATTACGTGAGAGCAATGCCCAGCTAGCACAACCTAAAACACCTCCTTGTCGGTCGTCTGCCAAGCAGCTACTTATTTAGCACAGCTTAAACCGGCTGACATAAGTTACATGGAAAATTTATGCATCATGTTGAATGGGTCACGTATTGCAATACGAGTGGGGTGTTGTTCTTGTATTTCTCTCTGTCTCGAGTAGTGGGTGCAGCGGCGTAGCCCGCCAGCTATCTCGGGGCTATATAGTGGGTGATAGTTGCTTAGTAAGCAACTACGCCCTCTGGCTACAGTACGGTGGCTGTAGCGATAGCCCACCAATGTGCTGTTGCACACTACTATTGCCACACATCATATAGTTTGCACAGCCTCTAGGCCCTGGAACTTAGCGCTTGAATTTCTCACTTCCCGCCTTAAGTTTTGGCTCGGCATCCCTTCATATAGTCATCCTACTCAGACTCTCAATATTTCAAATTGCCATCCAGAACTCATCACCTTGGACATTTTGCTACAGATGTATTATTATTTGCCCGTTTTTACCCTTGAAAATTAAGTTGAACTTACTTTATCCTCCCCAATAATACAGCTCCCGCCTTGAACTAGGACCTCGACTTCCAAAAGGCTCATCTCTTTATCACACGAAGCTATTCCTCCGAAAAATTTACAAGAAAACAGAAACACAGAATGTACGCTAACCGGAATCGTGATTAGGCCATCGTCTTGGTAGCCGAAATACCTATCTGGCGCCTCCCTAGCAGTATTTTCAGCCGTCTTCTTGGCCTGCCTTGCCAGCATATAAATAGTCCTTGAGATATCCAACCAGAATGTAGGCCTGTCCGGAAGCAATGATATTTTGCATCACTACTTCTAGTTATATATTCCAACAGCTATCCTGACGCTTGTTGCTTCTTTCTGGACCCGACTGGAATTTAGACTAAGAAGCTAGAACCTTGGTTCAGTATGGCTCAGGGCAGTACCGTGGCTAGTGAATTGCTTCTTCTTGACTATATATCTCAATTCCAGCCGTTGTTGATAATTTCAGCTTTTGGATATAAGGATCATACTGTAGCAGTAGCTATAGTGAGGTCGCTTCTTATTTGACTCCTGCTCGTGCTTGCAATATCTCTCATTACACTGTCACTAACTGGTGTAAATTACACCAGTTATTGCTTGAACATGAAAAGTGAATTCGTTGACAGCTCGGACAGCCTCTGGGCAAATAGATCTTTGGTATCTGCGAATTTTGCTTCGATATTGAACTTTAACACGCCCTTGGTACAAGGAGTTTCTGATACATATGCTTATCAGCTTATCGAATGAGACCTATTTGATACTCCCTCGACCTTAATACTATGGTGGATGGCTTTGTAGGATGTCTGGAGTGTGAGCTAGCTAATTTGTTAGTAAATGATTTCGGTTGGAAGCTTCAATATGTTCTCAGGGATCGGTAGCTGAGGCGAAAAGTCATTTTTAAGGTAAGTTAGTGGAATTTATACTGCAGTCATAAAATAATGAACAGAATTCCCAGTTAACCAACTTACAGTACAAGGACTGATCGTAAATTTCATGACCGCTGTCTGCATGGCATGTTTCATGATAAGCATAGTTATTTGGATCATTAGGTCTTCGACGAAATTGCCACTCCCACACAGCCCTATTGCCATTATAGGCCTTGCAGTGTGCTTGTCATCAAGCTGCGCTATGGTCGATAACTTGCGTGGCATGGGAAGCAGTGGAAGGGAGACTTTTCAAGCTGTGCTTGGCGGGTGCCATTACAGAAGCTGTTGGGATAAGGACAACGGCAGTTTCGAAGTCCTTGTTGAAGATCGTCTCCCAAAAAACGATGATTTGGACGTGGCCTGCCGAACACTCTGTCTTCAAGCCCATGACATTGCAGTCTTCAGTTCGCATCAAAGCTGAACCACACAGATGAAAATTCGAATGGGTGAAGGTAAGGGTTATGAATACAAGCAGAGTAAATAAGTACATACAGCGGCCAACTAGCGAAGTAGTAGCGTTGGAACAGTACATTCGCAGAGGTAGATACAACTAAAATTGCCCCCCTCCTCCCTTTGCTTTAACCAATATGCCTCACCCGTCTTATAGATGAAGTCCTTTGTTTCCCTATTACGCGTCCATTGCGCTTGCATAGCGCACTAACGGGGCCCCCTCAATGGGTTTCCGTTTGCGGAATCCGTTTTGGGCCTTAGCACTAAGGTTTCCCCCCAGATGGCACAATAGGTCCTGACAGTAAAGCTCTGCATCTTGAGTGGCTGAATGGTGATCTCGCCCTGCAATGCTGGGGCATGACAAGGGTTATCGTGGTACCTGATGCCAAGATCGAATGAGCTGTCCAGTTTTCGACCCACAAGACCGCCTCACCAGACCCGTCGGGCATCGATATGGATTGTAAGGCTATATAGTCTCTGTTGTATCTGGGTAAGATGTACAGCCTCCACTCATGGTTTGCTTTCTCCCCGGTAGGTAATGTAACGACAGGTCCTGGCACCTCTTGCCCGCTGACCGCTGGATCTTCACGGTGTGTTCCTTGGTCAATATGAATCTTATGCCGCCCTTTGCACATGACGGTTTAGTTATGTGGGCCGGCCAGTTCAAGGCATGAACCACCAACCCGCGAAACTTGCAGCAGCCCTGAAAATTAGTAAATCGCGAAACCCATCCAGGTGAGCAACCTCGGGAAAGTTGCGAGAGTCTTGTGTGTGTATATATAGCTGCCCAGTCCTCCACCACCAGCCGTGCAGCCTGTCAAGTCTGGCCAACAACATCTGCCTTTTGCAATCTAGTTAAACCACATTTCTTTCAGAACCATACCTTACAATGGCCCCCAACAACTTTGTCAAACATCTCCGGCTTCATGCCGTTGAGATCTCTGGAGAGGCCGTGGGAACATTCTTGTTCCTGCTCATGGCACTCTCAGCAGCCCAGGTCGCCAACTCCGATACCTCGCACATTGGAGACGGCATCCACCCTGGTGCCATCAACCTCACACAGCTTCTGTATATCAGTTTGGCATTCGGTTTCTCCCTCGCCGTCAATGTCTTCATCTTTGCCAGGGTCAGCGGAGGACTCTTCAACCCGGCCGTAAGTCTTTGCTCAACGCCTGCCACATTCTCATAATCCAACCAATCAGAGGCTAACAGCGCGAAACCAGGTCACCCTCGGAATGTGCCTCATCGGAAAGGTGTCATGGATCAAGGGCGTCTTCCTGACTGGCGCACAGATCTTTGGAGGCATTGTCGCCTCGGCCGTCGTCAAGGGCATCTTCCCCGGCACCTACGTCGTTCAGACAAAGCTTGGCCATGGCGCTTCCGTTTTCCAGGGTCTGCTCATCGAGGGATTCCTCACCATGCAACTCATGCTCGCAATTTACTTCATGGCTGTTGAGAAGCACGAGGGCAACGCACTTGCTGCCCTCGTCATTGGATTCGCTCTCTTTGTGGCCGAGTAAGTACCCGTTGGAGCAGCATTGCAATGCGTAGAATTAACTACGTGTATGGGGGCTAATTTGGAACAATAGGCTGCCTGGAATCTACTACACAGGCGGTTCGCTGAACCCCGCCAGGACGTTCGGTCCCGACTTGATCACGCTCGACTTCGGCGCGGCGCACTGGATTTACTGGGTTGGCCCCTTCTTGGGCGCTACGATTGCTGCCATCTTCTACAAGTTCATCAAATTCTTGCAGGCCGAGGCTGCCGAGAACAGCGATGACACTGAGAGGCAGCCCCTTCTGTCCTGAGAGAAGACTGACAGGGTTCACGCCTGGCTGGCAGACCTTGAGATGCTGACGTATGTTCAAGAACAACACGAGGCTGTATGAAGTGAGACGATTGATGGAGAAAAGTTGATGTTTGGTATTACGAATCAAGATGAATGTTACGAGTGATTGAGCGGACTAGGAAGTCTTGTTGTGTGGGAATCGACCTTTAAGTTGGGACCAAAGGCACAAAGCAAATCGTTTAGTAATTATTCGAGAATACACAAGGCTGGATACTGAAAATTGCATTAGTCATACGTACGATGGCGAATATCTAGAGTTTGCCAATCAGGTTACAAATACTCTTGCTGTTAGTTGAGCTGGCCAATGACTGCTACAATCAAAAGCAGAGTGTCATTGGGATCCTCTTGCACCTGGGCAACTGGCCTTTCTCCAGTTTTCCAGCCGAATCATAATTCTTAGAGGAAATGATATAATGGTCATGCCAACCCTTTGCGTTTTTATACTGAACAAATCTCCACGGGAAAAAGCGTACGCCGAAACACACCGCATCACCATTCATACAGTCGCAAAAGCTGCAAAGACCCACCGTTCTGCTAGAGTTAAGAGGCATCAGCAGCAGTCAGAACCTTGTGTGGCACGACACCAACTTGCGACATTGTCCCGACGGGCTTGTTGCCATTCAAAATTGATATTACAAGGAGATGAATTTTGTCAATATATCACATCTCATTTCTTAGAATCCCTCGCAGCCCCTCCGGACGACCACTAGACAACCCGCCACAACCAGGCTGGCCTCTGCGCAAAAGAGCACTGCGCCATCCGCCCGCACCGCCGCGCAGACCCACCACCATGGCTCCGGCGCGGAGGGAACCAATGTACGAGGTGATGGAGCGGACGGGGACGACCGCCGCGCTCCATAGGGCCACCGGAGTGATTGGCGTCGTCGAGGCTCCTGGGCTGCTGGCCGGTTCCCCCTGGGCCGACGAGCTCGAGGGCGACGTCGTCACGGATGTTAGGGGGTGAGGCTGTTCGGGGAACTAGGACCATCAGGGACGATAAGCACTGCGTCAAGCTGCTCAGGCGGATCAGGGAGGCGATCGTGACGAAGCCCGGGGTTAGTCGTGTGGTGCTTGGGGAGCACATCACCCCGCCGTGGAAGTTGGGCAGCTTTGCGACGTATGCTGACATCAGGACGCGGTCGCGGGTGAAGAACAGGAAGAGGACGCTGGAGGAGTACCGTCCTATTGCATAAAAGGGCGGGTTTACACTGCAACAGGTCGTCTCACCGAAGAAGGGGGAGGGGGTCCCTTAATCAGCTGATGGATCTTCGTCGACTGTAGAGGATAGCGAGTGTTGTTGCGTTGAGAGCCTCGACTGCTCAGTCCGATGTGTTGCTCTTTTGTATAGGCGTTACCAATAGACATTAGTGAAACTAGATTTGAAAATCCTTGAAACCATTGTTTATCGCATCATTTTCGAATGTGATCTTGCCAACAGAGTGGCAGACCTCGCGGCTACTTCCCAGTGAGCATCTAGTGAGATCAAATGCGGTGAGAATGGAGATCCAAGCAAGGCGAGGCCGTTCATTCCCAACAGTGCAGCGCAGAACGAAACAAACGCGGTAGATTCAATATGCAATTGCACCTTCCATTGCCCTCAACGATTTTGATCACCGGCGTCCCCGTCTATTTCACTAACACCACGTCGCCCGTCGTCTACATTATCAGCCACTCCTCGCTGAGCTCCTTGTTTCTTCGCCCCAGCCTCGGTGGCAAACATTTCGAGCGCCTAAATGTTGATAGCGGACAGTTGCTTGATACCGCACTGTCTATCCGAGAAATAACACAGCCACACGGCCGAGACCGCAAAGATCCTCTCGAGATAGATGCTGGGCGGCCGAGGCCAACTTTTAGGTAGAGACAATTTCCTCGCTCTCCTCGAGCACCTCCTCGACAATCTCCTCGATGACCTCCTCCTTCTCGCCGTCGATGGCCTCCGCAGCCATCTTCTGCTTGATGAGCTCCGCGCCAGGGTCGGCGGGCACGCCAAGCTCTTCTCGCTCCTCGCGGACTTCGGACTCGATGGACTCGCGGAAGAAGTACCAGTCCTCCAGCATCTGTCGCCGCCTCTCGACGACCTCCTGGTTGGCACCAGTGATGCGCTGGGCATCCTCCTCCTCAAACACGCGCGAGTAGTCGCGCAGGTTCTTGCGGATCTGCTTCTGCTCCTCCTTGGTGAGCAGAGTCGGGGGCCGCGGCCGCCACGACCACTGCTTGAACTTGTCGATGGGCTCCTCGCGGAGTGTCTCTCCCCTGAAGTCGTAGATGTGGTAACCATTTTCCATCTGCGATCAACCTTGTCAGCAGTTAAATAGCGAGAAGGAGGCCCTGAGGAAAATGAGCTTTCTTACAGAATGTTTCCATGACGAAGCCCAAGAGGCAACGTAGCGTCCAGATGGGTCCCATTCGATGTCTGTGACACCGTAGTGGTCACCGGTGTTCATAAGCTGGAGGTTAGCCGTCAGGTCCTTGTCGGACTCTGGCTTCTCGCCCTCGAAGTCAAGGTCAAAGAACTCAAGCTCGGAGCTCTGCTGGCTGGCGACGCTGGCAACCACCACAAAACGACCGCGCGGAGACCAGTAGATGGCGTTGCTATTCTTCTTGTCCAGGGTCCGTAGGTGCTTGAAGTTGCCAACGGCATTACCCTTGGCCTTCTCGGGGCAGAAAAAGGAGACCGAGGTCTTGGGGGCGACGGCTGTGGCTCCTGGCGCCTCGGGGGCCGTGATGATGACAAAGCGATCGCCCTTGGGCTCCCATGCGAAGTTGACGACGGTCTCCTTGACAGTATCAACGACCTCGACGGGCACACCCTTCTCCTTGACACGGAAAATCTCGAGAGTAGTGGCCTGCGACTTCTTGGACTTGGAGTGCCTATCGACCTTGACGCAGATGTAGGCAGCCTCGGACTGCCAGTGCAGCTTGGCATCGGAGACGCTGAACAGGTTCAAGGATCGAACAACTTGCTTCGAGGGGATGCTCATTAGGCCGACCTTGGCCGGGCTGCTGCCGATCTCGGGGGTCCAGTAGCAGAAGAGCTGCTCGTATGTCTTGACACCATCCCGCTTAGGGTTGGCTGGCGCCCAGTCGAAATCCTTGACACCCTCGATCTTGATTGTTGTCTTGTCCAGCAGACCCATGCTTGGCAGCGTGTAGACGGAGATTGATTGACCGGGGATCAGACGAGCAACATACTTGTCGTCAGCAGACCACTTGAAGGCGGGCCATGGGAACTTAGGAGCCTTGCCAGGACCATCTTCGGGGGTGTCAAGGTTGGCGAAGGACCGGAGCGGCTTGCCGGTGGCGATGTCCCAAACAATGTAGTTCTTGCCGTCATCGTCGCGTGTCAGCTGCGGGTGACCATCGTCGCCGATGGCGATGGGCCGTGCAGACCAAGTGACCAGGTAGTTCTCGTTGGGAGAGTAGGCCACGAGATTGACAAAAGGGTGGCCGAACCTGCGCAGCCTCGACCAGCTCGCGCCGCCCCACAGCTGGACACCGAGCGCGTGGATCGAGGTCAGGTAGGTGCCGAGAGGAGACCACTGCACAAAGGTCTCGGTCCAGAACTGGCGGTCCACGATGTTCTCGGGGGCATCCCTGTCGTTGTTCCAGAAGACGCCGACGGTGTCGCCACGGTACATGGCGAACTGGTCCCGGCCGCGGCCGGAAGGATCGGCGAGGAAGGAGCGCAAGTGCTCATGCTCCTGGAAAGGCTCGAGGTGAGGCTCGTGGTACTCCTCCTCTATCCTTCCCTCACGGCCATATCGCTCGATGTCGGTCAGCTTGTTGACACGAAGGGTGTGCTTCTTGTCGAGGGGGACCATGTCCAGTTGTCGGACGGCTGCAGCTGCCTCGGCGGCGGAGGAGTACTCGACAAAGGCGAACCTGCAGAAGCGGCAATGTCAGACCAGGAAGTCTTGGGCAGCACAACAAAATACTGCGGGGCGGGTGGTCAGGCAGAAAAAGCACTACCTACCTCTCAGAGTTCCCGCTTTCGCCGATGGGCATGTAGATCTGGTCCTCACGGGTCCTGCCGACCGAGTTGAGTTTCTTGAGCAGGAACTTGACAAGCTTTGGCTTTTGGGCCTCGTTGACGACGGGCAGGCCGTCGATGACGACGAAGTGGTCGTAGCCTGAGTCGAGCTGGACCTCATATTTTTCGCGCAGGTCAGAGATATCGATATCTTCCTCATCGTACTCGTCGTCATCGAGGTCGGCCTCGCGCAGATGCTCGAAAGTGGACGCCATGCTGGGCGGTCTTGTGTCGTTGGCGGTAGTTTTTCGACTGCAGTAATGCTATGTGTAAGTTCAGTTCTGTTGATGACGCCGTGGTGAAGGCTGTTGGCCGTGCGGATCGGTTGTGTGCGTATCTGTGCGCTGTGGATCGCGGTCCAGGAGCTTCGAGTGTGCGTCGACAAATAAGTCTAGGGAATGTTTAAGGCCTAGAAAGAGTGCCCTGGGTTTGGGTGGGTAAAATAGCCAGGCTATGCAGACGAAGGCGAGCAGCTGCGGTGCTGGAGTTGACGAGGCTGTGAAGATCTGGAGCGGCAGCAACAGTCAGAAGACCAGTGGCTTTTTGGACGGTCGCAATGGCTGATGAATTTTCCCGCGATGGAGATTTGTTAGGCCAGGTCAAGGTGGGGAGGGGGAGGAGGCGTGGGAGGCTGCCACAGGTTACACTCACTCTTCAGACTCATCAATTAGCGCCTCTGCCTCTGTGGAGGTGTGCCTGCACTGCCTAAACTCTGGCCTGAACTGCCTGACCGGATGGACATTTCGCGGTCCAAGCTTCCCAAAATGTTGCTGGTTTTCAGTGGGACCCAGCCCGTGGTGCCCGGCACAGGAATTTCCTCCCCTCCGGCTCCTTCACCGCCTTCCGTATTCGAGCACTAGTGGCAATTCCAGTACCCCGCGGCCTTTGCTGTCAAAAAAGAAGAGTAGGGGTACCTGGGTACATCGGTACCTCGGTACCTACATACATCGAAGCATGAGTGCGCGCTAGCAGTATCGAAAAATCAGCTTTCGTCAGGGGGGGAGCTGTCTTGACTGCCATCGTGTTGCTTGTAGCCTCCCACGGTCCCCACGCTTCGAAGCTACTTACTTACCAACCAAGACAGAGGGCGACGTTTTGTTTCCATCCCACGGCCAGGACACCTCGCGACGACCTCACTGCCCCTCTAGCCTCGACTTCTCGAAAACACCCTTTCTTTCCTTTCGCCAATAGTCCAACATGGTATGCAAATCTAGCTATGCCTGCCCCTCCTCCCGGACCCCTCGAGAGACACTTGGCTAACTGGCATTTCCAAACACACAGGCTTCCTTCAGCCCAACCCAGATCTTCGAGGAGGGCACCACCGAGGAGAAGGGTGAAAATGCCCGTCTCACCGCATTCGTCGGCGCCATCGCCGTCGGCGATCTGGTCAAGAGCACTCTGGGTCCCAAGGGAATGGACAAGATTATGCAATCTGCGTGCGTACCGGCTTGTCTGGTTCCCATTTCAAGCCTTGCGTTTCCCTGACTAACCTCTTCCTGCTTCAACAGCTCTACAGGCGAGATCCTGGTCACAAACGACGGCGCAACCATCCTCAAGTCCATAGCCCTCGATAATGCTGCCGCAAAGGTGCTCGTCAACATCTCAAAAGTGCAAGACGATGAGGTCGGGGACGGCACCACATCCGTATCCGTCCTGGCCGCCGAGCTGCTGCGTGAGGCCGAGAAGCTGGTCGACAAGAAGATCCACCCCCAGACTATCATCGAGGGATACCGGTTAGCAAGCCAGGCTGCGCTCAAGGCCCTTGAAGACTCCGCCGTCGACCACAGCAAGAACCCCGAAGCCTTCAGGAAGGACCTGGTCGCCATTGCAAGGACCACACTCAGCTCCAAGGTCCTCGCCCAGGACCGCGACCACTTTGCCGAGCTCGCCACCGAGGCCGTCCTGAGGCTGCAGGGCTCCTCCGACCTCAGCAACATCCAGATCATCAAGAAGGCTGGTGGCAAGCTGAGCGACTCGTACCTGGACGATGGTTTCATTCTGGATAAGAAGATTGGTGTCAACCAGCCCAAGCGTCTGGAGAAGGCCAAGATCCTCGTCGCAAACACCTCCATGGACACGGACAAGGTCAAGATCTTTGGTGCTCGCGTCAAGGTCACGTCGACAAGCAAGCTCGCCGAGCTCGAGAAGGCAGAGAAGGAGAAAATGAAGGCCAAGGTCGACAAGATCAAGGCGCACGGAATCAACTGCTTCATCAACCGCCAGCTCATCTACAACTGGCCCGAGCAGCTCTTTACCGATGCTGGTATCATGTCCATCGAACACGCCGACTTTGACGGTATTGAGAGACTGGCCCTGGTGACGGGAGGAGAGATCGCATCCACATTCGACCATCCCGAGCAGGTGAAGCTGGGCCACTGCGACCTCATCGAGGAGGTTATCATCGGCGAGGACACCCTTATTAGGTTCTCCGGGGTGGCGGCTGGCAGAGCATGCACCATCGTCCTCCGTGGCGCTACAAACCAGCTGCTCGACGAGGCTGAGCGAAGCTTGCACGACGCCCTCGCCGTGCTGTCCCAGACAGTCAAGGAGCCAAGGACAACGCTAGGCGGTGGATGCGCGGAGATGCTCATGGCCAAGGCTGTCGAGGCCCAGGCCACACGTGTCGAGGGCAAGAAGCAGGTGGCAGTCTCCTCATTCGCCGTCGCGCTGCGGCAACTACCAACCATCCTGGCCGACAATGCCGGTCTCGATTCCGGCGACCTGGTCGCCCGCCTGCGCAAGGCCATCTACGACGGCATGACGACGTATGGTCTGGACCTGATGATCCCTGGTGGCGGTATCGCCGACATGCGCGACCTGGGTGTTATCGAAAGCTACAAGCTGAAGAAGGCGGTGGTGTCATCGGCGAGCGAGGCTGCTGAGGTAAGCTTGAACTCTGTCTCATGACTGATCAAATGGTACACAACTGACGCTTTTGCACAGTTACTTCTCCGCGTGGACAACATCATTAGAGCGGCACCTCGGAGGCGCGAGAGGCATTGATCTGGAGGACCATGATGGGTGGGCCGATGTAGATGTGGGCGATCCTCAACGACTGTACAATACCCGATAGAGCCACCACAGTCAACCGTGTAATGACAAGTCAAGAAACCATTGGTCTTCTGTGGGCTCATCACACATCGTTGTTTGCGGGCCGCCGAAATGTATTACACCAATTCCAAACGATCAAGCTCTGCTACAGTGGTTGCTCGCCTTCCATAACACAGGCTGATGGACCTTTCCTCCTTGCTCCCCTAGCTGCCCTGCTACTTCGCGCCCCTTCAACTCCTGGGTGCGACGCTTCTGGCTACAACCAGATGGGAATTACTACCTTTCACACCCCTTCCTGGGTTGTCAGCACTGCCAGCTTGACTCATGTAGGTGTTTGCGTACCATACCAAGCGACTCTAACCATGCAGCAGCGCGCTCATCTCGAACAACCGTGTCAGCACATGGCTTAGGACGCCAGCGCATATCAGCAAACAGACAGGTCCGAGGCCACGCAGGCCAGGCTCGTCCGAGGCGGAAACCGGCCAAGGCGAGCTAGACGAGCACCGTTGATGCGGCAAGGAAGTGGAACAGGCCGATAGAGACGCAGTAATGCATGTTTGGGGAAAATGTTGTCTTTTGCACGCAGGGACGTAGAACAGAAGTTGCTCCGAGGAGTTTACTGGATACGCCTCATCCACTCTGTCACCTCGGGTCGTCCTGAGCAGCCGGCCTGGTTTTGATGCCCCAGGGCCAGGGCCAAGAAAGATGTCTCAGCCCTCGGGTCATGATAGCATCATAGCCCAGGTCTGTTTCTCTTACCGGCTTGCTTCCTGCTGGGGCGCTAGGTGTAATTGCTGCCTGCAATAGGAAAAGAATGGGAATGAGGATGAGTGAGTGCTGCAACACTTTTCGCGGTGTATGACGACGATTCGCGCTGGGCATTGTGCCGCTAGGCCGGGGCGGCGTGCTCTTGGTGGAGCTGAAACGTGCCGGTTGCCGGGTGTCGCTGCACGACCCAACTGGAATTGTCCTGGGGGTTGACGTGAACGGCCAGGTGGTTTGGAGCCATGGATTTGTTCCGGAAAAGGTTACATACACACTCTGTCCCCTTCTGGCCACTTTAGTAACATGCCATCAACTGCGAGCTGCCCAGCTGGCCTATCCAACCACCCCCCTTCTCCCATTCGACTACCTGGCCAACCTCGAGCCCCAAACTCACTTCCTCTTCGTGAACTTGATCATGATGGGCGGCAACGTGGTAGTAAACGTATCCTTTGCCTCCTGATCAAACGCCACCCCGTCCTCCCCAGGCGCAAACTCGACGTCAAACTCCCTCAGCGTCCTCGACAGCGCAATCCTCAGCGAAAGGAACGCCAGGTTCTTGCCGGGGCACTGGTACGCGCCGAGCTGGAAGGGGAAGTACGGCGCGCCGTCGGTGCCCATCTCGGCCCTCCTCTCGCCCCACCTCTCAGGCACAAAGTCCGCCGCCTCCGCCCAGTACCGCGGGTCCGTCTGGATCCGCTGCACGGGGACAAACACGTTGGTGCCGCCGGGGATGAAGGTCCCGTCGACGGTCAGGCCCTGCGGCGGCGTCACGCGGTGGCCTCCCGTCAGGAGCGCCGGCTTGAGGCGCAGGGTCTCGTGGATGACGTCGTCGAGGAAGCCCACCGCCCTGACGGCCTCGTAGTCCCACCGCCCCGCCGCGCCGAGGGCGGCATCGAGCCGCGCCTGGAGCTTCTCCTGGGCGCGCGGGTGCCTGCAGAGGTAGTACAGGACGGTGGCCAGCGTCGTGGCGGCCGTCTCGCTGCCCGCCACGATGACGACGCGCGAGTCCTCGTGCAGCGCCGGGTCTGAGGGCGGCGCGGAGGGGTCCTTGTCTATCACGGCCTTGACGAGCCACGAGACGATGTCCTGGGGGTAGTCTTCTGCGTTGTAGTTCTGCATGCCTCGGTCAGTGTTCGTGATGCCAGATCTCAGGGGACGCCGGGGGGGGGGGGCGTTGTTCGCTAGGCGTGCTGGCTGGGTGGGCACCGACCTTCTTCTTTGCCTCGATCTCCGAGCCACACCAGGCAAAGAAATCCTGGTATGCTGCTGCGGCCCCTGGGATCTTGCCCATCATGTTCAGCATCCACGGGACGTGGCTCATGATACCGAGGACGTTCATAGACGAGTGGACACCCTCAATTGCTGGGTGCTGCTCCCCGTTGGCCACACAGTTGAATTCCTTGCCGAATCCGACCTTGCCTGTCACTGTATTAGCGGTCTACATTTCAAGGCGGTTGCGAATCTTTAAACTGACCCATGATGTCAAAAGACAGGTACATGGACCATGCCGTCGCGTCGACGGTACCACGCTTGGAGAGCTGGTCGATGAACTGGTCGACCTTGGAGTTGATCGCCGGCTCATAAGTATTCAGCGCTGTGTACCCTGTCAGTTGGAGCATCTCGCTGCTGTGGTTCTGGGGAAACTCACCCTTGATTGAGAACCCTTTGTCCCAAGTCCTGCGCCTCCGCTTGTGCGCCTCATGGTCTCTTGTCATGTGGATCGAGCACTTCAAAGGATCCGTATCGACCTGGCCATACCAGGTGGATTTCCTAGCCTCCGAAAGAGGCCCATAGATCAGGGGCACAGCTGACTTGCGGATGATTGCCAGCTCGCGTGGCCCTAGGTTTCCAAGTCAGGGTGAGGGCTCAGCAATTAGTTTTTGTTACCGGAGCTACTGACCTGTCCGGATGAAATCACCATATTCTTCGTTCCACTTGCTAACCTGTTTGAAATACTTCAGGCCTTGGGATGCCTTGTACGCCGAGTAGAAGCGAGAGACTTTGGCAAGGGGTGGCCCCGGAAACTTCCTCAGTCGATGGAAGAAGCACCTGTAAATGCCGATGCTGAGGAAGACTGCCAGGTTGAAAGACGTAGATAGCAGGGCCACCCTCGCAAGTGCAGCCAGGGGCGCGAGCCCGGCGAATACATGCACCCCGGAGAGCGCAACAAGAGTGAGAAACCCGACGGCGACAAGCGTGTACATGAAACCCTCCACCTCGACAGTTCGCAGGAACGTGATGTGGAAGACCACCCCCAGGGCCGCAGCAGTTGATGCGGCCCGGACGGTGTCAACGTCCAAAATAGCTCGGAGAGACTCCGGGGCTCCGGATGCTGAAGGCATGGCGGCTGTGAGACCCGGTGCTGGATTGTGCTGGCAACGAGCGTCAGCATCGGCAGTGTGCACGACTTGGGGGCTCTCGCCGGCGTGGTATTTAAAGGCGCTGGGGAAGCTTGCTCAGAACCGCTGCGGGATAATCACCCGGTCCTCACTGGCCTGTTTGATTTTTTCCAGCAGCGCCATCAGCGAGGTAACACTGGTGGATCTGTATGCAGTCGCGCAAAAGGTGTTGGTTCTCGACGAGCTCATGCGGGTTCCCAAAGCGGCAACGGAGTGGGCACCACACATGGCAGCGAAGCTCCACGTCTGGGGGCAAAACAAAAGGGGACCGTTGAATTCTCGGACCCGGAATGTAACGTCTTTATTGCCGGTTCCCAGTTTCAACCCTGGGGCGCTCTCCTGTTGTTTCTAGGCAATTGATGGACCGCACATCCCGGGAGATGGATCTACTAACAGTACCAACGGCACTACTGCTGATTCCCGCACGTGCGGGGCGATCGCGTCGGTCGCCTAAACAGGATTGTTCCTGAGGATCTTCGCATGCTGTGAGACTGGGACCAATTTCATGATAGTGTAGGAATAATGTTTTGGCAGTCAGGAGTGGTCAAGAACGCCGAGGCCCCATGGAGGTCCGGAGAGGTGGACCCTCAGGCTGGTCAGAATGGAGACAGGCTGTGGCAGGAAGGGGATCAACCAGCCAACAGCACAACCAACAGCCCATACCATAAAAGATGACAAGTCGATTAGCATGACTCGTCAATGCTCGTTTCCGGATGGGTGGAACAGTACACATTAGTACATGAAAATGAAGTTGGCCAGGCGCCCTGTTCGTCATCTTTGATTCGTTCGGAGCCCAGGGGGCAGTGTGGACTGGCTTCCGGGGCGTCGCGCGGATCCGACGTCTTGAGGCTCTGTGGACTTTGTGGTGCCAATCTGCATTAACTCTTGCATTCGATTCCCCCAGGTATTGCTCGTTTTAGGCGACGTCCATTCATTCTTTCACTCTGTCCCCTGGTGGCCTCCTCTGCACATGGTCACCACCATGGCGATAGAGAATCTTCAGCCGTTGGCCTATGCTATCACTTCGTTGTTGTTCGCTATTGGAACGGCATCTTTCTTCTTCAGGTACTACTGCAGAGCAGTGATCAAGAATGCCTTTGGGTGGGATGATGTCCTCTCCATTTTCTTGCTGGTACGCCTGCCAACTGCGCAATGTTGAGATGGGAAGAAAGCACTGACAGACAAATTGCAATCAGTTAGTCAACATAATGCAGCAGGTGATTCTATACATGTTTCTGTATTACGGCTGCGGTCTGTGAGTGTCACCTTTCCGGTGGATGGCTTCGCGATCACTTGATACTAACTTCCGGGTCGTGCAGACATGCCTCGACCTTGACACCTTACCAGCTCGAAAAGATCACACTAGTACGTCCGGAAATACGCCGCCGCCGCGAGCGAGACTAACTCAATAGAATAGTGGCTTTTCATAGAGGAGTTGTTTTACATGGTAACGCACTGGACGATAAAGACGACCTTTTTGATGTTCTACCTGCGCCTATCGCCCAACGCCACATTCCGCGTCTCGTGCTACATCACCATGGGCCTGAACACGGCTTTCATGATCATAAACTGGCTCCTGGCTCTCCTCCAATGCATCCCCCTTGATGCATACTTTCATCCAGCTGCTCATCCCCATGCCCGGTGCATCAATAAGGGGGTACTTCTTCTGGGACCGTCCATACTGGTAATGAACTCCCTCGAACTCGCCATGTTCGATGAAAAGTGCTGACGTTGATTTCGTACAATTCCAGAATCTCATCACTGATGTCATCATTCTCGTCCTGCCTATCCGAACCATCTGGAATCTCAACATGTCCCGGCGCAAAAAGATCGCCGTCACCGGTGTCCTAGGCTTCGGAGCATCTTCGGTGTTCGTGGCCGGGTGCCGTTTCATCGTGCTCGCGGAACTGCGCAACACCCAAGACCCTTCGTACGTGCTGGGACACATGGTGATCGTTGCGGCATTCGAGATACAACTCGCAATAATCGCAGTCAACCTGCCCGCGATGAAAGGACTATACTCCGGCATGACGGGGGGCTCCAGCAACGACCGGTCCGAGCCGGCCAGCGGCAGCAACGGCTACAAGCTCTCGGCCATGGATGCAATGGGCAAGAGGCTGCGGCCCGCGGGCTCGCGGAAGAACGCTGCTGGACCCGTGGCAGACGTGAGCATCACCCGCCATTTGGCGAGTGAGTCCGAAGAGGAGCTTTGGCAGCTGGAGGATCAGGGCAGCGCCCACGTTACACGGGAAACCCACGTTAGAGCTGCGGTAGTTGTCGAGCAATAAGCGCTTGTTCATATTCTTTTTTTAATAATTTTTCGTTAACAGCAGAGAGAAAAATTATAAATTTAGCAAGCAATCCTGTGGATTAAAAAAACATGCTCGGCGTCTGTGGAAAAGGCCGTGGCTTTATCCCATCCTCAAAGTATTCCAAGTCCCCCGCTTGTTCAATTAGCAAAATGTATAGTATCTTGAAATGCTAGGAAGGTCAGCTGCTGCAGATGCTACTTATGATGAACGATGTCTTCAGACGCAGTATCCCTAAATCAACATGTCCTTTATATGAATAGTATTCCTGGTGGAGGTGTAAGACGCGATTATGTGCAGGTGAAGCGGGTCAGGTGCCAGGTGAGCGGTTCAGGGATGAATGATACACACTGTGGAGTAAACTACCCCCAGGTTTCTTGAGGCATACAGCCCCGGGCAATGATTTACCCCGGAGATGGGTCATGTGTGACGGGAACCTTTTCAAAGTTGTAGAATGATCCAGATCGATTCCTGAAGTCTGCTTACCAGGCACTCAGGTGCCCCTTGGGAGTCAGCTCTCCGACACTTTCGCCATGCTACACGTGTAGCTGTCTAATTGGTATTACATGACCTTCCGACCACGGAGACGCAAACATCTGAAAACAATGAGAATAGCTGTGGGATTCTCCTGGTTCGAGCCGATCAAAACATGATTAGTGACTTGCATGTATAGCATGTTCTCTTGTCTCTGGAGCTATTGGTACTTTACTGCGGATCGGTGATCCCCAGATGCCCTTCCCAAGTGTGCTGAGCAGGGTCAGATTATGAAGTGATCTGGCTTTTATGATCTGTGCTTCCGATAGAATTGATACATCACAGCAGTTGATCGTCGAGCGTTTAAGGGGCCCAGAAACTGAAGGGGGGATGGAACCTTGTGTTGTTAGAAAGAAAGCTCACAGGGGCTTGAAGACCTCCGCGTAGGCGATACCGGAGAGTGCCGGGGCTCTAGAGTTGAGGTTCTCGTGATGGCAATCTTGTTGGCCAGCAGCCTGCTTCCGTTAGCATGTGCTTAATTTGTGCGGACCGAGTCTGCCCTGTGATTGGGGACTCGACGTCGTTGATCCGCTGTCGGACTTGTCAAAGCCCTGTCTCCTAAAAGCATATCTTGTCCCCGGAACCACTCATGAGAACTTCAAACTGATGAACGCCAATGCGCCGAATCATATTTGAATATTTTAGTCCCAGAATCTGATAGAATGGAAAATTATAATAAGCCGACACAGGTGCAGACCCGCGATAGGCGCAGAGACGGTGAGACGAGCAAAAGAATGAACCGGATCTTCCAATCAGAACCAGCAAATACTGGCCCTATATATGCTCAGTGATATCATATGCACGTAGGATGACTTCGTTGCTGGCAGTCCTGCCTGCAGTCGCATGATGGGTGCCTGAACTTGCATCGGATTAACGCGTGTTGTCGGTGGAAACGAAACTCAACCGTCTAACTAACTATCTAGGTACTTAGCATGCTGTGACTTGCGCGAGACTTCTATAAATTCCAACAGTCTTAATGCTAACATAATATATTCAAAAAAAAAATAGTATTACTACAGAACAATCTCCTTGGCTTTATATAAAACCAATATATTTTAACCTTTATGTTATGATAAGAGTACCATGTATGTTATGGCACGGCTTTATATACCGCTTGAGAATTCCAGCCCGTGTTGGAAATCAATTCTAGTCTTTTAGTCTATTCAGCTAAAGCCAACCATAGTACATTACCTAGCAGTACATGCTACACTTTAATATATGATACGAAAATATTAATATTTCTATAGTTATTATAAGAATTAAAACTATATAGTTATCAAGTTTTAGGTGTCGCGCAACCCACAACATGCTGACTCTGGAGGGTGGGGGCTGTGGATTTCGTTTTACACAGACAGCGGCTAGTTCGAACTAGTACAGAGCATCCTTCCCCCAAGGCGAGACGTAAGCTCCACAGAACTCTATGAAACCTGTTACCACTAGGCAAGCCACTCCGGAAGCTCCCCTAAAGTTTATTTTGTTTCGATTGCCTCAACTATGCAACTCCCTTGCCCATTCGGCTGAACCGCCTTTACTCATTAGCGGCTGGGAGCCTCAGCATCACTTCGAAGCATAAGGTTGATGATGTCACATCCGGCCCAATCTCCCCTTGCCAAATCACTCCGCATCCCTGACGGGGCTCTCCCTAGATTGTGACCACACGGAGCTCATGGTCCGGAAGGCTCTCTGACACTGGGCACGTGGCCCAGCAAAGTCGACAGTGACTGCGCAACACGAATAAGTGGTAATGAAGGTGCCCAATGAAGGTTGTGCAGGGAACAAGCCTGAGTCGCACACGGTCTCCGGCGGCTGTTCCTATGGCGAGGCTTAGGATACGCTGTCTAGGCTGAAAACGGGAAATCTGCGACTCCCAGCACCTCCGACGTCACCGAGATTGCTATGGAAGTGTGACTTGTCCACACGACGGCCCCCTATGAAGACCGCGAAGCCGGTGGAAGCATCAGCCACCGTTCTAGGAGTGATTATATCCTGCCGCGCACCCCCTGAACATACTCTTCTCCCCCGGCCGTCTTTATTCTGGCGTGGATGTTTCCCCTGGTCACCTCCCAACCCGCCGTTGATCATCAACAAACCATTCCTTCCGTCTTTATTCCATAATACCAGTCCTAGCCACATTTCTATAACTACGCCGACCGTCCTTCAGCATAAGTCTGCAATATGGACGGAGTTTTGTACAACATAGCGGCGATGTTGTTGAAGGACATGCTCAAGTCACCATATACCAAGGCACGAGACTACGAGCGGAACGTCCGCCAAGCCTACCGAGATGTTGAGAACCTGCAAATTACCTTGGAACATACCAAGTGCAAATGTGAAGGCCAGCCCCTCGGTAAACTTCACGCCGACTTCATGAAGCGGGCCGAGACACAGATAGAAGCCGCCTATCGTACACTGCGCAGGCATTATCCATATTATATCTCCAAATCACAGCTTTTCGAGTATGCATGGTCGCCGCGCGCCGAGCTGAGGCTACTCGATATAGGGAAAGAGGCCAACCAGACAGCCAAAGGCCTCAATGATCTCGCCGAGATTCGATTCGCTGACGTCGGGGAGGACATGGGAGATGACAAAGACAAGGAAAAAGAGGATGAGAAGATCAAGAAAAAAGACAAGTCACCAACGAGGCCTTCTCTTGATCTCTCTGGAGTCCAGTCCGGCAATGCGACCTCGAGGGGCTCAGGCAGCCCACGCAGTATGTCCAGTCGACCCGGCGGCGTGTTCAGCCCTATACCCATCCAGCCCACCGGTATATATAGCCCTCGTAGCAGCACGTCCAGTTTCTCAGATCCCGTGAGGAGACACTCGACGTCGTCATCCAGGCGGAGGAGCCAAAGCAGCCATCCCGGCCGCCAGAAACAAGAACTCCTCACTGCGCCGTCGTGGCCCAAGACTATCCACTTCGAAACCATAACGGAGACCGGCCGCGAGCGCGAGCAGGCCCTTGACAACCTGCAGTACGGCATCGACCAGGTCCTCGGCGCTGTCGACCACGAGCAGGAGTACAAGGCCATGGTTTACTTGGAACGCGCGCTCAAGGAGGTCCTCCGGCTGCAGCGGTCCCAGGGCTTCTCGGGCTCCCAGATGGGTGAGGACCTCGGCGAGGCGGTCGACGAGCTCGACCTGGCGATGCGGACGCTCGTCGCCGCCAAGACGGACAAGCAGAAGTACCGCGCCCTCAAGGACCTCAGCTATGCGATCCGGGGCGTCGACGACGCGCTGTATGCGCGTAGGAAGAGCAAGGAGCAAGACTTGCGGCGGAGCCACGATCACAGAAGCCCCGTCCGTGTCAGCAGCAAGCGGCGTGGGAAGCAAGTCAGCACGGAAAGGAGCAGAGGATATTCGATGCAGTCTGTATCACCCCGGTAAACCAGATCCTGAAGCGTTGTAATTCTTTTGTATACTAAAGCATTTTGTACTGTATAGCTAGGTAGTATGTATACCAGTATTGGGTTGGGCGGCATGCAAGTGGCAATGACCTAAGTTGACTTTCTCCGGGGGCTCACGGACTAGAATGAGCTGGACAGACATTTCCGAACGGAGAATTCTTGGTCCATCATTCTTTGTCCTTAACCGGACGATCAAATTATGAGGCAGTGGTAAATCTAACTCAAATGTCAAAAGTATATCTCTGTCTGTTAATAAAATCTTTAAAAGATGAGTTAGAAACATTAGTAAGTGGTAAATAGTTTAATAATAAAGTACCTAAGATGCATTGGACCACGGTGGAGCCCCGGAACTTCGGAAGCTGACATAATATCAGCAACCCCATGGTAAGCTGAGGATCGGAAGCACCACTCTCGAGGAGCTCGTCGGAAACAACTATGGCACGGTGATGAATGCAACAAGTGCCACAAAAAGGTGGACTAGAAAATATGTCATGAGCCGTTGTTGGGGTACATTTCGCACAGGCAGGCGACTACTTTGAGCTGTGCGACCTCCGAATCGAAGTGGTGTGCCCGGAAGCAGAGAGGATCATAGGTTATGCAGTGCCAAACTTAGAAGAGGGAGACTTTTTTACGCTGGAGGGCAGAATGATGTCAACACCTACCTCTGGGACAAGTTATCAGCACCTAAAGGTTGCGTGAGCGAATCGTAGGAGACAGTAACATGACACAGCAATCGTTGCTAGGCCAGGCTGAGAGAAGAACAGGATCCGTCTTGCTGCTGCTGGCAGCAAAGTAACGCATTACATATTCCAACGACTGGATGACTTCGGAAGCGATGATCGGTTGCAACAAGCCGAGTTGAAAATCAAAAACACTATCATGCGCACGGGAAAGAGACAATTCAGCCATGCGGAAACGACTGTCGTTGGAGTTGACGGGAATAGTTGGTGGATCGGATGATCGCCGGGATGCTCTTGCGAGCTGGTGTTCTTGATTGGGCTATAAGTAGTGTGCTAGATCAATGTGTCCTCCGCCTCCTGTGTCCAGAAGTGGGAACAAGTTCAACCCACCGAACGAGTCGTCCCCGTCGAAGGCACCACTCAGCAGAGACAAGTCCGGCGTCCGAGGCAGGCTACTTGACATGGTCAGGAATGAAGGATCCAGATCGCTAAATAGAGAGGGGGACCCGACGTTCCCCATGCCGAAATGCGGTGTCGCTGAATTCTGCGGCGTTGGTTCGGAATGCACGTCTCTCGGGTGGCCCACTCTCACGGGGTCAGGGCTGACCACCTTGCGCGAGAGCTCAGGCGTTCTCCTGGTGCTCACACCGTCCCCACCCCTGGGCTCATGAGGAATGAGCCCAAAGAGCTGAGCGGAGCTTTCGGTCCTCTGCAGCCGCTCTTGCACCTCCTTCTTCTCGAGATATTCTACTGCTGTTGTGAGGAGAGACTTTGATATCATGGAATACTGTGCAGCGTGCGCATCAATCTTTGCAAAATGATCAAGCGCCGTGACAGACATGCGTGCGTATTTTTCGAGGATACGGCCGAAACCACCAAGAAGGCCGGCACCGAGCACAAGCGAGCCTGCGAATAGCCACGATCTATAGAACTTGTGTTAGCCATGGTATGCAGCTCAGGACCGAATATATTGGCCAGTTGAACTTACACGAGCACCGGTCTTCTGCCAGAGACAAGCCCCTTTTCCACAAGGTCCAAGATCTGGTCGACCATCAGACTGGCAGCATCGATACAGGCATCAGCCAGCTTCGACTTGCCAGTCATCAAGCCGGCTCTCCCGTAGGCAGAAGATGGATCCGAGGATAGGCGCCTGTACAGCTCATACATCAAAAAAGGCCTCGACACCAACATCACCGCGTAGTAGTACGACGCAAGGACTTGGCATGCCCCATTGACCTCGGCAGAGTTCTGCTCGGTCGGGGACGAGACCACAGCCTTGAGCGGCTGCAGCCACCTCACTGAGAAATCCCTCAACTGCCGGGATATCCCCTCGGTCAGCTGCAGGGAGATCTTGCGCCTCGAGTAGACCTCCACCACGACGCTCTCGAGGATGAGAAAGATCTGCACAGACGCATTGAGGATATCAAAGACCTCGTGCCCGTCGTCGTCAACCTGCCTGTACGACACCGTGCAGTCGACATCACTGGTGCTCGGCGGCCGGCCCATGGATGAGCTGAGGAACAAGTCGACGATGCGCAGGCTCTTCCACAGCCTGTCCCTCTGCCTGTGCGTCTCGGGGCCAAAGCGGCTGTTCACCTCTGTGCGGTGCACGCCGATGGAGTACGCCGCCCGGACTGCGATGCCGAAGAACAGGAAGGCGCCATTGATCTGGCACGCACACAGCATGTACAGGGTGACCAGGATGAAGGCCTGCACTGTGTCGACGCTGAGATTGCCGTTCAGGTTGGCCAGAGCCTGGTCTCGGGCGTACTCGAAGTACAGCTGTGCTGTCTCCTCGTTGGCTTGCTGCATCCCGATGGCCACCACGAGGTAGTTCACGGCAGAAGAGACATCATCGATGCGGTTGGCACCTTGCTGGTGTGACGCCCAGATGGTCATGTCCTCCACCAGGCGCGACCTGCTGACGAAGAGGTCAGCCATGCCGGACGTGACGGACAAATACGTCGATATTGTGGCAGGCATGTCGTCTCTCTTGACATCAGGGGGTGATGAGGCACCTGATAGGAAGGACGACCTGGATATCGCATTTTCAAGGACCGAGTACCGACTGGTCTGCGGTGCAAATGCATTCTGATCGACCCGGGTGGTGACGAGCTGACGGACGGTTTGGAAGAAGGACAGCGGGGCGCAGTCACCGATGAAGATCAACTTGCCCTGGGCATCGCAGAGAAGTCTCGCCTCACGGGGCACCTCAGCCTCCTCGTGGTCGTCCGTCACGGCGGTATCGCTACTTCTCCGACGATCCCCGTGCCTGGCTGCAGGGCCCGACTTCAACGGGGGCGTTGGCAAGACGGCATGGTTGGTGGCAGCCGTGATGCTCGTGTGCTCGAAATCCACTGGGTGTGGTGTCCCTTGGCTGCGGTTGTTCGCGCTGGTGGAAACTGATGGCGAGTCGATGCTTGGTGCCCTAGGCTGGTGGGGTTGGTTCCGCGGTCGCGGCCGGCGTCGCTCTCGTGGGGGAGAGTACTTGCAGGCGTGAGGCCTTTGACGACGCGTGCAATAACTACATGGCAGTTTACCATCACATTTCACTGCAGTACATCCGGCATTAGCGAGGTAGGCGGCTGGCGCCAGGATAATGACAGCGGGTCAAGGGGGTCAAGGGTGGGATAGCACCACGCAGGAAAAGGCTAAATAGGAGCAATGGGACATATACGCGGAAGGCTGAGGTCCGTCCGTCCACACAGATATTGTAAAACCAGAACCGCGAATAGGGAGCTGCAGGCCAATGGCAGAACGGGCAGGGCGGAAGTAACCAACCTTTCCGTGCTTTACAGCCGTCACAAGCGCTCTGCACACGGGCTCGAATGTACTGGGGCTCCCCGGAAGTGGCCTGTTCACCTCCACCGGCGCCGGGAGTACTCGACTTGTCCATCTTGTAGTGGTCGTATGGCGGCGAATGGAGACATCTGGTCGGAGGCAGAGTCAAACAGTCGGGGCTGAGAGGCCGGTTCGGGACCTGAGAAGGCTCTTGGAGGTGCGGAAGCGGAAGATTTTGGAAACAGAGTGGCCCTGGTGCGGAAGCGGATCTAACCAAACCCACCTGGGGCTGGAGTCTCTTGGTGGTCTGGTTAGACTCGGGAGTAACAATGCGGAGAGGGTTATGCCCTGACTCAGCGCGCGTGCTTGGACGTCTAACTGCTCCACGATCAGCGGTCAACAATGGTGGTCTGTAGCCATCGTCAAAATTGACTTTGAATAGAATACCCAGCTATTCAGAATCCAGCTCCTGAGAGACGACCAACTCGTGATGACTGGAAATGCTCATTTCAAATTGGAAGAGCTCTGTCGAATCGAATCGAAGTCAACTACTACACTAACAGTGTTGGACATTTCTCATAGAATCGATCTTACAAAATCCCGAGCCTCAGGATCGTTCTAATTGAAGGGAAGTATAACGTAGTGATTGCTAAGTCATATGATTACAATAAACGAGTGTGGAGTCAAAATCGGCAAAACACCATGATCGAACACTGGCACTCCTGCCAGTTGCACACCTCGCGAGGTGCTTGACTAGAGCTGGCGTGCCGTCCACCTCCAGCACTCAATGACCGCCACTTATTAGACCTGCCTGTGGCCATATGCCAACAGCGCAGAGTGCCGGGTTGGAAATTCTTAGCTATCCGTCCAGAATTGTCTATGGACGGGGTCTTGATACAACATACTGCCCACGGTTCGCTAAAGTTCTACCAATCAGAGGCCAGATCATGCTTGCATGCTGATTGGTTGGTGTGAATGCTAAGAAAGACCCCTGGTCTGTAGGAGAGCCCTAACCCTGAGAGCTGAGGGGGCGTGGAGTGGTTTCGCCGATTTATTAAGCGGTAGGACCTAGATACTTGGACGAATAGATCCCAGGGCCCCGGCAGGTGCTTCCCACCTGGTATGAGTTCATTATGCCTTTTTTGCTGGTCTGAATGACTTTCGCGTCGAAACTTAACCCAGAGACTTACGGGATAGTCAAAGCAACTAGTTACATAAGATCCTTATATCATGTGCTACTACATAGGACGCTGCAACCCTTGGATTTTTGGATTTGATGAGCTGCGATAAAGTGGCTGGATGCGTCCCGAGATCATGTAGACGAGAAACTACGAGCTTTCGCGCGGTCTGATGAGAGGCACCGCGTATTGGCTCAGGGACCGAGCAATGAAATCATAGGCTCGCCCCATTGGTTGTCACCCGAGCCATATTTTCCGGCCTGCGAAGAGCACAAGTGTGTCTTTCACCTGTGGCAGGTCAATTCAACAGCACAATTGTGGTTTTGGCGGGCAACCCCACGAAGATCTCACTTGCATCTGGAACCCATGATCGATAAATAAACTGGTGACTTCGATTGGCAGCAAGCCGAAAGCCGGGCCTCCAATGCTGACGCGACCTGCAAGCCGCTGGTGCTTGGGATGAGCCGGGTATAGTCTTGATTTGCTAGTTGACCCCCTGATCTCATGCTGTTGTGCAACCACGCCATTCTCTCAAAAGCACAACGGCGGTATTCAAGATAGATGCAGCACGAAGGCGGTCATGTTCTACTGTGCTGTTGAAGCGACCCAGATGATGTTGCCTTGAACACCTCGGGCTAGGCAACCAGGGATCTTGTATAGGCACGGATTCAATTAATTATACGTGGGAGCGATGGGTACAGACTCGTGGGGCACTTCAACCTTCTGTGAGCTCCTCTGTCTGGCAGTCAGTTTGAACCTCACCCGCGCCCAGACAGCAAAACCATTTGCGTCAACGAATTGTAGCCCACCACAGCTTGAATCATGCTTGAAATTTCCATGGACTCCTCTTGGTTTCGACGGGCTGGATATTCATCGCCACCGTCTCTGAAGAAGCACAAGAGCAAAGCTTCCCGCAGGCGGAAGCATCGGCCGTGTCAAGTCATCCTCTGGTTCTGCGTGGGTGGGAACCTTTTTCCATGGCAACGTGGCATGACCATATGCTGACCACGAGCAGTGTTACTGTGGGCATGGTGGAATGACACAACAGGCACCCGGATGTGCTATTTGCAATGTTCTCCGGTGTGGCCGCTGCTATAGTGAGAAGGTTGAGATTCGTCAGAACGAGCAAGGGCATGGTCTTTATACTTGGGCCAAACATGCGGCTCTGCGCAAAGACGCGGCTCTGCTGGGTTTGGCTGCCACAGACCCGGACACCCTTCAGCCCCCTGACCTCAGGGATGAGACAACCACCGTCAGTTGCACTATCCATGAGCTTGACCCCGCATGTGTCTACCTTGGCTATCAGGAAGGACAACAGTCCGATGCTTTGCCCGGGCGTGTCACTCGGCAGAGCCTCACTGAGCAGAGTCTGCACGAACAAGTGCACAACCGCGGCTCCTCCATTAGCCAACCCCCCTTGGGATCTGGCCTGTCATCTCTATCTCTGAATCAGGTGGATGTCACTCTAGACCCTTGTCACCTAGCTCCCCCTACTCCTAATCAAACGCTGGGCTGGACAACTTCTCTTCCGCACGGAATGGGTATAATCGACAAAATCTTCGTCGCCTTCAATACATGGAGGGCAGAGGGCAGAAATGGTTCCAATGGTTCTTCAACCGCGAATACAACTACGCCTAGCAGCGGCCACTCCAATAGATCGACACAGCCCAAAACATCTCGCAAACGTACCACCAATCATGGCTCCCCGTTGCGGCAAGGCGGTGCTAAACGAGCAAAGGTCTCTATTGACCAAGACCAGCAAACCGGACCAAGAAAGAAACGCCTACTTGCTTGCCCGTTTTGGAAGAAAGACCCCATTAGACACCGAGACTGTTTCAAAGGTGTGAAACGCATCCGGGACGTCAAGCAGCATCTCCGACGGAGCCATATACAGCCAGTATTCTGTCCCCGCTGTGGCATGGAGTTTGGTGATGAAGAGGCGGAACTGAGAATGCACATGAGAGCCGTCGAGCAGTGTGGCAACAGGGACTTCCCGGAGCCGGATGGAATCACCGCTTTGCATCAAAAGGCTCTTCACCGATACTCGGACCGCGGTGCGGATGAAGCACAGCAGTGGTATATTATCTGGGATTATTTGTTCCCAGGTGGGCCTGACGGGGAGTCTCCGGCCCGGCGACCAACCTCCCCATACGTCGACGAAGATCTATCCGAGGACCTCCTGGCCTTCCGCGAGTTCTCGCGTAGTGATGGCTGGAAAACCTTGGCCAATGACCCCAGCCTGAGCTACGCCGCTCTGCACATCGACGAGGAGTTGTTGCAACGATGTCTTGACAGGATTTATGAGGACTTCCTGGCGAGAAGGAGCACCACCTCACAGACAACCTGGGAAGAAAGCCCAAACACGTTTTCAGATTCCAGTACACCGGACGAGAGTGCACCGACATGCGATGCAGCTAGCATTGATCATCAAACACTAGGCAATGGCGTCATGGCGATGAGTGATTATTCGGCGGTTCTGGACTTTGGAGAGGATTTCCTTTGTCCTCAGATGGACGGTGTTTTCAACAATTCGACAGCGATGCCAGGCGTGGAAAATACAACGGCGCTGGCATTCCCAAGTATACCTTTGCTCAATTCTGAGCAAGTAACTGAGCACGTAACACAAGTGGCAACGTTGGATCCATCGTTAATCAGCCGTTGAGAAGTTGGTCACTCACGTTGCATTTAGGTGCGATGCTGTCGGCGGGAGGGATGGGGGGAGAGAAG
>NQMI01000009.1:142737-272769 GCA_002270565.1 Stenocarpella maydis
CCCCCCCCCCCCTTTCACTTCTGTCATTCAAGTTTGTATCTCTGGCGATTTGATCGTGCAGAACAGGGACAATGGAGCAGCAGTGATTTTATATGCCAAGACCAGCTGAATGGAACTTTCCGTTGATACTGAGTGCAGAGGCTAAATTCCTCGGGCGCAGTGTCCCGCTTGAGTAATTGCAAGGTCCACTGTCACATGGACTGAAGTATCGGGAGTTATCATGCATCATCTCGGATCTGGGACAATCTGACGGGAACAAGCCCCCCCTGGGTGTGTGCTATGCCGAGGCAGGCAAGTCCGCACGGCGCGGTGAGGCTAAATGCCCAATTTCGCTATCCGTGGGCCTGAATCGGGCCGTGAAAACTTGTTCTTCTAGTGCAGTGTAGCTCGGCTTCATCCGAGCAGGAGCCAGGGGAGGGAGCCAAGTTAGTGTATTAATATGTTGAATGACAGGTCAAGTTACCGTATGTAGAGGAACCGAAGATAAGCTTTTCGAGAAGCGGTAAAATGCGCAGAGCCTCTTGGATCGACTTATTATATCCCCGACATCAATCCTTGAATACCTTGTTCCCCCGGCCTGCCGTCTATACTTTATGAGCTGTGCGCGGCACTCCCGGATGGGCCACCACGTTGCTGAAGACACACATGCGTGTGGATGCTTGTCCGAGTCGAGGGAGAAGATCCATTTTGACCAAAGTCGTTCATCCCCCTGGAACCAGACCCAGTCCGTGCGACTTGTGCCGGCCGCCCCCTTCTATAGTCCTCGTAACCTTGGAACGTACTGTGTTTGGCGGGTATGACGGCGCACCAACTCCAGGGCTGCCTGGTGACCCCTAGAGGCGGTCCCACACTCACGTTTGGGCAATCTGTTGCCGGCATCTGGGTACGGCGATTGCCAACGCCCTGCGAGCCGTCAGGGATCCTCGGCAGTCAGGGCCACCCCTTTTTCAAGGCTGAGCCTAGCAAACCTTGGAACACACCACGGCGAAGACACCCAGAGCAAGTACCCAGGTAGCCATCAGGCCCCCATGATGTCCTTGCGCCCGTTGCGTCGTCCGACCTCCGATGCGTGCGCTCGCGATTGATCGCCTGGGAAAAGCAGGTAAATGGACACTTGCTCGATGCTGCCATGACTCGTCCGGCCTTCCCTGAGCAGCGCGGGCTGCCCGCGTTATCGCAGTTCTGGTTGGCGAAGACTCTAATTCGGGTCCGCTACGATGGACCGCCGTTCCTGGGCGCCGTGCCGGGGGTTGCATGAGGAGCCACCGACGATCACTTAGTGATTGTGAACATCCCATTAAAAGGATTTCTCCGACCGCCCGCCGTATGACCTGGGCCATCCTCCCGGCTCTTTGGGGCTGCTTTCCTTTGGTTTGACTCCCGTCAAACCACCCTCCTCTGTTGGAGCCGATCGCCTGCCCGCCCGATGACTGTGCCATGGCAATCGATGCCGCCGTCATCGAACAATTCGGCCCGCCGCCGCCGGGCATCGACCTGACCGAAATGCACATGCCGGGGACGGATATAGGGGTTATCGCCTTGGTTGCAGTTGCGACGCTCTCCGTGCTGCTCCGACTTGGCTCGCGACTTGTCCAGGATGCAGGGTTGCGTGCGGACGACTATGTGATCGTCGTGGCCCTGATATTGTCTATTGGGACCGCTGTTGTGACGGTGCAGCGTATGTGTTATGCTCTACTCCCAGCCGTGTTGCCAGCAAGTTCCTGACATAAACATGCGCAAAGTCACCCGTGCAGGTGCAGGGAGACATGTCTGGGCCTTGACAACAGAGCAGTTGGTAGAAACATCGCAGGTGAGAGTTGCTTACGAGGCAAAAGGGGCTTCCCCAGACGAATTGACAGCTGACTGGTCGACTTTCCAGTATTTGTTCGCGTTGGCGATTGTTTACTCCCTGGCAGCCCTGGCCATCAAATTGTCCATTATCCTGCTATACGTGCGGGTCTTCTCAAGATCAAACACTGGCTTCCGACGGTGCATCCATGCGGCGACGTTGTTTACAGTCGGCTTGGGCGTGACCTTCATAGTCGTCACCGCTGTGGGCTGTCAGCCGTTGGAGTATTTCTGGACGCAGTTCGACGGGATTTCGGAGGGAACCTGCATCGACATAGGCGGCTTCTTCGTCACCTACTCCATACTCAACGTGTCACTTGACGTGTACTTGCTGCTTCTGCCCATCCCGATGGTCCTCAGGCTACAAATGTCGCCCCGGAAGAAGTTGATTGTCTGTGCGCTCATGATGCTTGGAATCTTGTACGTCTTCACATGTCCAACTCACTACCACACAGTCAGGCTAACACGGATCGACACAGTGCTTGTGCTGCCGGCATGGTCCGCATCTACTACATCATGGTTTTTTCTTTTTCGCGTGACTACACGTGGGCCCTGGGCCCAGTCGGGCTCTGGGCGTCGGTGGAACCGGCCATCGGCGTGGTCACGACCTGCATGGCGAACGTCATGCCGCTGTACTACTGGTTGATGGAGAGGGCGAATCCGGAAAACAACGCGGATAGGACGAACAGGCCGCGATCGAGCGATTACAGGGGGCTTGAAAGGATGCACACTGTCATCGAGGGCAAGCTGGTGCTGAGGCCGAGGGAGGACGACGAGATCCGTCTGACTACGCTTGCTACGGGTGGCAGGCCGGAGTCTGAAGAGGACTGCCGTCACGAGAGAGGGATCGTGGTCACGTCGGATGTCACTGTCACAGTTAGTGAAGGCCCTACACGACCATCGCAATAACCTTCCCTCCAGTGAACCTTTTCTGAGATCGGCCAACTCCCCCAAAAGTTCCTCCGAGCCAGTTAAGCTCAGCCTGCCGAGGTCTTGTTAGCAGCAACGATGAATCATCACCTCGTCGTACCTATCTACCTTCAACCCGCCCCCTCTTAGACCTTCCGTTACTCGCTAAAAGCTTGCAGCTGCGACCTGATGCGGGAGAAGGCCAGACCTTGTAGGCATCGTCCCACCATGGGCAGGTCATCATGGCGAGCAGCCAGCACCTTGTCACACAATCCCAAGCATTCACAACTGCCATGGCATAACCGCACGCTTCCAATGGTTATGTCTGCGACCGACTTGACCAATCAACATGGCCAGCCTGGTGGGGACGCTGTCCATTGTCTTGTCATGGTGAGAGGGAGATAACGTCGGTCTTGCAGTCGCTACGTTGCCGCCGGGTAGAGGACCCGCCCGGTGCATTCCCATGGTCTGATAGAAAGAGACACAGCAGCCCATCTAGGGGTCCCTCTTTATTGAAATAGCTCCTGTGTTCCGGAATGTCTCTGACCAGCCCCAGCCAGTGGAGCGCCAAGAGGAAGCGGGACGGGCCACGGGCGGCATTTCATTGAATGTAACTGAATTGAGAGATGCACCCATAAAACCATGCGACCGGTCGTATGAGTCTGGACCGACCGCGACAGTTCCACAAGGACGCTGTATTGATGGTCGGGGTTTTGCTCGGGGATAGTGGTATCGGGCGCCTCCACATCTGCACCACCCTGAAATCGTGAACCTTGAGCTGGTCATATGTTGCATGTGAAACAAGCATTTCGGTTGACGTATGATCTTTGCGCACTGATCAGGCTAACTGTCGAGAACCACATGGATCGACCCATACCTGATTCGACTTGATGTTGCAACGCATCTACGCCAGCGCGCAAACTTGAAGTCAATCGGTTATCGGGACTGGGAGGTGATGGGACCATCGCGACTGGAGTGTTGAGACAGCTTCGAACTATATCAACCATCAGAACTCCCTCTCCAACTTCCTGATTTGAGAATAAACCATCATCAACTCGCTCTCCTCTCACTCTCAGCACTCCAATCCAGATCAACAGTATTCTTGGCTGCGCCAACGAACAACAATCACATCTCTACGACACACCCTCATCCCGCACAACACCAACACACAAAATGTCTGCCTTCCGAGCTGGTCTCTCCCTTTGCAGCCGCCGCGTTACAGCATCCTCTGGTAGGGTCCTCAGTCGGCAGACAAACGGCGCTACCTCAACAACGAGGTGCTACTCAGATCTGCCATTTTACGCATATACCTCCACAGTCGGGCTTGGCGGACTACCACTGTACGTAGTTATCATCACTCCAATGCATTTCACGAGCCACCATCACATGGTGTCTCCAAACCCAGAATCTGTCCTGAGCATCAATGAGAAGCTTTTTGGCGCTAACAGAAGACCGACGTCTAGAGCTTTCGGTGGTGCTGCTAGTGTGATGGGAGCTGGCTTCTACGCGCTCGGAAAAGACCCCCGAGAGATCAAGCATAATGATCATCAGGCTCAGATGGCTCTGAACCCCAAGCGGTCATACCGGGATTCAAAATCTACCCGTTGGACCACTATCTAGTTTGAATACAAGCTTTGATTTGTCCACCCAAGGCCTGCCATGGCCACTGTGTGTCCATCGCGGGGAGCTCTCTGATCATCACGTAGTCATTCCCCTGTAACTTGACCGTCATTCCCACCCAACCATTTGGCCCACAGAACCTACGCTGTTACTTTCGATGAACAGGCGAGTCTAATGTAATCAAGTTGGACATCCGTCGTAGGACCAACATTCTGGACGCCCGTGACATAACCAATGCTATGTTAATTGACCTTTTGCCTGAGGTTCTAATCTGGTAACCAACGGTGCTGGAGGTCCATCTTCGGTTGAGTACAGCCAGCCAGCCAACCAGCGGCGCTCATTCGCCTTTGAGTCCGGAGAGTGTGAGACAAATTCTCCCATTCACTTCGGGCCATTCATTGTTTCATTCACAAGATTACCTCATTGTGCTGTTCGTATCAGCCTAAGGGTCTTCTACCCTTCCAGGTCATACGAGACATGTCTCTTGATCTTTGATACCTTCAGAAAAACATGAAAAGAGCGTTAACGGAACTTCGCTGCTTGGCGACTAGACGCATCACAACTTCAATGGGGTTTTTTAAATGCCTAGCTGGTTTTAATTTTAATTTAAACGCTATACCCTATTTTTACTTTAAAAAAGAGCGATGAATATTAAAGCCAAGGTTAGTTACTAGAAAAGTCTGGATAGTATATTCGTTGCTACAGCACGAGGTGGGCCTGAAGACAAGATTCGCACATCACCCGAAGACAACCGTCACCATGACTTGAACATTTGTATCCTCGCTGTTCACTTGATTCAAAGGCTGGGTCTTTGAGCGTTCACGACTGTACGAAGGGACCGCGGCAACTCCTTTTTTTTTTAAGGGAATTATGGCCGGATTAAAAACGAAACCGGCTTATTTCAAAGTAACACTGCTGAGGCTACCAACCGTTAGTATACATTTCCACTTTCCCCTTTGAGCTTTTCTATTTCGGTTTGACAGTCTTATTATAAATGAATAAATACTGCGTAAAACGCTCATTTGCCTGCATCTAGGCAGGTACGTAGCTGGATAAAGGGTGATCTATAGAAAACTTTCATACTTTTAAAACCTTTTATTATGCTAGCCTCCTTATAAGGCTATAACTATCTTCTCGGTGATAGTCTATAATGTTTTGAACCTATTCTTATTGGCACCGTATTTTATTATCTAGCGCCTGGTCTTTAAGCATTTACCACTATATGAAGGGACTTCTACAGCCCCTTTTTCCGCCAAAGAAAATAGAAAAGGAATTGTGTTGGGGTTCCAAACGATACCTACTAGGGTCGTTTTGCATCAAGACAGTGGAGTAACCAGTGACATTTATATCGTCGCCAAAGTGAAGCAACCCAGGGAGATAATTCAACCATTCCAAATGCATCATGGGGCTCTTGGCGTCTCCCCCTCATGGACGACGTACGGATACCACCGAGCATAGCTGATAGCTGTTCGGCTGACGCTATACCGAAGCTATATTGCGGCACGATTCCCACCTTCCCATGTAGAATGCAGATCCACCCGCGCCAACCCGCTTCTGGTATTCTTGGCAACACCACCAGTCACGCTCTGTGGGTACGGACTTGCGTGCCGAGAAGACAGAGGGACCTGGAACATGGCGCACCGGAAATTCGATGGCGACATGGCATCGCCATCTTTCATACCGAGGCCTGCCTACAGGTTCCACGACTGCATGCAGGTACAAAATGGGCTCCAGGTGCTTGCTGAATGTCGGTGGTCCGTGATGGATGTCACCCCAGCCCTTCCACTCTTTTCAGAATGCTGAGATCTGTGCTTGGCTTGTACGGCCTGCTCAGTACCGCGGCCGCTGCCACGGACTCAGTCAAGGTCAAGTGGCTCGAAGGCACTCCCAACTACCTTGGAGGAGTTACCTTTGGTCTGCCATGGCCCCGTGGACAGCATCTGGCGGACGCCACGACCTTCAGCGCTTCGGGTGATGCTCAGTTGCAGTCATGGGTCACTGCAGTCTGGCCGGATGGCTCCTTAAAATGGACCGGACATGCGCTTGGTGCAAGTGACTCACCTGCCGACGAGTACACCATCACTGCATCTGGCTCAGGGAACGCGACTTCATCCCGCCTGAGACGACAAGGCGGTGACAGCACCTCCGGCCTCCAGGTTACCGACTCAGATGGCCAGATTGTTGTCAACACTGGCAAGGTTAGGGCAATGTTTCCCAAGTCAGGCAATATTCTGGTGTCAAGCATCGAGGCAGGCGGCAGGGTCGTCGGAAAAAATGGCCGTCTGGTCCTGAGGTCTCAGAGTGGTACGCCTGACGATGACGAGGACGGAAGGCCAAGTGATATCGAGTACTTCAGCTTCGCCAGCAAGATCTACAATGCCACTGTTTCGGGGGACAACACCGCGCGCGCACTTGTAACCGTGCAAGGAATCCATTCTGCAGTTGATGGAGACGCACACAGTGACTGGCTACCTTTCACCCTACGATTCTATCTCTACTCAGGCTCTGAGGCCATCCGGATCATCCACACCATCATCTACGATGGCGAGTCCACCACAGACTTCATCACAGGACTCGGTGTCCGATTTGACGTGCCTCTGGCCGGTGAGGAGCAGTATAACCGTCATGTCCGCATTGCAGGTGTTGATGGTGGTCTGCTGCACGAGGCAGTCCAGGGAATTACCGGTCTTCGCCGTGACCCGGGTGCTGATGTCCGGTCTGCCCAATTCAACGGCACTGAGACACCGGACAAGGCGACCTGGGACCAGAGGGTTACCACCCGCCTGCGGTGGATCCCCACCTGGAGCGACTACAGGCTCACCCAGCTTTCACCGGATGGCTTTAACCTCAAGAAGCGCACCAAGGCTGGGCAGAGCTGGGTCAAGATCCCGGGTGGCACGCGCTCCGGAGGTCTTGCTTATCTCGGTGGCTCCTCTGTCGGTGGTCTTGCCCTTGGGCTGCGTGACTTTTGGAAGAAGTATCCTACGAGCTTGGATATCTCCAACGCCGCCACAGACACTGGATCCATCACGCTGTGGCTTTATAGCCCTCAGGCTGAGCCCCTCGATCTGCGACCGTACCATGACGGGCTTGGTCAAGATACCTACGCAAAACAGTTGGATGCTCTCGAGATCACTTATGAAGACTATGAGGACAAGTACAACACGCCGTATGGGGTGGGCCGTACCAACGAGCTGTTCTTGTATGCCTTTGCCAGTACTCCGTCTGCTGATACTCTTTCGTCTCTCACCAACCACACAAACAACCCCCCCGTCTTGATTCCCGAGCCCGAGTACATCCGCGACACCAAGGCTATTGGCAGCTACTGGGATGTCCCAGGCTCCCCGGTGGACTCTGCAGAGGCGCAGAAGATTGAACACAACATGGACTTCCTCATCAGGTTCTACGAAGGTCAGGTTGAGCAGCGCCGGTGGTACGGATTCTGGGATCACGGCGACATTATCCACACCTACGATGACGACCGCCACCAGTGGCGATACGACGTCGGCGGCTACGCCTGGGACAACTCGGAGCTGTCGCCTGACCTGTTCTTCTGGGGCCACTTCCTCCGCACCGGCCGCGCAGACGCATACCGGCTGGCCCACGCCCAAGCCCGCCACGGCGGTGAGGTCGACTCGTACCATCTCGGAAACTTCACCGGCCTCGGGACGAGACACGGCGTCCAGCACTGGGCCGACAGCGCAAAGCAGGCCCGTATCTCCACGCCGGTGTACAGGAAGACGTTCTTCTACATCTCTGGCGGCGACGAGCGCACCGGCGACCTGGTCCGCGAGGTGCAAGAGGCCGCCAGGGCCTTTGTCCTCGTCGACGCCCGCCGCAAGGTCCGCGCCCCGGACGTCATCTACAAGCCCGACCCAGCAGCGCTGTACCTCGACTTCGGCACCGACTGGGCCGGCCTCGCGCAGGCCTACCTGATCGAGTGGGAGCGGCGCGGCCCGGGCTGGGAGGAGGCCCGCGACAGGATCACCGAGGCGCTGAGGACGTACCCCAGGCTCAAGAACGGCTTCGTGACCGGCGAGGCGCTGTACAACTCGCACACGGGCGCCTGGGCACCGCCGCCCACCGACCCCTCCAACAGCGGCAGCATCACCGTGTCCCACCTCTCGGGCGTCTTTGGCGTCCTCGAGACCATCGACCAGATAGTCGACCACTTCGGGCTGGAGGGGCGCAACATCACGCAGCCCTTCTACGACGCGTTCCTCGACTACTGCTACTACTACGGCGCCCCCAGGGCCGAGCAGGCGGCGCGGTACGGCAGGGACTTTGGGAATCTCAACCTCAAGCAGGGCCACTCGCGGTTTACTGCCTACGTCGCCAACAGGCGCCAGAATGCCACCCTGGTGCCCCGGGTCTGGTCCGAGTACCTCGGCGACGGCAGCAAGGACGGCCTCGCGCCCGGTGCGCCCTGGAAGACGGAGCGCTTCGATGGCAGTGACGTCCTCATCCCTGTCGACGAGGCCAAGTGGGTTAGCACCAACGCTGCTGCGCTCTACGGAGTAGCTGGTTTCGAGAACTTGGCTTTGGTGGGTGCTCCAGATGTTTTGAGCATTGGGGACTCGACTACCTGATGGAGAATTTGCTTCTTTGTGCAATCAGAACTGATGATAGTGGGAAATACTCGTAAATAAAAAATATCAAATCAATTGACTATGTATATCAGAATAATATGGCATTTGGCCTTGGCTCCTCCTAACTTCACCTGATCCGTTCAAGCCCTCCTCAACAGCCTCGATGATTTAATGACACCGCTGGCACTGGTGATATCAAGCTGCAGGACACGGACGGCAGACAGACCCGAGACTTTTGACATGGTTTTGAGGCTGCGAGACGTGGCGAGGACTGGATAGTCCCGCTCGTGGAAAGTCGCTGCCAGTGAGGCGCCAAGGCCCTCATCAGTGCATCCAGTAATCAGTACTGACTGCTGGGAAGTCATCGTGGGGTTTGGCTTAGGGATATCCCGACCTAGATGTGTGAATCAATAACGGGTTTGAATTAGGCAGGGTGATGCCGCAATATTAGGGCTTTAGTTCTCCAATAGCGCTCATCCTTGTTCTGTTCCTCTTTCTAATTGGTCCACCGCAACCAACACATGTAAGTGTGGGCGCTATTGTACCCGCTGTAACCTCGTCAAATTAGGCGACCTGGGCAAGCAGCGACAAGCTTATTACGTCAGTCGGTCACAGATTACGGAGACTGAACTCGATTTCAGGGTAGAACAAACGATACGGCACATGCGTCTGGTTGCAGAGCCTAAGTCAGTCCCCATAATGCTATATCCACTGATATATGAAGACGGATGAACGCGACAAGAGTGTCCAGAAACTGTGTTGAGTTCCCATCTTTCAGTTGCAATGGATCGTACGAGCGAGGATCCGGCCATCAGATAGATGAGCAGAGGCGGTTCCCATTTCAACCACAGGAAATCTTTAACTAGCAACCCGTAAGTTGAAACCTTCCTCGTTATCGGCATGTTTCGCACCCTGGATCGGGGCCCGGAGCCGCTGCGTAAAAGACTGCACATGGTTGCAATGGCTACTAGGTAAGCGGGTTTGCCTGAAGCCAATGGCCCCTGAAGTGCAGGATAGTAAGCCGAGAGACATGTTTGGGTGTCCACCAGTTTGCTAGATGGGCGATGCCTGCCATTGCAGCAAAGACAACAGTAGCAATCTCAAGCTGGGTGACGGGCAGCCATGTGTCGTGGCGGACCATGACGCTGAGGACGATCCATACGACTTGCAGCACCGCCAGAGCCTTGAGGAGCTCTGCTCTTGTCTTCAATATCTGGTTAAGCCACAAGCGTCATGTAACTACTCTTCCAAATCCTCACGCATCTCTTCGTAAAACTTAGTCCAGTTGATGGAGATTAATTGTGGTATTTTATTATTGACGGCAAGAAAAATCAAAGAAAAGAAAAGAGCGGGGCCTCGACTGCCTTTGAGACTACCTTTAATCAGGCAGTCTGAAGCCCGGTTGCTGCACGTGCGAATAAAACCACGTGCAGACGGTGCTTATTCTTGCTTTCTTCGAGCCGAGCGCAACGGTTTAATTCACATGAAGTGTCGGCAGTCAGTGAGGGGCTCGCGCATCGCAGGGGTTTACCTGGCTCACCACCACCAGTCGTCATGCCTGTCTATCACTGCCGTGACTCAAATCTGCCTAGCTTAGTAGTCAGCCTTGCGGGGGGGGGGGGACAAAAGCATTCCCCCAAGCCTAAACGACTGATGGATTTCCTTTTTCGTCCCACTCGGTGGATGGCATGGGCTTGGCGCACCAAGGGAATCGGACGACGCGCCTAGCTTGACCACTGCGTGGCAGATCCTCGTACCAGGACGGATTTGCATCCATCCCCTGTCTATCTTCGAATAGTGTTTTGCTCTGGCTTTCATTGGTGAGCGAGGATCGTACAACACTCTGTTACAGCTTCTCACACCAATAGAAGCACGCAAATGTGCGTGCATGGACTTGTTCATCCCCTGATCCTCCTTCACCGTTACATTGGGGCTACTGCATTTGCTCGTGGGGTTCAAGGGAGGTTGAGTAAAGCCGGAGTCGTAGGCCGAGATGTGGCCCTCGGCCAATTCCACCCTGGACGCCCGTGCAACCAAGTTGCAAGCCGAAGACTCTCAGATCTCTCTTCTGTGGGTGGGATCATGGTGTCTACGTCACTCAAGGGCAGACTCTCAACTTACTTATATATAACCGCCCACGATGGGAGGTTTTCGCAATAGCCCTCTAAGCTGCAGTAGTACGAATCCACAGAAGAGTATCTCTTCGCATTATCCAAGATGCATTGCTTGGGTGCTCTTCTAACCTTGCTGTCTTTATCAGGATCGCTGAATGCGACTCCGGTCCCGGTTCCTCATCCCATTACCACCCGCGTCAACGCCCGGCAGCTGAGCCTTCCGGGCCTTCTGGCCGGAGCGCAAAAGGGCAACCCGCCTACCTCAGTCGAGGATGCCAAAGCCAAATTAACCGCCATCTTTGGGAATGGCCAAAAGCTGCCCAATGTCATGCTTGGGAATGGCCAGAGTCCGCCCAATATCTTTGACTCTGCCGCCAGCTTGGTTACAAATGGCCTGGTCACCATGTCCGTCAGTGGCGTCACGGGCCTAGTCCTGGGCACCCTCACTGGGGAGAATAGCCAGGACAACGACAACCCGGATCCACCAACAGCCATCTTCCCCCAGAAGGGAGCTTCAGATGCCCCGTACAGCCTGGACGAGAAGACGTTGCGCAAGGCTATCTACATACCCTCCGACTTCGCCGCCAAGGACAGCGCCGGCCAGCAGCCCATCGTCCTCCTACCCGGCACCGGAAACACGGGCTTCATCACTTTTCAGGGCAACTATATCAAGCTTCTAAAAGATGACAACCGCTTCAATCCCGTTTGGGTCAATATACCCGGCTATCTCCTTGACGATGCCCAGACCAACGCCGAGTACGCGGCATACGCTATCAACTATATCGGCGCCATGACCGGGAAGAAACTGGGTGTCATAGCCTGGTCGCAGGGCAACATCGATGCTCGTATGTATACTTCTTTTTGCAATAATACATACACCCTGGAGTTGTCGGAGCCTTTGTTGTCTCTACGGTCCTGTTGCAGTTCACTAAGGGGTTACAGAATGGGCTTACAAGTACTGGCCGTCGACTACCGAGGTGACGGCCGACCACATCGCCATCTCGCCCGACTACAAGGGCACGGTCCTGGCAAACCTGCTCTACCCCCTGTACTTGATCAACTCCCCCTCGGTGCTGCAGCAGAACAAGGAGAGCGACTTCATCAACACCCTGCGCGCCGACGGCGGCGACTCGGCGTACGTGCCCACGACGAGCATCTACTCGGGTTTCATCGACGAGATCGTCCAGCCGCAGTCCGGGACGGACGCCTCTGCCTTCATCCTCGACGCCCGCGGCGTCGGCGCGACCAACAACGAGGTCCAGGTCCTCTGCAAGGACATGGAGGCCGACTCCCTCTACACCCACGAGGGCGTCCTGTACAACCCCATCGGCTACGCGCTCGCCATCGACGCCCTCACACATGACGGGCCGGGGCAGTTCAGCAGGGTCGGGACCGCCCCCTGCAATACCTACCTCGCACAGGGCCTCGACACGGACGACCTCCTCGCCACGGAGACGGCGCTACTGGTTGCGGGCGTCGCGCTTATCGCTCATTCGCCCAAGTCATATTCTGAGCCTCCTATCAAGGCGTACGCGAAGCAAACAAGGGGGAGGGGAGGTGGGGAGCGGGTGGGATTGAAGAAAGTGTGAATCATTTACTTGTTCAGCTGTGGTATGTCGAATGCCTCGTAACTTGTCTTTGAAACCTTTCGTGTATATTATCATTACCTCCTGTATGGGGCAGGCTCCGGATGTGAGTGACACTGGTTCTCGTTAACCGTACATGATTTCTTGAACAAAGCCTCTCCTTTTTACTGTAAATACGTATTCCGAGTGATGCTGCTAGTATTTAATTATGTTAATTCAAGTTGAGAAGTATTTTTACAAAAGGGAGGGACCTTTAAAAGCTCTGAGAAAGGGGTTTTGCCGTAGTGAATACAGTTTTTATATAACTACTAGTCCGTAAACCAGAACCTCTTAATCAAAAAGAAGCTTGGTTTTATCATGTGGCGGGAATCTGGTAGCTTTCTTGTTTGTAAGCAGAGTTATCAGTAGCTTGCGCCCTTGGTGACAGAGGAGAGCCAGCTAGTATTATTAATCCGACAATAACGGATTACACTATACGTAGCTGGTTTTATTCTTAATCTGATCATAATACTCTTATATGTATGCAAGAGGCACTATGCCTAAGTAACCGGGATAATTCACACTTCATAAGGCTGCCAGCCATACTGGTGCCACATTGCAGAGGGTAGAACCAGAAGCACAGTTTCCCTCAAGCCTGGTCCCCCTCATTGAATCCTAACTCAACTCATCCACCATGCCGGTTCCCAAGTCTTTCAAAGCAGCTACCTTTACAACTCCGGGTACCCGGCACTTTATTACTGATGCCTTCCTCCCGGCTCTGGAGTCCGGTGAGGTCGCCATCAAGGTCACGGCCACCGCTATCAATCCTGTGGACTGGAAAGTGCACGAGAATGGTGTTTTCCTGCCCGGGTATCCGGCGATCCTGGGCTCTGACGCAGCTGGCGAGATAGCTGCCCTGGGACCTGATGTTGAGGGTTTTGAAATTGGTACTCGGGTCTTCTTTCAGGGGATCATTGGGAAGTACGACTCTTCGACATTCCAGCAGTACACCAAGATGCCGGCTATTTTGGTCTCCAAGACGCCTTCCAATATCTCTGACGAACAGGCTGCTGGTGTTCACCTGGGTACCGTAGCGGCCGTTTCCTGTTTGTACGACAAGTCGGTAAGGTCTTGTAGAAGTTTCCTAAGCCATAGTCTCCACTCCACTCCACAAGACCAAAAGGGGTGATATGACCACTAACAGGTTCCTAGGGCTTCGGCCTTCCCGCTCCATGGGATGCAGGCGGTGATACGGCTGGCAAGGGCAATGCTACTGTCATCATCGGGGGAAGCTCATCCGTGGGTCAGTATGCCATCCAGCTGGCAAGACTGTCCGGATTCTCGCGCATCATCACAAATTCCAGTCATGCCCATGTGGAACACTTGAAGAGGCTCGGGGCACATATTGTGCTAGACCGTGCAACCCACTCGACACCAGAACACTTTCACCAGGCACTCGATGGTTTTCCTCTTCCTCTGGCCATTGATTCCATCGTCCACAGGTCCACTCTTTTGTTGGGGATCGAAACACTCCAGCTGGCCAAGACCCCAGGTGCTACCCTTGTCACAGCAGACAAAGAGGACTTGGTTGCCCTTGTCGAAGGAAAGAGTGGTGCCCTCGACTCTGAGATTACGGATCTGGCACAACGTGGACATGTAGTCCAGCTCAAGGGAATCGTCGGCATCGGTAGCTCTCCTTCGCTGAGGCATCTGAGTGAGCCGATGACCCGAGCTCTAGGCGGTGAGGATGGCTGGATAGCAAAGGGCCTCTTTGAGCCCAATCGACCAGTACTTGTCCCGGGAGGTCTATCGGCTCTAGATGAGGCCCTGGAGAAGAACAAGAACGGGGTTTCCGGGGTGAAGGTCGTCATTAGACCGTTTGAATGACTAGAAGGAGTCGAAGAGGACGCACTTCATACAGACACGCAGGCACAAATCTTTGCTTAGTTAAACGCGGTACCTAAACACGGGGAGCTGTTGCAGCAAGCTTGAATTCCAAAACAGACAACCTGAAACCTCGTCGCTGTTTACCTGCCATACGCCGTCACACCACGCGAAGGACCTTCACATCCAATACTATCAACGGCCTGTTCTCGGTTCTGCTGCCTGTCATGATGGGTCTTAATAAGATCATCAGGCACCTCCACAGGGCCGACAAGGCCCACGGTAACTCTTCCAGTGTGAGATGCATCAGATTCAGCCACGGTGTTTCATTGTGGTACCTCAGGTCTATCGACCTATGTCTGAGTCTGCCTAGAGACATGAAACTCGACTATCCCTGGGCACCAGGATACGAGCGGGCATGCTGGTCTATGATGGGCGCTTATCTGGATAGGAGCCGAAGCCTCGAAAAGATCACTCTCTATCTGTAGAAGTCTAAACTGGAAGTCAGGAAGGACGTTCTCATCGACGCCCTAAAGCACATGTGTGCCTTTTTGACGAAATATCGAACTGCCCTATCTGAGAACCCTTAAGTTCCGTGATAGGCCTTTTAAGCGCACGTGCTGGAAATCCTCTCTTCTCAGTTCTTGAATCGGTGCGGCCCAGCCCTGCGCCACCCGAGTTTCCGCAGGTGGTGGATCATCCGGAACATGCTAAATACCTAGGTGAGCTCGAATCCAGTCAACTCGATTTAGATAGTCTCAAGATCAACAACAATGACTTTTAGTGCAGAGCTCATGGTAACGAGTCGAAACCGCTTCGCTTCGTGAACCACAAAGCCCCCCCGTTGCTCCTTCCGACCAGTGAGGTTTTGGTCAAGCCGACTGTCGGAGATGATGGTTAGTTCATGAAGACACCTGGTGTCTGTACTGGGCGAACCCCAAGTTTACCAACTTCCCTCAGGGAATGGACTACTGCGCTGTTGTCACGGAGCACCCGAAAGCACCGCATGCGTCCGACGGCGGGGGTGATGAAGACGGCGAAGACTACGGGCCCTCTGAATGGACAGAGACGTGTGAGCCCGACTTAAACCGGGTCTGTAAAGCTAATCCAGAGGGTGACTTTAGATCTCACGCCCCATCTAGTGACAATGGCGAGTCGCCTAAGCAGACAGGCGAAGATTAGTCTGCAGTGAAAAACGGCACGCTTTTGTGTTTGAGAGTTTTCTCATGGCAGAGTCATTTTGCGGCTGCCTGTAGGAATACTAGTAATGCCTAAGCTTATGTACCAAGTAGACTGTAGCCCACGACGCCACTTTTAAGGTTGATATTCACAGTCACCCCACCGTGTCGCGTGCCGCGTGCCGCATGCTCTATTCAGACGCGTCCCATCGACAGATTTCTGTAAAACTAGGCAACCAAGGCAACCAAGGTGAGGCTCCCAGGCAGCACCTGTGTTTATTTCGGATCCATTACTACCAACCTCATATCACTGGACCTTCATCTCCCTTTTCAACTCGGCACTCGACAACTGATTTCCACTCATCCATTGGACCAGAAGCACGACTACCAAACGGTCATCAACCGTACCAAATGGCGCGAACCATGACCACGAGTCGACACAGAAGGGCACACCCTAGGAGCGTTCCCGCCGGACGGGGCCCTATTCCTCCATGCAGCTCCCCACCTCAGGCCACTGCTCTGCCTCTCTTTGTCATCACATCTCCAGAGGAACCCTTCCCCTTCATGTCCCTCCCCCCTGAGATTCGCCTCATGGTTTACGAGGCTGCCTTGCCAGAGGCCCTTTATTTCTGTCGCGTCGGGCCATTCCCAACCGGAATCACACCTACCATTCGAGCTCTCATGGTGGTCAACGGCATCCGGGACGAGCTGATCCCTCACATCTTCCAGAGCCGGTCTTTCCACTGGGTTGAAAACCTAGCTGCATGGAACGACCACTTTCCGAACAACCTGGACCACTTCAAACGCAATGTCGTCACCTCTGCCCGCAACCTCACCTTTTGGTTCCCAGGCCCGCACTCGGCATCTGGAAGTGTTACTCATCACCAGCGCTTAACCGAGTTCCTCCTCTGGGCGCGATGGCGCAGCCAGCGACCTCACCTCTACCCATGGAACCTGAAGCGACTGACATTGGCGGAGCGATACGACCTAGTTCCAGTCAATCGACTCCCGGCCCCGATTTTCCCCGCCGCTCATGTTTCCCGCGGTACCGACGAGTTTCTTGAGAACGTCTCTGTCATCCTCGGTCTGGAGTCGCTGAGTGTCGTGTTCAACTGCCGTGCCGGAGAGGAGGCCATGAAGGAATTTCTCGAGAGGTGTGCGAGCTGTGACATTGAGGGCAGGGTCGGCTTCAGCCAGACCGGCGATGGAATGGCTTCCGAGTGGTTCATCCTCCAGCACAACCAAGTTGTTCGCACAAGTGCCTGAGAACACCGTCGTTACCGTGCTGCTGGACGACATGGCATGGGCTGATGAGGTCCATACGAATATCACCCTAGGCATGAGCCCTGTTTTGGCCCAGCCCTGGGCGGCCCACAAGAAATCACGAATCCTTTTCCGACCTAAATTTGTCGACTTCGGGAAGATGACAGCGATACATGGTGGAGAGGCACAGGGGTTATGGGGGGGGAGGTCAAATTCGCATGAGCATTTGATAGGCTCTCCTTCCTATTGGCCAAAGGGCCCTTTAGTATCATCTGACGGTGATCAATTCTGGGGTGTCGCTGTAATTATCGGTCAGTCTTAAGCTGTTGCCTTAGCTTTCTTTCCGTGAATCGTAGTTCAGCCATGGCAGCCAGAAAGAGAATGGAATGGCCTCATTCCCACGAATCTGTAAGAATTTACTCATGCGCCCTCTGATATGTGAATGATTGATGTGTGCAAGGTTGGCAGTTAGTTGGTTGGTGTGTGCAGTGGCCATGGGAGGGGAGAAACGGGCCAACTCTGCTTGGTCAACGAGGCAGTGGGGCCAATCAACTCGGCCCAGCTTAGCCGTGGCTGTTTCTACATACTAAAGTGTGTACCAAGATGGTATTTTAGTGGCTATGTAGGTATGTACATGGCCATGAAAAGGGCTTCTACAGCGGCTTTGCACAAGTAAGGGTCGTTTGTGCCTCTGCAATCGTGCTTGGCCACATGCTTGTAACGCCTGGAGAGATGGCGAGATAAGCTGATGCATCTTGGACCCATGCACTCAACTGGACATGTAGGCTGGCAGCCGACATGTTTTCTTGCAAGCCCTGAAAGGTGGTCGATTGTTGATTTGTATATATAGAGCCTGATTGTCGGCTTAAAATGAATGCATTTATTCAGCACCTCAGCATTTTCAAGACCGCCACAAGACCCTCAAACATGAAGTTGGTGTCGTTCCTGATCTGGTCGCAGGAGCCTCTTCTTCTTTTTGTGGCTAAAACAAAGATTAATGGTTTGTATACTCATACTATTATTAGTAACAAAGATTTTGAAAACCGAAATAAAATTAAGAATTTATTAAATTAATTTGGGATGTAAACTGTTTTCCATGTTAATATCTTGTAATCTTTTTTTAAGACAAACAGTGGATTATCAGCAGGCTGGCGTTTTGCGTGCGAGTCCGCTCCCGTGTTTGCTACTGGTCCGAGGACTGACGATCTTGGGGCGGCGTCTGGCCACATGGGCAGCTCCACGTTAGGTCCACGCGGGACTAAAAAAAAAAAGAATAACTAGCTGAAACGGGCGGAGAAAGCTTGGTCGGCAGAAGAGCAGAGCCGCCTCAGCAAAGTGACGAGAGCCCCTGTTCAAGTTTGGTTGGTCTTCTGGACGAGTCTGTCTTGACTCATTCAATGACGTTTTTTATTACTGGTGGTTGTCAAGACAGTGAGTGGTGTTGGCGTATCTATAAACCCTGATTATAGCACGCTAGCATTCGAGAGGCGCAGCAGCTGGAGGTCCCGAGGCGAGATGAAGGTTCTCAAGGTGAGTTTGTGCATGTAGTATGATGAAGCGTGTAGGGTAATGATCGTTGTTTGGGACCCACTCATTTTGGGGTTGATGAGCAAACAGTGGGGCAGCGACATCGATCAGTCGGGTGGACAGGGCAATGACGACATGAGATTCATGAGGATGTGCTGTCGATGTAAAGGGGGCTTCGAGCCTCTCCATCCAATGCGACGGTCCCCCGGTGCATCTGGTCTACACTACTCACGACCCTGGGATGAGTGCACTACATAGTAATGATGGGTGAGCGCTTTATGTGTGGCGGTTATTCCATGCGTGTTGGGAAGCCGTTGGACTTTTCTCCAGTCAGCACCCGTTTTGGCAAGCAAGACCAGGATTGAAGGGTCTGGATCATTCTACTGTAGTCTGTAAGATCGGTAATGTACTGCAGATGCTGGGAAGGCTTGATCAGTTCGGGTGTGATATCGCAACAACGTGTACACTAATGTAGTTCCTCCTGCCTCGCATGTGCAGAGAGCAGAGAACCATCCCTACCCTCAACCCACCATTCCGTTTCAAGTTTAGGAGGGGCCTCACCAACGGTGGCCAACGGTCGAGCAGCCAGGCCGATGGATCGACCACTAACGATGTGTAGGTACGTATCTACCTCTTCCATCCTCCATCAGTCCACTCTCTCACACACACAACCTCCCACCTGCGTCGTCACCTGCACCAGCAACCCGTAGGATTGGAGCTATCAGGCCAAGCCAGGCCATCCCACCCACCAGGTGCCAGATGCAGCAGGCAGGCCGCAAGTGCAACAGCCGCTCATTCGACCCGTCGTCTATTGCGATATCCTCTCACACCTCTCTTTGGGTTGCCGCCATGCTCTAGTTCCGGCGCTGTTGGATGCCTGGTTCATCCAGGGACCTGCCCGTCAGACTTTGGGCGGGCAGACGGCGGGAGGTGGAGGGGCCACCCAAGAACCTTGAAACGGTAGACAAAACGGAATGTCCAAGATATGCTAGGATCGCCAAGGACCTCATAGACTCTGCACCCGAACTCTAATACTCACTTCACACACACATCAATTGCATGCACATCATTTACTCCATACCGACTTGACTGACTGATTGATTGACTGTACATAGTGTGCGATGTACATACGACGTACGTACATACATTGATCAACCAAGGCTGCCAGTCTCTTCTAGCCCCCCCCTCCTTTGGTTTCCTTACCTTTTTTCTCCTCTTTCTGCAACGGTCCGAACCTGGCGTCGGCTAGCCACATCCACTCCGTAAGCACTGCCTCTTCCACGTACTCTCTCGTTCGAGTCTTGGGCCTCGCTCCTCGTCGTCGTTATTTCCGGGCCCCCGGCCACAGACCACAGGCCACAGACCCCGGACCCCAAGGCCAGCAGTCGAAGGAGCCAAGGAAAACACCAGCCGAAACCCCCATGCTCACGTCGTGCGACAATCCTGCTTCCAACACCTCCGAACCTCTTAAAGAGGCTACGACTATTCTAGGCTGGAGTTCGGAACGGAGGGAGACAGGACGGAGAGGGACCCAAATTCACATCCAACTGTAGAGCACGACTGCCGCTCTTCCTTGTCGTCGACAAATATCCAAGCTCCCCCGCAGTCGCCATCGCCAGACCCGACGCCCTCGCCGTCGCCACCCAATCTGCGCACAGCTGCACACAACGACTTTCTGCTTGGTTGGCATCCGACATGATAAGGTAGCGCCATGCTCATACCACAGCGCTTCCAACGAGTCGTGCCAGTCCTCGTCGTCCTCGTCCTGTGCATATTCATCCTCTCGTCCAGCAGGTTCCGCAATGCCGCCATCGTCGACTCAATATCACACCAGATCGCCGGGGTGCACAAGGGGGACCCGCCAAAGTCTGAGGCCGCGCTCGAGGAGGAGGCAAAGTTCAGCACACCGCCCAACACCCCAACCCCGCGGCCGCCCCTCGAGCCCGGCCAGTGCATCCCCGAGATTGAGTTCCTGAGGCGCGAGGAGCTGCAGCTAAGCGACAACATCGTCTACTCGAGGCGATGCATCAAGCCCACCTTCTCCAATGACGTAGACCGGAATGTCATCCCCAAGCTTCAGGGGCCTGTCATCACCCAGAAGGCCGACGTCAACCTCACCTCGTGTTCCCACCTCGAGGCCCTGCCGTGCGACGAGCTGTCCATCACCGTTACCCCGCCTCCCCCACACGACAAGTACGCCCACTTCGTCTTTGGCGTTGCCACATACTACGAGCGCATGATACAGGGCCTGCCTGCCTTCGAGCACTGGCTGGCAGGGACCGATGCGCTCCTCGTCGCCGTCATTGTGGACCACGAGGGCAACGATCTCGGTGCCCTCCAGCAGCTCTTTGACCAGCACGGCATAAAAATGGCCACCGCCAAGGGCGACCCCAGCCTCACAATCGACCAGAACCATTTTGTCATGCTGCGGCCCACCGTGCAGAACATCAGCCCCGAGACCAAGTGGGTTGGCATCCTCGACGACGATACCTTCTTCCCCTCGCTGCACGCCCTCAGCAAGACCCTCGAGCAGCACGACCACACCAAGGAGCTCTGGCTCGGCCAGCTGTCGGAGGATTTCTACTCGGTGCGGTCATGGGGCTTCATGGCCTTCGGCGGCGCGGGCGTCTTCCTCTCGGTCCCGCTGGCCAAGAAGCTGGAGCCGTTCATGGAGCAGTGCCTCGAGGAGGCCGCCCTCCCGTCGGGCGACGGCATGCTGCGCGACTGCGTGTACTACCACTCCAAGACCAAGCTGACGCTAGTGCCGGGGCTGTACCAGCAGGACATGCGCGGCGACCTGTCGGGGTTCTTCGAGGCCGGCTTCCGCGCCCTGTCGCTGCACCACTGGAAGAGCTGGTACGTCGAGCCCGTCGACAAGATGGCCCAGGTCACCAAGGTGTGCGGCGACTGCTTCCTGCAGCGGTTCCAGTTCGGCGAGGACACCCTCTTCTCCAACGGCTACTCCATCGCCATGTACCGCAAGGGCGTGCGCCGGCTCAACCTCGACTGGGTCGAGGCCACCTGGAACCAGCACGGGCCCGAGTTCGATTTTAGCATTGGCCCGCTGCGCCCGGCCCTCAAGAAGAACGAGAAGAGGAGCTACCGCCTAAAGGATGCCCAGTGGCTCGCCGACGGGAGCCTCAGGCAGATCTACGTGTACAAGGCCGACTGGAAGAGCGGCGAGACCATGGACGAGGTCATTGAGTTCCTGTGGGATCCGAAGGCGGCTCAGTCGGCTCAACAGTAAGGGCCGGGCGGCTTCGAGTGGTGTATTTGAATTGGCTGTCACACACGAGCATCGCATGCATGGGCTTGGCATCAGGGATGGCTGGTTTTGTTTGGGCGGGCGTTGGGGCGAAAGCTAGAGCTGGCATCTTATAATAATATCCCCCGGACACGATATCATCCGTGCTTGTGGGATTTGTGTGTTCAGGATCTGGTGGGTTATGTTTTTGGCCCATGGCCGGGTGATGGTACAGAGTGAGGCTGTGTGCGCATGCATCGCAGTGGACGCCGCTTATATATGTATGCCGTGCATGTGTATATGGGAGGAGGATTTGCGCATTGTGTTTTGGGTGCCAAGACGGGAGAGCGAGTCTCGCAGCGGTAATGGGAATTGAAAATCTTCCAAGCGTCTTTTTTTCTGTCAGCATCCGTGGGTTCCGGTGGCGCCGCCATGCCGTATCCTGGCCGGAACAGTTGTCGACCAGCTACTGCGTCTCTATCTGTTGAATGGTGGTTGTTCGTCTTGATATCAGGCGTGGGGACTCTTGGTTTTATCAGAAGGTTCGTCGAATCCCCTGTGGGATCCTCTGGTGACCGAGAACCCTGTTCATCCAAAGGCAGAAAGGCAAACGGGGTGAACATCCTGATATTGTGTGGGCCCCCAACACGATGAAGCAAGATGTGCATACCAGTGGGGAGAATTCAACGACCGCCGGGAACAAAAAGAAGAAAAAGTTGCCAACGTGTCAGATGTGTTGAGCATCCAGGGCGTTACTCACTGCGCAGCCATATACATACACACCCCAACGAAAAGAGGAACCCGAATCTTGGGCTAGAAGTCGACCAAAGTCCTTGCCAGTCGATTTTTGAGACAACCGCAAAAAAAAAAAAATTCAAAGACGGGTACTAGCGTGTCGGGTATACAGCACACTCACACACACGCGCACACTTCTGAGCACACGGGAACCTTTTTTTTCTTTTTTTGGTTTTTTTTTTTGGGGNGGGACGTACCCGGACCCCAGGCCCCGGGAGTGTGGAGCCGTCTTCCCGCCCCGGGTGTGACCAGCAGTGGTTTGGTGCGGTTGGTTGATGCACGTGTGTCTCCCGCATCCCGCCCCACCCATGGGTCTCTCTCTCTCTCTCTCTCTCTCTCTCTGTGTGTGTGTGTGTGTGCCGGGGGGGGGGTGAACAGAAGCAGCGACCGCGATCCGGGCCCGGGGGCAAAGGGGCCGGATGGGCGCGGGTCTCAACCCCGGCGCTGCTCCGCTCTTGCACGCCTTTGGATTGGAGGGTTGACTGCCACCCGGTCGGGCTCTTGACGTGCCTGTTTGAACGGAGCTGTGGGACTTCGGTGACTACGGTGGATCCGGAGTGATGTACATGGAGTGTACATCCGTCACATCGCCGTCCGAGCCCACTCCCCAATCGCCGCCGCGCCCGAGTCGCCAACGTCCGGTGAGGCAGTTCTACACTATTGCGCTCCCCTCCCACCCTGGGTATCTACTTAGCTGGCCCCCCTGCAACGGACCTTTTATGATGGCAGGCACAACTCCCGATTGAGACGGCCTTGATGGGTTCCGAGCACGAAGAGGCGGCTTTCCGACATACCCGACCCTCCAACCTCGCCCACCTCCGTCCTAATATAAGCGAGCTTGGCCAAGAGCCCCTCAGATGTCCGCACAGACGCGCCGTTGGCCGCCACAAATCTTGGCCCCTGGGGCAGAGGCGCACAGGCGGAGGCCACGAGACCTTTTTTCTTTTCTTCTTTCTCTGCTGCGTGTTACGGCAACTCGCCCAAGTGATATGTCTGCCATCTGTCGTTTGGCGGCGAGGCGTGGCGGCGCGCAGGTGCCCTCACCCGCCCGGCCAACCACCGGGGCCAAGGAGGTCTCTCTCCCGCCCCGCTGCTGTTGCTTCTCCGTGGCTTTGCGTCCTTGGGTGGTGTGGACGTGGCGCGGAAAAAGGAACAGATGCTGTGTCTCGGGCAACAGTTTGTTTGAGACACGTGGCTTGCTTCCCCCTCTTTGGTTTCCTTTCTTTTTCTTTCTTTTCTTTTTGTTTCCTTTCTTTATTTTCTTGGGCCGGGCGGGGGGGCCTATTGTAATTTGCCGCTGGGTTGGCTGAGACACATGAATCAGCAGCCATCTTATAGGGCTAGGCATCCCGAGGCGCCATGCCTTTGGTTTTTATTTTTCCCTGCGAGGCCCAGTTCCTTGGCGGGATTCTTCCGTGGGGAGCGGGAGATTGCGGAGGAGGACAATCAAGGAATGCATCCGTGCTTTGTGCCACGTGTGGAGGGGGCCCTGTCCCATGTAGGCGTGCCGCGCTGATCACTATCACGCGCATGGTGGAGAGGTTCTACAGTTCAATAGTGTAGGTGTGCTGGTGGTGTCCAACTCTGTGGATGACTACCTGAAGAGCTTTGACAAGTGATGGTGGTCAAAGAACCTGGACCAGTCAAGCTTTTGCAAATCCCGGTGATCACAAAACCGTCCGTCACACCACGCACCCCGATCCGCACACGAAAATGAAATGGCAAGCAAAACCTCACAATGCCAATATAAACGTGCGTCTGGATTCTGCTGTGCATCCACAAACCCCCCCTGAACAACATCAATGCGCTAATTAACCTCCGACGCTGTAACATAAAAACACCCCGACGCGCCGCAGCCCAGATTATTGCAATATCAGCCCCGCGCCTGTTTCCCATACGTGCATGGCAAGAATACCTACTTCAGTACCGACGGCACAGACACCACCAAAGACACGGGTAGCCGCCACCCGGCGACGCCTTCGCAACGAGGGAGCGCTAATTAGTAGCGGGCAGCCCTCCGGCCGCGAACGGACCGGCCGTTGGGCAAATTGATCCGCCGACTTGGCTCGTGGCGGGGAATGACACACAGACACTTTTTTTTTGTTCTCCCTTGAAAGCCCTGGCGTTATCAAGAGAGCCCGGATGATCCCCGTGGCAGCCCCAAGGGCGTGGCTTGGAAACCTGACAGAAGGGGAGAGGTTGGCGCCAGAGGCAGCCGGGGTTAGCGATTCCGCGATTTTTATTACCTTCACACGCCGTCAGTGTGAGACATGTCGTGTTGCCCGTGCGGGGAAGAGCAAAAGAGCATGTTGGTGTATAACGACATTGCGGGAGGGGTCACCGGTGTGACGGTTGCTTGGGTTGGTTGGCCAGTGAAGACAGAAGAAAAGTTGGCCGAGTTACTAGTATACACTTCGACCCCTGAAATCATATCCATGTAGGTTCAGGCAAAGCAAAGGATGGAACTCAATCCAGCGTCTGGCTGTACAGTATTGCACCTACATGGCTGTAATTACAAGGGTCAAAGTGTACACTACTACCACCACGGGAGAAAGGGTAGCTTTTCTTTTTTTGGACCGGCTCTCGGGATGTTCACGTGACACATTGATCTCCAAGGTGACCTCGAGCACCCCCAGAAGCGAGACCACGCCGTTTTGCCGGATACGACCCCACGGCTGGAGCAACGTCGTGTCGGGGGCGACGCAGGGGTCACAAGGCTTGTTGTCTGGGGTTACATTGATGCCCGGGCTCCTGGTTCTGGCGAGCCCTGCGGAGACATTACTCGTGTGCGCGTGCTACGTGTATTGCATGGTGTTTAATTGCCGAGCGGCCGAAAAAAACAAGGGCAGAAGGGTGGGATTCAACAAGGTGGTCGGCAGCATCGATGTTACTTGCTACCTTGGCTATGGGGGGTATCTCAGTATCCGCGCCATGGGCTGCTGTCCTGAACATCGTAACCGCTCCCGCCCCGCGAACTGGGCCAGGCTTGGGCTCGGCTTTGTTGCGAGGGGCAGGACGTCTCTGGGTGTGGTTCCCTGTGGCCGGCGCCGTCGTCGTACCCAGGGTACACCCCCTTGATATTGCACACTCCACCTCGCACACGGCCGACACATCGCAACAGGTGTCGCTGCTTTTCTCCGCATCAGCCGGGTCTTCTGCCTCGTCGTCGTCCTCATCAGACTATCATCCCAGTGCCGCGGCCTGGTAATTTCAGTGCCTCGTTTTCCCGCCGTCCTCATTATATGGCAGCCAGCGCCCGGACCATGGTACCGGCAAGATGGAGGTGATCATGGGTAAGATAATATAGAGTCTCGTCATGCCCCGGTTATGTATGGCATCGGTGGTACATGTCGCGTAAATCGTTATTATGGCAGCGCAACATCGATCGTGTGCTTCCCATCCAGCTCGGAAACCCGCCACCGAGTATCCAGCCTCGGGAGGCTTAGAAAAGAGCAGCCAGGACGCACAAGGACCCAAGCGCGGCCATGAGCAGGGTCTCCGCGCCCGTGGCCGCAGCGCCCGACGTGGTGGTCCCCGACGCAGAAGACCCCGGTGATGACGACGATGCCGACGACGAGCCTGATCCCGAACCCGGTCCGGATCCGGAAGAGGAGGTACCAGTCGGCGACGAGCCCGGCTCCCCTGACGCGCCCGTCCCCGTCGCGGTGGCGGTCGAGAAGCCGGACGATGCCGTGTCGGACGCGCCGAGCTGTCCCCCCGGGCCGCCGCCGCCGCCGCCGGGCAGCGCCGTGTGGGTCCCGTCCGTCGTCGACACGGCCTGGGCGGTCGGGGCGCCTCCGGACTCGCTGCTGCTGCTGCCGCCGCCGCCGCCGCCCCCTCCGTTGCCTCCACCACCGCTGCCCCCGTTGCCAGGAGTAGGGGATGGCTCCGAGGCAGGGGGCGTGGTCGCGGCTGCTCCGCCGGCCGCCGCGGTGCTCGGGGGCAGGGCGGTGGTGAAGGAGGACGTTGCCTTGACGTCCACGCAGTTGCGGTCGTAGAACAGGAACGGGCTGTTGGCCTGCGGGCGGAAGTTTGTGTCGCTGCTGGGCGGGTCAGCCTCGGGGTCATCCCGCGCTCAGTCCTGGCCGAGGACGAGGGTGTCTGACTTACAGTGGAACTGAGTAGAGGAGACACTGCAAGGTGGAGAAGGCAAAACTCTGGCACCTTGGGCTCGACTGGCACTTGGCCGAGCAGGCGTCGAAGCTGGAGAGGCTCCCGTCACCGCTGAAGAAGTAGGCCTTGTCGCCGCGGTCGTAGCCACTGGCGAGGCCACAGGTGATCTCACATGTGGCGGTAGAGGCGAGGCCGAGGCAGGCCAGTGCTGAGAACTTCATGGTGACAGACAGGCTGAGCAAGTGAGGTAACTAACTCCCTGGACGTTGAAGACAAGGGCTCGGAGTGGCTAGATGGTCAATTACTGGTGGAGGTGGTGTGGATTATTTACAATAGCGAGCGACTGAAGAGCACAAGTGAACAATAGTTCGGCTCTCGGGAAGCAGAGACGATTTGATAACTATCGCCCAGTAATAAGAAGAGGGAGAGACCATCCTAGGCGCGTCGCCGTTATATCAAGAAGGGGAGCGCCATCAAGAGGAATACTAATCAGCGCGAATAAGATAAATAAGCCCGGGTATCTGCTGGCATGGTTACCCAGGACACGAGAGTTGATGCATCACCCCAGGTCCATGGGCCATGGGTCATGGGCCATGGGTCATGGGCCATGGGTCATGGGCCATGGGGCGCCATGGGATGCTATGAGACAAGAAGGAAGGAAGAGAAACGGGCGATTCCCTCACATGGGCAATGTAGGGTGACTGCAACGACTGATACGTCCGTACAGATGCCATGGCTGGGGGGCCAATCAGTTGGTACCAAGGCATGGGTTGCAATCTCCGCTGGGGCCTGGGTCGTGTGTGTGTGTCCCACGATCCCCGGCCTGGCCTTCTGGGGGTGGCAGCACCAGCTCGGGACTAGCGGTGCGGATAGGCACGCGCCTCCTCTCGAGAGGTTGGTCATGCCCCATGCACGAGACCCTTTCATCATAAGCTTAACAGCGCAATTATTGCGTGGTACGAAAGAGAGGGGGGGGTTGTTGTGGTTGTCCTTTCTTCTTCTCTGATGGTCCTCGGCCTTGGCTCCGGCCTACTGGACGGCTGTCGCATTGTGCATGGTAGTACAACAATCTGCAAGCCTGCATGCCCGATGTGGGATGCGGCAGTGGGAGACATTTCATCTATCTACTCCGTAGTATCCAAGATATCGCGCGACTGTCCCCAAAATGGTACATATGTACTAAGTACCTAGTGGGCGCCGAAGCAGGATCCGACTACCCGGATGGCCGAAGTATACATATAGAACGGATTATTCGGCTCGAACTAACTAAAATGCGGTCACCGCAAAGCAAAGCTGCTGTTCGGTGTGCCGACGGCGGCTGGTCAGGCTAGAAAAGCCCAGGAGATGAGAGCATGCAGCCGCTGGCCAGGCTTGCTTTGCTCAGGGTCCGTCTGCGGATGACCTCGGGACTCGGATTCCTCCCCATGTTGTCAAGCGTGGTCGTACGCCTCGCCCTCTTCCCGCTCGTCAACTTGGAACCGCCAGGCCCCTCCTTTTTGATGAGGCGCCCGAGGCGCCCCTGCATCCCCCCCGCCCCTCATCGTGGCTTCTCGCCCACGATCGGCTGTCTGCCTTGGGAGACCAAGGCCGTGATGCAGCAGCACACCCCACGCATCACCCAACCAACCCCTTTCTTGCCAACATATCTAGGGTGCATTTCTAGTGTAGACGCATGCGTTCCTGCATGCGGCCCACACGTCGTGCCACCACGGCCTTGTGATGCTCGAGGCCCACAGTCGCTACCATTCGAGATCCAGAAGAGTCTCGAGGAACGACACCCGTATTCCGCACCACGAGAGCACCAGGCTCGCAGAGAGCAGAGACTGCAGCGCCAGCTTGTTGGTTGGCTATCTCGCCAAGAGAGGGGTTGCATTGGCCTGCAGGTGGCTGCATAGTTGACAGTTGATAACACCACCCTAAACCGGTCACCCTTCCCTCGGTGAAGGCCAACCGGCTTTTTTCGAAGGGGCGCTGGGCGGTACACTATTTTCCAAGTCAGCAAGCACAACGCCTGTTGGGGGATAGGACCACCGCCGTGGAGGCCAGACTCGCCCTTTTGGGTGAAGCCTGGCTCGCCTAGCCCTGAATGGGTTAACTCGCGTCTCCAGTAGGGCGGCCCGGCTTCCTGCGTGTGGTGTGCGTGAGCGACTAACTGCCGTGGGGACTAGACTAGGCTCCTTCAACGATGTGTGTGTGTGTGTGTGTGTGTGTGTGTGTGTGTGCACGCGCGACTGCGACTCTGATTTGGGCCTTCGACTATTGCCCTGCGCCCCCTCGCAACACGAGGTGGCAATGATGGTCCAATGTCTTGCCCGTCAGACGGCATGCAAATGGGGTCACAGCAGCGGCGGGTCATCAAGAGACGCCCGCGGGTGTCTCTGGGTGCCATGGCGGCCCCGGTGGGCGATTTAACAGCGTTGGGTAGCAGCCGGTTCTAATAGTACCCCGCTCTTCGAGAACATTTGTCTTGACTTGGGTAATGACTACACAGTACTTAGGTACTATCTCTAACTTTCTTTGCGGTAGTGCATCCGATCAAACATCACTGCGAGAAAACGACGCTATTACGGAATATTGCTGTTCCAGACCGAGCATCCGCCAGTCTGGTTGGCAGCCTCTGTTATAGAGCTCACTACCTGAAAGCCACATGAATTGACACTTGAGGGTAGCATAAAGATCAATACAAAATTGACAGGGTAAAAGGGTTTATTTTTAAGTTAGAGCCGAGAAACAATTTCCCAGCATATTACGAACTATCGCTTTATTTATAATTTACTAGGAATGGTAGTGGAAATTTCCCGGACGCCATTATGATGCGTTGCAACTAAAGGGAAAACTGCACATCCGAACTCCGTCAACTGTAAAGAGATGCCTATAGCTCCATGGATGGCCGTATCAGTGGCTGTCATCTTCCCATTCACTTCTTTCTTCACCTCCCTCACCCCCTCTTCCCCTATGCATAAATGCTATCTGCCTTCCTCCTCGTCCACATGTTACTATGGCCCCATTGCTCCATCTTGGTGCAACCATAACTCGCAACGGTCTCATGGGCTCAGAAGATCCTGGATAGGGGTATTTGGCCTGACAATAGGGTTGTCTACAATGTTTATGTCGAAGCCAAGTTCGGGAGACACATCCATGGCCAATGAAGGCTCCCGGAACGATGCTGACCAGTCGGCAAACAATGTCCAGGCATCAGAAGTAGTGAAATCGTCAGGCTGAGGTGCATTTATCGGACTGCATTGTTCGAGCTCTGGACGCGGCTGGCTGTTGATGATGGTTGCTTCGAGACCTTGGTTTGAGTTTAGCCCTCCTGTCTGCTCTGCAACGGCTGCTAGTGACCTCTTCTGAGCAAAACGTAATCTTTGCTTGAGCGTATCTCTTTCTCCATGTTGCTCTCTGTTTCCGGCAGAACAGTGAAGCCCCCATAGTCACCCTCCTCCGCGAAATCCCAAGGAGTGCTACCAATGTGGAGAAAGATGTTAGGGTTTGATAGCATAATCCCCGTCGTATCATCACCTACACTTGTCCACCCTCCGAGCTCTTTCAACATGCTGATCACCGCATGATGGCCGTTTTCCTTTGCACATATGACTGCCCTGATCACCTGCACTCTTCTGACACCGTGAACCGTGACGCCGTTTCGAAAGAGAGCTCGGATCATATCAATACGGCCGTGCTCCGCTGCCGCCCCTCGAGCAGCTCTAGAATACAGAATGTATTAGGAGGACATAGGGGAGGTGGGTGCGTCCATATCCGCATTCTCCTGGATAAGAAGCCCCGCCATTTTCCACATCACCGTTATGCGCAGCATGCTGTAGCGCCGTCGGCGACGCCCCTGGTAGATCTGGCATAGCCTTCGCTGCCAGTAGAAGACGGACACGCTCTGAATGGGACCCTTCTGCTGCTTTTGAGTCGAGTCCAAGGAGTTGTCAACAATCTTGACCTTACGGTGCCGTCTTGAGTAAACCCTAAAAAGCATCTATACATTCATAGTCTCTGATCTCTGCTGGGGCTTTCCACGTAGTCCTGTTATCCTTCGTCTAAAGATTACAGTTCATCAACCTTGAGCTCCTCGGTGACTGGTTCGTATAATGCCTGCTGTTCCTCACTGCCAAATCTCTGCACAAGCTACTCCTGCATTGGCTTCTAAATAGCCTCCCACTCAGGTGGCACCCAGCCGAGGAAATCTCCGCCTATCTCTTGTTTCCGAAACCACTGCATAGGGTTCACGGGCAAAGCCGAGCTCTCCTTTATATATCTCTCATTAAGCACACAGCTGGAGACAATCGCCATATTATAGTTAACAAGTATAATATAAGGGATGCTAGTATTGATTAAGACGTTATAATTGGCAAAATGGTTTTGAGTAATACTATAATAATAGTATATGTATATAGGTGTCTATAGCGTGCGCGAGTACTTTAAGATGATACTCCTTGGGAAGGTAAAAGGTGTTCCAGCTAGCTTGAATGTAAGTGCTATTTTAGATCTGCAAGCACTTAAGGTTCAGCCCCTATAGGTGCTCTATAAGCATAAGGCATACTAGCCTTATCTACTATATGCCCCTGCTTAAAATAGGTAGGTTGAACATCTATGATCTGTAGTATGCTAGAGCAACTTGACCTGCTTTATTAGCGCTAGTTAGCTATTCATATGTAGTAGCCTCCGCGGTATAGTCCTTATCCGCCTCAGCCGTGATATCTTGCGGAGGCATTGCTATACTATGGCTAAAGCATTAATAAAGTGCGTTATAGATCTTAGCAATAGCCTGGAAAGGCAGCTTGCTACTGTAGCTATGGTGTAGATAATAACCTAGGCACTAGACCTATAGCTAATGCTAATGCGCGAAGTTATTATATGCCGGGCCATCTCTGATGGGACATCTATATTGGAAGGCATCGTTATTGCCTCTATCGGTAGGTGTAATATAACAAGAGCGCTCTGCGTTAAGGTCTGCATCTTGGCGCTGGATACCCGTTCCCACGGCTAAGATCCGTATAGTCTTTTGCTGCTAAAGGGCGTAGGGGCAATATGGGATTGAATGTGTGCCTGGAAACCCGGCATGTAGGGCAGCGAGGGCCTGTCTGGGTCTTCTGGGGGAGACCAGGGCCGTGGTGGCACCCTTGGTGGCCGATTAGGGCCAAAGAGTCGCAGCAGCTCCTCTCGGTAGCATGAAGACATTGCTCGTAAATTGGTCGATGCCAAAAGTATAGCAGGCGGCAGTGCTGAGACATTGGCTGAGGTGAAGTGTGCAAGACAAACTGAATTGAGATTTGTTGGGCAGTGAGAAGAAGCCCACGCATGTTGAACGGAGGAAGATGAATTGTTACGTACTATGTAGTTAGCAGGGCTCCGACGAACGATTCCAGCTAGTTACTTATAGTAACATCTATCTTTTAGCTACTGTTGTATGCCCCACGTGTAGGGCCGCAGGACGCAAACCAACAACCCAAATGTGGCTTCAGAAGATATCCAAAGCAACATTTATGATATGAAAAGAATACCAATCTGTTGTCTGGCTACTATTTATAGTCCTGGAATATATCGCTTTAAATTTTCGATACAGGCCAACATTCATAAGCCAACGCTCACAAGCCATATACAGCCCCCCGTGCTGTAGCCCTAGCAACTTGTCGTGCTATCAGGCCGGCCTGTGGATACTCTAGCTATATATTCTAAGGCCCGATAGTTGAGTTTTGTATTTGTGTATTGGTGGAGGGGTGGTGGTTGGCGGTTGTGCTTCTTTAAATCCTACTATTCCTATCTGCAGCATATAGTACGGGCTTTAATTTCACATTCTTGCTAGGCATTTAGCTCTGCTTACTATTTATATCACACCTCAGTCTTATAACTTTTATTACTAATGCTTCCATCTATATATTATACTCTATGTTTATTATCTCTCTATTAACTCCGCGTACTGGCCAAAATGTTTGGCATGAATGAGCTACATAATTAATCAGATGACTCTGAATTATACTGTAATTGCAGATTGCGTGCTGAGATAGGGCGATATTAAGACATCGGAAGGGTGAGTTTCAAGATTCGACGTTACCACATTCAAGTTGTGCATTTGGATATAGGGACTGGACTACTTTTGAAAAGTGGTGATAACTCTTGTGGCCATGCATTTTCGATGCCATTTGACCATGTAGGAGACGGAGTGATGAATCAACCTTGGACTGCATGTGGCAGGCTGCCTGGGCCTCGGGATCTTGGTTGGCTCCAGCGTATCTTGATGCGGGACTGCACTGGACTGGACCGTTGATCTGAGGGACTGCTGTGTTAGCGTAAAACTGACACAGATAGCCTGATAGCCTACCAGCACAACAGCAAACGTTAGTCGAACGTTAGTCGAACGTTAGTCGAGAAGGGTTTGTCCGGCAGGTTGAAATGACGTCAGGCTGGATCCGGCACGAAAGAGCATCGTGACTGTCCCGAGTTCATCCTCTGACCCCTGCTCTGCCCTGCTTCTTACCCAGCACAGCCTGCTTCTTGACAGGCCCAGACCAGAGGTCAGCCTCTGCACAGCCCTCTTGACAATCCACACCACAGCATTTCTTGACCTATACTCCGTACTTGGCACATTTTTCTGCCTCTGCTGCCCCATCAGGGTGCGACCTGTTGGTACAATATAATTCCGGCCCCCTCTGTTGTTCTCGGGGAATCTATCTTGGTTACACTTGCTCCGTCCGTTGTCGTTGTTCGCTGTCCTGATCGAACTGAATGTGACAGACTGGAACCCCCTCACATGGAAACGGGTCGGTCGGGTCAGCCAGCCAGCCAGCCATCAGGGCTCACCGCCAAGCCCTGCCTCTTCTGATCCTCTTGACAACCTTCCAGCACTTGATCAGCTCAGTGGACGAACACATATTCTCCTCTGGCCGCGCGCATTCTGACACGACAGAGGGGCGTCCAGGAAGAGTCTGCCAGGCCGCTCAAGTCCCAGAGAGGACAAGCAGACCCGTCGATCTTCCGGCCTTGGCGATCCAACCGTCGCACAGCGCTGCTCGTACCAAGACGCCTGACAGGTCTTGGCCCTACACTGTGCCTATTGTCAGCGACACCCAAGCAACCGCAGGGATTCTCCACGTTATCGACAGGCTTGTTTGGCTGCCGACTGTCGTCACCGTGCTGTGGTTGTGCCTCTGCCGGGGCCCCCCCAGGTTAAGTCAAGCGTCAAGCCACACGCGCTCCGTACTGCACAGTACAGCGCCAGCACGCAAGCGGGCGTGGCGATAATCTGCCCTCGGGGCACACTAGAGCTTGCTTGCAATCTCAGATCGCGGCACAGACAATGTCTGGTCCCGCTCCTGCTGAGGCCAACGCCCCCCCGGGCGGCAGCACTGGCCAACACCATCCCGATGCGCAAGCCGCTGCTGCTGCACCCGTAGCTCCACCGCCCGAGGACGACGGTGATGACCACGGCAAGGGTATCCACAGCCTGAGGCACAAGGTCACCGGCAAGAAGGACGAGCTTAAGGATAAGGCCCACCCGCCCGGGGGTTATGACCCTACTCCTCTGCCCGACTTCCCCTCGGGCTGGACAATCAGGATCGTCTTCAACCGCGCAGAGAATCTGCCAGCTGCCGACATCTCAACCCAGCGATGTGACCCTTATATCCAGGGTACTCTGACCGCCCCGATCCCCAAGAGGCACAAGGAGGACCCGGCCCTTAGCTGGAGGACGAGGACAATCCGCACGACGTGCGAGCCGGTCTGGGAGGAGGAATGGATCGTCGCCAATGTTCCGTCTGCCGGTTTCAAACTGAAATGCCGTCTCTTCGACGAGGACTACCCCGATCACGATGATCGCCTCGGGAATGTCACCTTTGAGACCAACTCGATCAACGAGGGCTGGAGTCTGGGCCCAGAAGGCCAATGGTTCGATATCAAGAAGCGCATGGCCAGCAAGCGCGCGTATTTCTTCAAGGCCATTACCAGCACCATTGACAAGAACACGAGCATGACTGGCCGGCTCAACTTGAAAATCGACGTCATCGGGCCGTCCGAGGGCAAGGGCTCGCAGATGTACACCGTCGGGCCGTCGATATACTTCAAACACTTCAGTCCCTTGCTAGGCAGGTTAATAGGCATCAAGGTCAACAAGGATGAGTCGCAGGACGAAGTTGAGCACGACCCCCAGTCAGGTGAGAAAAAGATACAGAAATATGAGTAAGTCTCGACCAAAAGCCGCGCGTAACTCCCCCGAATCTGGCTTGGTTGCGCAGCAATCTAACTGCCCACCACAGCTTCCAGGCGAACGAGCTCCAGCTCTCGGGGCCTGTGCCTGAGCATCTGTATCACCGTTATGTTGAGTTCAGCTCGTGGGTCGGGAGCATGTTCACGTCTACTGGTCTCCGCGGCAAGGTCCTGCACAAAGCCCTGCACAAGCAGCACAACCGCATCTACAGCTTCAGCCAGTCGACGCAGTGGGGCAGCTTCAAGCCGTGCACTGAGGAGGCGTCGCTGCAATTCCTTCGCATGGCTCATTTCGACGAGGGCGGCCGTGTCTTCACTTACGTGCTGACCCTCGACGGGCTGCTGAGGTTCACCGAGACGGGCAAGGAATTCGGGATCGACTTTTTGTCCAAGCATACCATGCACTCAGACGTGGCGACCTACATCGCCTGTTCGGGCGAGTTCTTCATTCGCCGTCTCGCCAAGGCGGACGCCCCAGAGCACCAGGGCGAGGTTGACCCCGGCGAGCCCACCCATCCATCGGAGGACCTTCCGGGCGGCCCGCCACACTCTCAGCCGCCGGCCGACCCGCGGCACTACCAGCTCGTCATCGACAACGACAGCGGGACCTACCGCCCGGACAAGAGCATCCTGCCCCAGCTCCGCGAGTTCCTGCAGCGCAACTTCCCCGGCCTCGGCGTGGTGGTGATGCACTGGGAGGACCAGGAGTGCCAGGACCTCAAGGAGAAGCAGCGCGAGGTCAAGAAGAAGGAGGGCGGCCACATCCATCTGGTGCAGAACCGCAGCCCGGACTCGAGCAGCATCAGCAGCAGCGACGAGAGCCGCCTGGACAGCGACGGCGAGTACGGCGGTCGCAAGCACTGGAAGAGCAAGAAGGAGGCCGCGTGGGACATTGTCGAGGACCCGCACCGCCTGAAGGAGATGAGCCTGAAGCCCGGGAAGAAGTCTGGCGAGGAACACCAGCCTGGTGAGGCCTAGAGGGCGGTGGCGGTGGTCCGGTGTGGGGGGCTGCCGCGAGACGTGAGAGGTGGCGCTTGTTTCATGAAGACCTGACGAGATTATACCCGCGAGCTCATGTTTTTTTTTGGATGTCAGGTTGGTGACTCTTTCCTGGGGAGGATGCATAATGTCTGTGTCCTAATTTCTTCGTTGCTTCGGTGTGCCTTGACCGTGGTGGGCTGCTATGGCTGGTCCCGCTACATTATGAGCTTTTGGATACCTTTAAGGCATCGCTTCCTATTATCTTATATCCTAGTTACATTCTACTTTTTGCGAAACTCTCGTTTGGTGTTTCGTTCCCCGAGCCTGGCTGACCTGTCTCACGAGTGAGTTCTAACATTTACATCAATTCTTCCCTAACGCAGCCTCAACAAGCAGTATCCAGTGAAATATAGAGGTTTGCGCCTTCAATACTCCTTACCTTTGGCTCCAGCAGTCAGTAGATACATCATACAAGCCCTTCCGGCCCATTGGATATCACGTAAATTCGGCTCATAAAGAAACACGGCACTGCCGCTCAAGCCGTCTCAAAAGCTTGTGCACGAGCATACGAGGATGGGAAGCGCCTGGCATGGCTTTTCCACCTCCCCCTCTTCATTCTGCATACTTACATAGCCTCACGACGGGAGATCAAGTCCGCCAGTCGTGTGACGGCCGGTGTACCCCATTGCACGTCGTTGGGCCCCCCGTCATGTGTCCCGCCCCTTCAGGGGGTTGACACGGGGTCAATTTTTTGGTTTCTTAGCTTCTCCTCCGCTGGAGATGTACAAAATCCCTTCCCAAGTTTACTGCTTCTCTGGGCGTGGCACTGATGGAAAGCTCCCCAGCTGACGTCTGTCTCTTGCAGAATCCGGGAGTTACATAACTTCAGCAACCAACACTGTACTGGACCCTGGGGATTGACAAAACTGCTCAACTAGAAGCCAAGCTCACGCCTTCGGATCCAACGCCCCCTCCCCTACACCGCCAACGCCCCTCCCCTCGCTCGTCTCCCCCTCGGCCCCCGTCATCTCCCAACCCCTCCCACGGTACCTAGCGGGCCAGATGCCGCACCTCCCGGGCGCCAGGACCCCGTTCGGGTCGAGGCAGTCCTTGACCCTCTCGTTGAACCTCGCCAGCGCGCCGCCCCCCCACGCGTACGTCCCGGCCACCTGGTCCATGAGCGCCAGGTGCGTCCTGTACTCGCCGTAGCCGAGGGCGGCGGCGTCGGCGACCATGGCGCGCAGGCAGGCCAGGGCGGCGGCGCGCGAGCGGGGCGAGTGCCGGTCGTAGACGAGCTCCACGATGAGGTGCATCTCGCGGAGGCCGACGATGAAGGCCGGGAAGAGGTCGATGCCGAACTGGGCGTGGCGGTCGCGCGCGAGGCGGTACAGGGCGGTGGCGTCGGCGCCGCGGATGGGCGCGATGGGGCTGAAGGCTATGTGGGCGCCGTTGGGGACCCAGTTCACCCAGGCCAGCTCCTGGATGTCGGGGACTTTTTGGGCCCGGCGGCAGGTGGGTTAGACGTGGCGTGGCCGCGGATGATAATGATGGGGGCAAAGTACTGAGGGAGACTCACCTCCCGCTGCGACCCTGTCCCTCGCCCAGAAGTACTCCTCCGGCGGCAGCGTGGCCGGGTCGATCTTCCTGCAGCCCGGCACCTTCTTGAACTCCTTGTCGACAATGTCCAGCTTGTACCGCCGGATCGCCTCGGGCCCGTAGCTCATGCCGTAGTAGACCCAGGTGCAGTCGCCCAGGGGCGACTCGGCGGCCGCCTTGTGGACCACCTCGTCCGGGATGAGGCCCTCGCCATCGTAGTACTTTGTGCGCGGGCGGCCGCGGCCCGCGATGGTCTGGGTCACGTGTCGGAGCTGGGCCACGTTCTCGAGGATCATGGAGATGCGGAGGGGGCGGATTATCTCGATCTGTTTTATGGGGGCGCTGGTGGTGAGTCGCCGCCTGGGGGGTTGCGAGAGGGTGTTTGTTGACTTACAAGCTGGGTGAGGTCTTCCTCCCTCGGGAATACGTACATCTGAGGCGGTAGTCAGCAACAAGCTTGACCCCCAGAGCAGGGAGAATAGTCTGATCTCACAAAGCTTTCGTGCCCTCCCGGGTTCGGCATGAGCGTCATTCCCATCTTGGTGACGATCCCAAAGTTGGACTGTGAAAACAACCCACTAAACATCGTCAGCCGCACTCATTCCAGATCCATCTTGTCGCCACCTGGGGTGAGGGGGGCAGAAGATGGCTTCACCCACTCTGAAAAAGGCCCGTAACCATAGGGGAAAGTCTGCCACGTGTTACTCCCCTCGAGCGCGCCCATCCCCGTCCGGAAGACCTCCCCGGTGGGCAGCACGACCTCGAGCCCGGAGTGGCACGCCCAGTGGTCCCCGTACGGCGTGTACCCAACGCCGCGGTCGACCGTGTTGCCAATGACACTGCCGCCGCCCAGGTCCGGGGTATCCACCCACATGTGCCCGTCGAGCCCGCGGTCCCGCAGCGCCTGGTGCAGCGCGTAGAAGCTCACCCCGGGTTCCACCAGGCACGTGTAGTCCTCGGCGCTGATGTCGAGGATCCGGCTCATCCGGCGGCCGAGGTCGACCGTCACGGAGCCGCGGACGCGGGGGGCGGCGCCGCCGTAACCCACTTTGGGTTTGTTTTTTGGTGGTTAGTTTTTTCCTTCTTAATTTTTTTTTTTCGGTGTCGTGACGACGGTGATAGAGAAGGCTCGGGGAAAGGGGCAGGGGGGGAAGCTGTGGCAGGAGGAGGCACATACGATTCCGGCCCATGGAGATGGGGAAGATGGGGATCAGGTACTTGTTCGCCCAGCGCACGACCTTCTGGACCTCCTCCGTGCTGCCTGGATAGACGAGGGCCGAGGCGACGAACTCCTCCTCGTCGAGTATGGTCATCATGTCGTGGGTGTTGGGGTCTGACAGCGAATGCCTGGTCAGCACCCACAATTGCTCGCCATGAGGCCAGGGTGTCACTCACGCTCCATATACCTGGGCTGCTGTCAGTCTCATGGAATAAATGTCGAGGGGAGCCTAAAGGCAGTCGTGTGGAACTCACCATCCATCTTTCAACGGCTTGTCGTTCACCTCGACGTGCTCCGGCCCCAGCTCCTTGCGCAGCTCATCGAGCGCCTCGTAGAACTTGTCCCTGTCGATGCCCTGCGGGATAACCGGGAGCCTCTGCCTCTCAGTCAGCGGCTTGGTCCGCGACTCAAAAATGGTCTTCTTAGCATCGCGAGCTTTCTCCAATAGGTAGGGGGGTATGCCAGAGTGGGCGTCCGGAAGCACGGGGACGTCCGTGTTGGCTTCTTCCAAATATGGCACCATAACTGTGGATTTCCAAATGTGATAATGCTCTGGTATATGTCGCTAGCCTTGGGGATCTATCCAACACAGACAAGTAAAACAAAGCTCCCGGGTCTGACCTATAAATGCAGGGCCCATGAGGAGAGACATCGCGTCTACCCCGCGAGGAGGCACAACTCCAAAACGGCAGACATGGATGTCGATGCGGTCGCCAAATCTATTCCCCGCAGATGTGACAACTACAGTCGCCAGTCCCATTACCAGTACACGTAGTGGATCTCGGGAATAATGCTATTCCTTCAGAAAAGACAGAAGCATATGCTGCCCCAATTCATGGCTAGCCAGGAGGGGTATGCATGTGTCGGATGCAATAGGCCCCATTCAAGGTGATGCGCTAGTTGAGAGGACTCTTACCGAACGCTATTTGGAGGCCCAGGAGTGGATTTCTTTTTTCTTTTTTTCTTTCTTTCTTTTTTTTTTTGGGCGAGAAAACGAGATAGCAATGAATGCCGTCACTAGATTTCTGCCGGGTGAATGGGCGTTGAGATGCACGCCCGATCACGTCTCACCTTGCGAGGGCTCGTTTCCACGTGGGCGAGGTCGTCATCCCGCCTCTTATAACCCGCCACAGCAGCACAACCTCGCAACCTCCGCCGTCAAGGCGCCTGCCAACCTCAGCAGGCCGTCATGCAGTGTCACCGATAAGATAGGAGTCGAATCTCCCAATTCGAGAGTTCCCTCCTGCAAGCATGCATACTCACAGGAACCCTGATGACGCGGCGAGAGGGCCTTGATGGACAAGACCGGCGCCCATCGCCTTTGAAAGGGAGGCCCGCAGCTCCTTTGTCCACCCTAGCGGCCTTTGTCCAGCCTAGAGGCCGTTTGCGTCCTCGAGAGCGTCATGATTGTCTTGTTCATTTCGTCTCTGGTCCTTGTGCTCGGTTTCAGCCTCGACAGCAGCAGCAGCACGAGTTGTGCGGGAGGGGGGAGAATGACGCCTGCCAGCAAACCCGATGAACAGAAGGCAGGGCGGGGAGCCCTCGGCGGGATATCTGAGGAGAAGGAGGAGGAGGAAGCCGAGGGGCAACTCGATTGTGATTATTCCGGCTCAGAAGTTCCCGACGAGAAAGCCATGCTCGGCGACCTCGCGTGCTTCCCGGCCGAGGTGCGAGTCCTGGTATATCGGGAGTACTTCTTTGGCGACGGCCCGTCCTGCCACATCCGAAGGTCGACGAGAGATCTCCGCAGCCAGTATACTACGGACGAGGAGGAGGACAAGATCACGCCCAAGCCGTGCACCATGGCGCACTCGCTGGCGAGCAACATCAGCGGCGTCGCCCTGCTCCAGACCAACAGTAAGATGTGAGCTCACCAAGCACCAGACAGGCCTCAAACCCAAGGCCACTCGCCTCATCCCGCCGGCTGCTGCTAACAGGGAAAAAAACCCCGGCCCGGCAGATACGCGGAGTCGCTGCCGGAGCTCTACGCGCAGGCGCGCTTCCGCTTCGACAGGCTGTGCCCGCTGCAGCACTTCCTGAGCGCGACGCCCCCCGCGAGCCTGGCGCGCGTGCGCTCGGTGCGGTTCGAGTGGGTGACGTACACGTTCATCTACGGCTCCGACTACGTGGCCGACTACGTGGAGCGGTTCTGGGGCCCCGTGTGGGCGAGGCTGGGCGGGCTCGAGGGCCTGAGGGAGCTGACGGTGTCGGTGAGGCCCGGCTGGGCGGGCGGGTGGACGGTGCTGGGCGCGGCGAGGGAGAGGTGCGAGGACATGCTGTTTGGGCCGGTGAGGAGGCTCGAGGCCGGGGGTGTCGTGCTGAAGTGTGAGGCGTGTTGAGCCGGGTGCCGGGGAGGATGGTATTATTATTCCTATCATTATTTTTCATTGGAGAGGATGCATGTTGCTGCTGGATATTCTCGACACCATCGGCTGTTGGGTGGTCGGCTGGGTGCGAGTGAGGCCATCACCAGAGGTGCGTTCATTCTTCTGCCGGGATGCAGTTAGAATGCAGTCTGACCACAAGTCGGACGACTACTCTGGTCTGGGCTGTTTCCCCTCAGGGGTTGAGCCCCTGCAATCGATTAATGCACAACATATCGGATGAGGCACGATGACCTCGCATGTACCTTTTGATTGCTTGGCCAGGATAAATAAACGACTGGAATGCCGCCAGCTGGAGTACTTACTACTGAGTACATCAGAGTTACTCTGGTACTCTCGTCTCTTGCAAGACCACATGGCTTCTTGCCGACAAGAGTTCACTTCCTAACAAGACCCCTGATATTTATCATCACCGGTCCCCAAATTAGTGCACAGCCACTCTACCCAGCACACTAGCCCGAGAGACTGGGACCTGCAGAAACAACACCCCACATCTCGGCAGCATCCGAACAGCGCCGGCTTGCTCGCCCTGTTTCAGTGGGTGATCCTCCACCTTCGCAGTGCAGTCCCCCCGACGATCCGCCTTTGCTGTCATTCATTCATTCTTTCTGCGACCCCGCGCTTCAAACAGTATTCCCTCTCTTCGGCATTCCTTTCTCGACATCCTTTCTTCCTCTTATCGCTCCCGCGTTTCCGTCGATCCAGCCCAGACAGGCCCTCGGAGACCCCCCCGAAATGGCACGCCGCCAACACCTGACCTTGACGGTCCTCCTCGTCTTCTTCGGCTTCCTCACGTTCACATGGTTCATGTCCTCGGGCAGCCAGTCCGCCGCCGACAACTACGCCTCGGCCAACTTCCCAGTCGACTCGACAGAGAGCCTGCGACAGCAGCAGAGCTCGGGCTGGTCCCCCGGGGAGGTGGACTTTGGTCTGGGCGACAACATCCTCAAGGGCGGCGCCATCGCGCCGAGGCTGGGCAACGAGACGGCCAAGTATGCCCTCCCATGTTGATAGTTCCAGCACCCGTCGGCGCATGCCGTGAGGCAGTACAAGGCTGACAGAACCAACCCCCTCCCCCAAACAGGCGCGAGCTCGGCCACGCGACGTGGAAGTTCCTCCACACCATGATGGCGCGCTTCCCCGAGAAGCCCACGCCCGAGGACCAGGTCGCCCTCAAGACCTTCATCACCCTCTTCTCGCGCCTGTACCCCTGCGGCGAGTGCGCCGGCCACTTCCAGAAGCTCATCGCAAAGTACCCGCCCCAGGTGTCGAGCCGCAATGCCGCCGCCGGGTGGCTCTGCTTCGCGCACAACATCGTCAACGAGAGGCTCAAGAAGCCCATCTTTGACTGCAACAAGATCGGGGACTTTTACGACTGCGGGTGCGCCGACGACCCGGGCAAGGCTAGGCCTGAGGAGGGCGCCGCCGCCGGGGCCGGCAAGGGAGGCGCGGGCGAGGCGGAGCTCAAGGAGAGGGGGGGTGCTGCCGAGCCCGAGGGGCATGCTGCTGCATAGATGGCCATTCAGGGTTGCTTTTGGCACATCTGGCTGAGAGGTAGAGTCATTTCATGCGAGGGGCAGGTTTTCTTATGTAGGATTCATATAGGAGTTCCGGTGGTGCGATGACCACGGGTGTTCACTGGAGGCCGGCGTTGCATAGGACACAAACCAGCATGTATGTTGCATGTTTTCAGAGATGTTGAATTTCTCACAGACATCAGGCGCAGTGGTTGGCAGTTGTCGCTGCTCCTACTTGCAATGTGTCGAGAGGTACCATGCTTATATGTTGTCCCTGGGGCAGATAACTGGGAGACTTGTGACTTGCCACTACCTGGAGGAGTGAACGTTCGTTTGATAACGCGCCTATATTTATTCATAAAATACAATATAATCCATCAGGAAGCATACACGGCATGAGGTTGCTCGCAGAGTGAGCCCCGTCTGCCCTCACCCCATAATAATACGCCTACAAGGGCTTGACCCTGAGGGTTACGACGGGTGGGCCAATGACGGTGCTTTGCCTGCCGGGAGGCCGCGGCAAGCCAACGCGTCGGAGCTGCCTTGAGCTTCCTGGCTTGCAGGGCAACGGAGCTCTGAACGACCGCCGGCCCAGCCCATCTCAACCACATCAATCAGCTTCATTCACCCACGCACTCTCTGCCCCTCGATACCTCATCTCAGCCACGAACGCAACACCGCAGGTACTCGTGACCTCCCTCTCCTCCCGAAAACCCTCCGATCTCGACAACCACAGCAATCATGGAGTTTGGTACCTCCGGAAACCTGTCCGAAGGTACGTACCTGCTTTCCCAGCAGTCATGGTCTAACAACATGGACGCTGACGTACCTCTCGCTGGCAGATGGCATCCACGTTGATATGAACAGGCTGAAGACGGGCGAGGTCAAGTAGGTCAACCGACGCTCAACCGGGTGCGATCAATGCTAACTGTTCCTGCAGCCTGGGTACCTCCATGTAAGCAGCCCCGAGCCGACGTCAGATGAACCGACATCTAACATGCGCGCAACAGTATGGCAGTCACCTTCAAGGACGGCGTGATACTCGGTACGTCGGGGCTGGATGCTTCCTCTTACCACGCGAGACCACAACTATGCAAGACACCAGAGCTGACCAACGTCCCCCTGCTCTAGGCGCCGACTCGCGAACCACCACCGGCGCATACATCGCCAACCGAGTGACAGACAAGCTGACCCGCGTCCACGACACCATCTGGTGCTGCCGGTCCGGCTCCGCCGCTGACACACAAGCCGTCGCCGACATCGTGCAGTACCAGCTGGGCCTGTTCCACATGATGAACGGCAAGACGCCCACGACCCAGACCGCCGCGGCCATGTTCCAGGAGCTCTGCTACGCGAACAAGGACACGTTGACGTGAGTCTTTCTTCACCAGGAACACGACGGGGCGCTGGATATACATGCCGGGCCTGTCATTGTCCAAGGACCACAATCCGTGACACCAGATCGCTGACCATACCCCCTCGCTTCACAGGGCCGGCCTCATCATCGCAGGTTGGGACGAGCGGCACGGCGGCCAGGTCTACAGCATCCCCCTCGGCGGGTCCCTCCACAAGCAGGCCTACTCGATCGGCGGCTCCGGGTCCACCTACATCTACGGCTACTGCGACGCGAACTGGCGGGAGGGCATGAACGAGGACGAGGCTGTCAAGTTCGTCAAGGAGGCCCTCAAGGAGGCCATCCGGTGGGACGGCAGCTCCGGCGGCGTCATCCGCATGGTCGTCCTGACGGCCAACGGCGCCGACAGGCACCTGTACCTGCCGGACACCGGGTATGCTGTGCGGCATCAGTGAAGAGGGGGGAGGGCAATGTGGCAGCAGGAAGATAGGGTAGAGTGTGAGCGTCGAGCAAGGACGTGGACCTGGGGGTGCGCTCTAGAAGAGTAGATGAGGCCGAGCCAGCATGAAAGCGGCATTCGATCTCAATACGGTGCGAAACCTGTCTGCTCACGGTGGCGGCAGGGTGGGCCCGTTTCTTGCCAGTGATATGAGGTCTTGAAGCGGCAGACGTGTACGATATCACGAAAAGAGACAAGGCAAATACAGCTCATGACGATAAAGGAATGGCCTGCTCGATGGCTATACAGTTTACAGGATCATGCAGCGTGCGATGCGAGGAAATTTGATGGACGACTGGGCGACTGATGACGAAAACGTACGGCGAGGCAGGAGCCACATGCTGCTACTGACAGACAAATCCTTTTGTGTGCAACAGAAGACCGTGGGCAGGAAACGGGTGTCAAATGAGTTATTCCAGGTTGGGCCAGGCACCTGATAGGTGAGCTCGTTCATCTCCCTCGTCACACCTTGCCAGGTAATATTGCAAGACTCAATTCTGGGGAGGCGCACATCAAGACTTTTCAAGTGGGGGGGGGGGGTTTCTGGGCACTTCCATTACGATGATGCTCCTTCCAACGCCCTGCGCTCCCTCCATGGCATGTCTACCGGCCCACCCAGCTAAGAAACACCACATCCCCACCTCCCTATAGTACCTAGACGGCCCCCCGGGAAAGGGCAGGTCTTGGAGGCTCATACTACTTCACGCACATGGGCTTGCCGCACCGGGGACGAGTGTCCCCCCCACCCTCTCCCCATGCCCCGGAATCGCACCTCAGCGCGAGCAAAGTTGCGATAAGAGCCCAAGACCTGGAGCCGGCGAGTCGTCCGTGTATATCTCGCACGGATATCTCGCCGCCGGGTTAGAAAACCAGCTGGAGCCCAGGAAGAAGGCGTCTCTATGGCCGGGGGGGGGGGCGACTGGTGAAGGTATGGGGCAACGGGGTTATCTGAATGCGGAGCTCGTATTTCCTCTTCTCGTGAATGAGGTTCGGAAGCGTTTAGTCACAGAGATGGTAGACGGTGCCTGAGAATGTGGGTACCGTTTTGTCTCGGGGCACATATCTCATGGTACTACTCCACGGCACACGCCGGATGCTCCCGACCACCGTGTCCTCTTCTCAGGCCGAGGCTTGCATGGATGGCTGTTGGCGAGCTGCATAATTGCGTGAGTGTTTCTCGCAGTGACCGATTGTGTGGGTGGCACACTCATAGTGGCTCGACTTGTGCTCCTCGCCAGGCTGGCCAAGCCCTCACCCAGAGTATTGATTCCCCGGGACTGTATAGAGACGGGGAAAACAGCCCTCCCGCTTGGTTACTTGAGAATAAGAAAGATAAACATATTCCCAGTTTGATATTAAACCATCTCGGAAGAATTGTATCGGCACACAACACAGCAACGCCCCAAGAGTTCGTCATCATCATCCCCATCTCTTGGCGGGCCATAGAACACAAGCGCGGCAGCCCTACTACATATACTGGACAGTCACACGGCGAACGCAGGGAGGGAAAAAGAAAACGTTCCGATAGGCAAAGTCAGGAATAAAAGTCCATGGCAAAGCTTAGATACGTGTACGCACACCACAGGACACGTTATAAAGTTCTCCCCGGCACCCGCCCCCCTACCGGACCTGCCCGCCTCGTCAACAACAAGCTTGACGTCAGCTACCAAGATCTCCCGTCGGGGAAATCTACGATCGAAACAGGGGGTGCGGCAATTTGGGGGGGGGGGCAAGGAAGGGGGATCATATGGGAAAAATGCGCCCTTGGGATGGGGCGGATTTGGGCTGGCTGGCTGGCTGTCACGCTGCACCACCACCCACCTGGTTCATCTGATCGCCAGCGTTAGCTTCCCGCGCCAAAAAAAAAAAGAAAGACCCTTGGGACGAGACCTTGCATCCTTGCCGGTGGTACTATAATATGTAGATAGTAGTGTGGCAGGCGGGGAGGCGACAAATGCGCTTCTCCCAAGATAAAATGCGGTACTTCCCTGGATATCGAGAATTCATGCGACAGGGGCCCCAGCCGGGCAGCCGCCGGGCTTTTTACATACCTAGTGAACCGCAAACTTGGCTGTGGGCAATTGTGGCCCACGTCCAGGGGGGAGGGGGGTTAGTAATAATAATAATAATAATAATAAAGTGCTCAGCCACAGCTCCGGGGTCTCTCTCGTTAATTTTACCGCCTATCCAGCTTTCCCTTGCGAGGAGCGCAATAGCTGCCACGGCGCAACTGAAATATGCTTGATACTGTAGGACCAGGTGGCGGGTATCTCCTAACCATCAGTACCTAGCTCCCTCGGTAGAGCTATTTGGGGGACTCGCAAGCAACCACCCCGGCGACCCGGGGAGCCGGGCAGGACAGTGGAAGGGCCCACGGGGACGGGGCACGGCAACCCCCAGGCTCGCTGTCCCGATGTGACCTCCCATTTATATAGTGTTCTTGGCCATACTGCACAATCGCTGGCGGACTGGTAGACAGACCAACCCCGCCGCGCGAGGCTGAGACAGGCGCGGCCGCGGAGCCTGTAGTTTTCAGCAATAATACATGGCACTGGCTGTGTCGGATGGACTAGTGGCTAGGGGGGCGAGGTTGGGGTTGCCAGTGAAAGCGCGCTTGTCCCGTCTATATGGACTATTCTGATATCATGCTGCCCCCTTCCTCACTAGGAAAGCCGTGGGCGGTGAAGAGGGGGGGATCCCGCATTCTCATGGAGGCGCATCCTTCCTTGCCGCCGGATATCTCCCGGGGGTCAAGTGCATTAGCCGGCGCGCGGGCGGAGGGAGGGCCGCCTGACGGCGAACAGCTCCCGCGAGACGGCGTGATCATCGTTGGTCTGGCCGGTCTGAGGGCTCCGGGAGGAAGATGGGGGGGCCTGAGGTTTGGTCATTGTACATAGTCCGGGTAGGACCACATGCCCGGCAGCACGCATTATTAAGTCAGTATGTGGGGTGGCCTAAGTAAGGTTGGGTTCGTGCTGTTGCTCGGGGGGTGTTTATAGGTTCACTCGTGCAGCCTGCATGTATTATGTAGTGCAGTACAAGAATATGCATTGGGGTTATCGCCGTCTGGTTGGTCTTTTTTGCGGTGCAGATGCGGTCTACAGCACATGGGCAGATACTTAAACATGCAATGCTGACAAGCTGCTGACAAGACATCAAGCCGATCAGGGTCCCGCGCCACAGGACCCTTTTCTGGCCTGGTCTCAATCTCCCCCGGAAATCTCAGGGGCGGCACGAGCTGCACGGGTGGGCATATATCTTGGTGTGACGCGACTAGTGTAGAGTAGGCGTGGATCCAACTTGGGGTAGGGGTGTTGTCGGGTTGCCGGGTGAGGTTGTGAGACGAACACACGGGAGACAGGGAGGATGGGGGAGATTGGACAATGATGGCGAAAAAGGAGACAGCCGGTGTGCGTGCGGAGCATTTCGATGCGATCGTGTTTGCCCAGATTCTCGTCAAATTATCCCGCTTCTGCTTGGTGTGTGTGTGTCTTGCGCCAGGGGGGTTCCAGGATCAACCCGCCGTGCCGCTATTGCCATGAGCTCTTATCGCGGCGTGGCGTAAGATACCTTTGGGGAGGTGGTTAATCCGAGCATGAGAATCAGATGATAATATACGAAGACCCTGTTTCTGGCCAGCCCAGCCAGGCTGAGGGAATGCTGCACGACACAGCGAAGGGGCGGCAGTGGATGCGTTCTCTCTGCGCGAATTGTCGCAGTCTCGTTGTCGCTTTCCCCCACGTCTTCCGAAGCCTGACCTGGTGTGTGTGTACCAACCAAGGCCCGCATAAGCGGTAGCATGCGCGAGAAAAGCCCCATAAATTGCTGGTTCCCACAGCTCGGCCGAGGCAATTAGGCGCGTTGCCGGGTGGCCCCTGGCCTGTGGTGAGACGGGACAAGGCGGTGGCGTCGTGTGTGAGACCCCTATCCTGGCAGCGGCGGCGGGAAGGCCGTTCTCTTGCCCCCTCGATGGAGACACGTGTTGGAGAGGCAGCGATTTGGATAGATGCTCATGTGAGATGAGGGGGAAAAGACACCTATTAGTGTATGCTCGGTATGCTCGCTAATCGCTGCTGGCTGCTCGCCTCATGGCCACGGCAGGAATTACCATGAAACCAGGATTTGACCCGAGCCGAGGCCTGTTTTCCGGGGGTCGCTTGTTGCTGTACATAGATGCTGTCGTGCGACAGGAAGAAAATAGGGACCTGATATCTGGGTGACCTATTTCGGTTGTGCTTTGTGTGTGTGGTATTGTGCCGTGGGGCGACGGGCGGAATTATGTCATAGGCGGTCCGGTGTTGGAGGACAGGGCGGCTGGGCGGCCGCCCATTGAGACAGTGTTGCCGGAACCAGTTTGGCACGAGGCTAAGAAAATAGACGGTCAACTGTCGGATATCTGCAAGGCGATTCGACGCTGCTTGGTAGCATTGTTATCATTTTGGCCGGAGAGGGCCTTGTGGGACACGTCGATATCAAGAGAGTATTAGAGTGTTAGTCATCTTGGATCTACTATTATTGCGTATCTAATATCCAGGGCCGTGATGTGGCCCATGTAGTGTACATAGCACAGGACAATGCAGTGGCACCCGTCCCGGGCCATTATTTGTCGATCATTTTTGATGGGCGCTCTGTTGCAGGCGATGGCTGGCAAGCTTGAAAGCTGGCTGGCTCATGGGCAGGGCAGACGGGGCCCTGACAGCACAAGTGGATAGATGATTCGATTCTGGCGTCCCGCTCTGTTCCACTCGCGTCAATCGTGTCAACCTGTCTCCTTTCTCAAGCAGCAGGACAGGCAAGTGATGACGGCGACGGGCGTCTACCCCTCCTTTCAGAGGTTGAGAGCATCCACAATCATCGTCAGCCGGCAGAAGTCCAGCCCCTGCAAAAATTTCCGCCGCGGACTCCACCTGGGGACAACAAAAAGAAGACGACGGGCGAGAGTGAGGAGGGGTCGAGGGCGAAGAGGGGTAGAGGGGCAGAGCCTGGAGGGGGAAGTTACCAGGGTCATTCGTATCAGACGGTGTTGTCGAGTTGGAGTCTACTACCTAGTACAGCCGATTCGAGTTGGGTCGAGGTGACGCAAACCGGGTGAGGGTCGAACTCATCGCGATCTGCCACGGCCATCCGATGCCTTGGGTGACACCTGCTGGAGGCGACGGTCAATACTGTTTTACCAGACCAGCAGAATGGCTGGCTGATTGGCAGAACTGCAAGCAAAGAGTGCAGCACAGCACAGCACAGCACAGGGACGAGCAATTGCTGCAGCAACGGATGGGGCACGGGGGGTGGGTGGGCACGGTGGACATGTAGACATGTGGATATGTGGATATGTCTTGTAAATCTTGAGGCTGAGTTGAGTCGGCGGCAATTACAAAGATCTGAGAATAATTTAGGGGTCCTCGTCGGGTTTTCTGGCTGGCTGTGGTCTTCCCATGGTGTCGTCGTGCTGGGTGCAAGGTTGTTGTGCTAGTAGACATATGTGGGCTCTGAAGTGGGAAGTGGGCGTGGGCGGTGGAGTTGTCGTCAATCGAACATGCGAAAAGCTTGACGAGACAGAGAGGAAGAAAATACATACATCTGGCTCGGGCACAATGACGCCCTGTAGGGTAATATGTACCCAGGTACACATACTGTATAGTAGTAGTGCGCCTAGGTAGTGTAGGTACGAGGGTACTGGGTACATTGGTAAACCTCGGAAAGGCCAACGTTCTGCATGTCAGCCCTGGCCCCGCTGGCAGCTCCTAGCTTTTCCCCTTGATGGCGTCTTGGGGAGGCTTCTGGGGGTCTAGACTTGCCCTACAGTAACGTACACTAGTGCATGGAAGCTCTGACCGCAAGATTGTGGAAAGGAAGGGGAAAGGGAAAGCTGTGCTGAAAGATACCTCTACTCACCAGCAACCTGCAGTCTAATGCTCGGTATCTACTGCAAGAGCTAGAGTACACTACCACTCCGTACAGACACACACACCCCACCTCCGACCGTGCCTTACCTGGTCTTTTCTTGTCTCTTGTCCCCTGGTCCATCGTCCCTCCTGCTGCTGCCCATCATCCATCACATCACATCACCTCGCATTGCGCATCGCATCGCACTCCTCAGCCCCCCCTCCATCTGCATGTCGACCTGTCTGCCATTGACTTTTTTTCCTTTCTTTCTTTCTTGACATCAACTTCGCACTTAGATCAGACGGTTGATTGATTGATTGACTGATTGACTGATTGACTCTTTTCCATCCTGGTTACTGAGTCGGGACGATACGACCTGATACGATTGTCGCTCTGCATTTTCTGGCCTGTAAGTCATGTTCGTCTCCTTATCTTGCATCTTTCACCGTCATTTGTCTTGCTTTCTTCCTCCGGGCGCCCTTGGTGAGACAAGACATGACAACGAGGGAGGACGAGGTTGCGGGAGAGAGGCGTCCGACAACATCACGAAACCGCACCTCGACCAAGACGGCCACCCATGGACTGCGAACTGCCATTGCCACGACATAGACACAGACCCGCCCTGCCATGCAAGCAGCCCTTCGGCTCGACAGCTGTGCTCTCTACTGGGCATTCGGCGATCCATCACCCGGACAGGACAGACAAGACAAGACAGCTGCGTTCAACGCACACGTCGCTGTGACGTCGACGTCCTAAACCACCCAGCCAGGCGCAATACATTCAACCACTGCGACAGCCACCAGAATAGACGTCAAGCCAAGCAACCATAAACTGTCCTCTTGCCTACAGCCTCGACAGCTTGACGCCATCTCCACCTGCCTCCCCCGTGTAGACGTGTCGCCTTGTCACCGTTCCATCCCATCAAGTCAGTTTTTGGGGTTCCTAATGTGGAGATAAGGCCGAAAGTGTGCAGCACAGGCCTGTCATCCATCTGCGTGCCCAGCTGGTCGGGTTGCTTGGCTGGCTGGCTCGCTGCCCAGGTCCCAAGCCCAAGTCATTGTCTTATCTGTCTTGTCTCATCCTGGGTTGGGAATTCCCTCTGGTGCCTCTTGTTCTGCTCCCAAAAGCCTGGCAGTTGTCTCCCGGGTATTCATTCTATTTGTAGATCAGTTGACTCCTGGTTACTCTTCTGCTGCTATTTATTGTTCCTCTTGTTCTGTTGCTATTTTCCTTGTGTATTTTCTTTCCTCTTTCTGTTGCATCTCCACTGGGCGCCCCTTTCCCTTCCCGAAACTTTATCGTGCTTTCTCAAGGCCAACCAACCTTTGACACAGCAAACCTGCATGCAGCGCGCTAATCCTCGTGGCTCCACCTGGCAACAGCTCACCACCATCTCTTCCTCCTACAACAACAACAACAACAACAACAACAACAACAACATCATCCTTCATTAGCCCGCTCGCATCACCGACGGCGACGATAACCACCTCTTCGACAACCACCAATCCTCCTGCCGCCTCGTCGCCCTAATAGTTCTCCCGAGTCAAACGCAGCAGGCACACAGCAGGCACGCAGCAGGCACGCAGCGCCCGACGACCCACTATTCACATGCTATGGCAGCTGTCATTGGAGACTTCACAAACCATTCCGGATTCCACACTATGATCACAACCCAGGGCCTGCCATATTCCCAAGACTCGTCCCACGCAGCCTCCCTATACCGATCCAGCAGCCACTCGAGAAACTCCACCCCTCGAAACCACCCTCCAACAAGCCGCCAGCAGTCCTCGCGAGCGTCCCCGAGGTTCTCTGCCACCTCGACCTGCGCAAAGTCGCCACCAGCCGACGACGACCACGACGCCGCTGCCGCATCAAGATTACCCTCGCCCCCGGACTCATCGTCCGGCAGTGCCAGTGCTGGTGTCGGAAGCGCCTCACAATCCCACGAAGACCTGAAGGCCAGGTACAAGACCGTTCCCCAGGATGGTCAGAAGCAGGTCTACATGGACTCCTCATCCGCGCACCAGCCTGCGCAGGGATTCTCCACAGCCGGTCTTGCTGCCTCTGATAATTCCTCCAACTCCTCGTCTCAGACCATCACCGGATCCGCCCAGCCAAGTCATGTCCTCCCCTCTCCCGCCTCCAATTCTGGTGATCGATGGGGTGCCTCGCAATCAACACTGACCTCCCCGAACGCCTCCGCCACAAATCAGACCACCATCAAGATCCGTGACCTTGCCCACGTCCAGGCCCTAGCGAGGTCGGGCATGAGCTCGAGCACGGTCGACGACGACTCGCCCTTGCAGGCCCTGAAGTATGACCTGAGCGAGTGCCCTATCGGTGATGTCATAGAGATGGTTGCTGCCCTGCTTACCAAGATCACTACCACCAACGACCAGCAGCACGACGCTCTGAGCAGAAATGCCGTCGAGCGCAACGCCAGCCACGTGAAGCAGGCTCAGGCCCAGAACGACGGTCTGGCCTCGGAGAACAGCATGAGCCCCATGAGCAGCAGCGTGCTAGCCTTCCACGGCAAGAACGTGCCTGCCATCACCATCCTGAGCTATCTGAGCCGGATACACAAGTACTGCCCGACCACGTTCGAGGTCTTCGTGAGCCTGCTGGTCTACTTCGACCGCATGACGGAACGGGTCAACCGAATCGTCATGAAGGCGGAAGAGGCCAAGAAGGCAGGCCAGGCACCGGCGCCGGCCGAGCCCGACGTCATCATGAAGGAGGCCCCCGGGTCCAGCAGCGAAAGTGACGGGTATCTGGACGAGGACATTGTCGATGACTCGGATAGTGACGGAGAGCAACCCGCGGGGTCTGCAGCGCCAGCAGGGACGCAAGGGAGCGGCTCGGGCAAGGCCGGCGGGGCACCCTTTGCCGCCAGCCAACCGACATTTTTTGTCGTCGACAGCTTCAACATTCATAGGTTGATAATCTCTGGTGTCACGTGTGCGAGCAAGTTCTTCTCGGATGTCTTCTACACAAATTCGAGATATGCCAAGGTAAGACTTTTGAATTCTCCCCTTCCACCCTTGGACCATAAACCGTCTCCGACCGTTTGATACATCCAAGCAACAGGCTAATCTCGATACGTGCAGGTCGGAGGTCTACCGCTCGCCGAGCTCAACCACCTGGAGATACAGTTCCTCCTCTTGAACGACTTCCGCCTCTCCATCCAGGTCGAGGACCTAGAGGCGTACGGAACAATGCTGGTCGAGTTTTACGCGCGAGAGGTGGTCTCACGATCTGCTTCGGGCGCGGCCTAGATTGGGGGCAGTATATTCGCCGTCTTTTGATTTATGGAAGATACGTTTTGTACGCCAGGCTCATTTACCAATGAGCACCACCAGCACTTCTTGGCCAAAGAAGCCTTTTTGATACCCGGATAGATGTTGGGATGACTAGATGAGAGAACGAAAGAAGAGAGGGCATGGTCGCTATAAGCGTAATATGTCACCTGTTGTCTCTGCGTAAATCCGTACGTGTTACAGGAGCGGGGGGGGGGGCGGAAGACCAGCAACCATAGCAAGGGGACGAGAGAGAACGGACACAAACTAGTGGATCAATAGGTTTGTGTATATCATGCCACGACGGATTCTCCGCAATTACACGACACGAAACGAGAAGCTTATCGCTGAGTCGGTACGGTATGCGGTCATGAGGGATGCCTCCATCCAAGGGGAGGAAAGGCGGTGCTAGGGATGAAAGCTGCTAAGGGGGACTACCGCCAACCCCCCTCTTCATGACCTCTTGTATAATATCATAGTATGTGTGTCTTTTCATGTGCATGGGCACAGCAGCAGCAGGAGCAGGCAGCAGACTAAGGGAGTACGGTGAGGGTGTGTATTGGGGGACATAGCGTTGCGTATGGCGAGGTGCATATATAATGGTTCAAGATTGATGTGGGCATGGCGGGAGGTGGGACATGGTGGAAGGGGCATTATTCTTGTTGTGTCCCTAGGGTATCATGTATTTTAAAGGTTATTTGTGCATGATTGGTAGCAGGGTATGAAATGGTGTGTTGTGGTAGTCTGTACTAATGTGTGTGTGTACATGTATTGAAGGGGTGGAGGGGTAAGATCAGAATAATGATTGTCATAGTTGATCTGGAGTTCAGACTCGGGAATGAGATTGTGAATATACTAGTTATGTTAGCTCCCAGCAATTGCACTTCTCGGCCATACTAGTTTGTTTCTTAATCAGGGTAAGATTGAGAAATACGGATCCTGGGGCGTCGTGGGCATACATTTTGCGCGCCCCAGTTATGCCGCGTAAAGGGGATGCGTTGCCGCCATAGTTTAACAAGCAAATAATGTACTGAGAAAGGCTTACTAGAAGAAAGAGAGCGCAATAATTAGAGTAAAAGCAACCTTTTACTGCCAACTTAGTATCCCGTAAGACATGGCGTATTCTATGGTGGGGTTGAACTGGTGAGCAAAGTAAATTGAAGTATTTCCACCCCTACCGGCCTCGTGCATCTTCCTCTCAATGAGGCTGGGAGACTTCAACTGACTCCTAGTGCGGCCATCTCAGCCTTGGTGGGCTTGCCATGTTGTCCTTGTCCTTGTTAAACGAGCGGGAACGTCATTGCGCTGAGCATCAACTTCATCCGCGAGATATAATAAACAACAAGCTTAGTGTTCTGCCTCATCTGGCCCAAGGTCAAGACCGGGGCTCCTCCGTGCATGTCGTCCTTTTTGACGTGGTGGGCTCAAGCTTGAGAACATGGATGCACCGGGATAGCAGGGGATGTTAGCCCGCAGCACCGCACGCCCATTCTCTACATGTAATTTCAAGGTGGGTGGGTGATTGGTAACAGGATTCACGACCGACTTCAAGAGAAAAGGCAGGCTCGGAACACGCCTTAGCGTTGGCTAAAAAACTAGGGCTTGTACTCTTACCGGGCTTGACGAAGCAAGTCAAGTTCAGAGTCTGACTGCCTGTAAAGCTGACCTGTGGTACAAACCTGCCACATCTGCTTGGGCATGATTAATAGGAGAAGGCGTAGTAACTACTTACTTACAACCTGGCGGCACTACACGTGGTAACTAGGCATCAATGCAATTGTAAACCCAGAATAAAGCCCCACGAAACTCAATAAAAGTATTCTGGGGCCTCCGGAGCGCTACGGCCGCACCATTTCCTAGAAGGCGGTGGTTGAATTCAACCTGATATATCTGATATAGAATCCAAATCTCCATCGTAAAGTCTGCCGAGGCAAGTAGCAGAGCTTTCAGGTCTTGAATTTACCCCCGCTCGCAATTGCAGGGCATGGCAGATGTTAGCACGTCGCTATGAATTGGTGCCACCCTGTTCTCGACTTGGCGATTATAGAAATGCTTGCAAATAAGGACGTCAGCCGTTGTGCTAGGACATGGCCACTACTAACGGCCAAGTGACGGCTGAGGACAGGCATCTACTAGTGTTAGTGTTCAATAAAGGAATCGCGTAAGATATAGTGTGGAACTAGCATTTCGGATGGAACATGGGAAACGGAAATGCTATAAGTATTAACTAGACCATGTCAGCTCAAGTTCATTTCTCCCGATTGTATCAACTACGCAGCACGTGAAGCGGGAACTTGCCATCGCCTTGGATTTCTGTGTGCGGCGGGATTTATTGTATCCAGGATTGTATGTTACATTGTTATGGTATCATCTAATAACTAATACTTCTATATGCCCCGGACATCATATATACTTCGACTTATAGACGTGGCCATCATCAAAATCAGCCCGACGGCCAGCCATACGACGGGGCACTGCAGGTTGACAGGCTGTGGTCGAATTGCTCGTATACCTGCGGGTCGGACGTCTCGTTCCCGGTGACGCTTCCTCCGAATGTGAAATATCCTGCACTCAACTCTGTCGGCGTCTTCTGGATCTCGCTTGCGTTTCCGACTACCCAGACGCTTTGCATTCCTGGTCAAGAGGTCAGCATAATGCAACTGGACAAAGGGACAACAGCGGGTCTATCACTTACCCATGACCATGTGCTGCAGGACGTGACAGTGGATCATCCACACGCCCGGGTCGCTGACCCTCATCCTCCAGGCCCTCCACCCGGCATCGGCCCCGGCCGTCGTCTTGGTCTCATAGCGGTACAGCATCGTGGTGTCCCTCTTTGCCGGTGTGTACCCAGCCTCCACCCTGGCGGCCTCGGTGGCGTTGGCGTCGTACGTCCCGTTGCCACTGCCCAGGTCGTAGTAGTGCTGGCCGTGGGCATGGAACGGGTGGACGTCGACGCCGCCGTTGTTGTTGACAGTGGACCCCGTGTTCTGGAGCACAATCTCGAGGACCTCGCCAACCCTGGCGGCATACGCCTTGTACTTGGGGTCCCACCCGCCGTTGGCGACGGCCGTGTCGTAGTCCGGCACCGCCTCGTCCCCGCGCAGGTAGATGTCGACCAGCAGCGGTATCGGGAACGCCACGATCTCGTTCCAGTTGAGCCCGTTCAGCTGCCAGATGGTCTGGCCCGTCGAGTTGTCGATGAGCTGCACCACGTCGATCACCACCCGCCGGGTGACCTCCTCCAGCGTCGGGAAGCCCGGGTCCGGCAGCAGCGGCTGCAGCGTGTTCTCGAGCCAGTCGTACGTCTTGTTCGGGAGGTTGAAGACGGGCTGCGCCGGCGCGGCCGGCACGGGGGCCTGGCCGCCGGAGCCTGTAGTATATCTCAGCACCCCGAAGCCCCGGTACACCGAGGGCCGGTCGCGCGTCTCGAACTGGATGTAGAAGTCGGTCCTGCCCGCGGCGTCCAGCTCGGCCTGGCTCTTTGTCCTGAGGAGCACGTCGAAGCGCTGGCCGCTGCCGATCTGCATGCGGTCGGTGGCGGCGGGCTGCGTGTACTGGCCGCCGTCGACGGCGATGATGGTGAGCACCTCGTGGTCCTCGAAGGCCATGATGGAGTGGGTGAGCGACGTCGCCCCGATGAAGCGGAGGCGGTACGTCCTGTCCGGCTCGACCTCGACCACGGGGAGCCGGCACGACCGGTCGCCGGCTATCTCGCCCGCCGTGTGGTTGATGGCGACGCCCTGCCCGTTGAGCATCACCGCCTGCACCTCGCCGCCGAAGACGAGCGGCGCCGCGAGCAGGCCGTCCTCGAAGGCCGTGTCGTTCTGCCTGTAGTGCTCGTGCCACAGCAGCGTGCGCTCCTCGTCGTACTCGTACGGCGGCGCGCCGCAGTCCTCGACGATGAGCGCCCCGAAGACGGTCAGCGCCTGCATGCCGACGTGTGAGTGGTAGAAGTAGGTGCCGGCGTCCTCTGGCCGGGCCTCGACCTCGTAGTCGAAGTAGTTCATGGGCGGGATCGGCCACTGCGATGCCAGGACCGCGCCGTCTGAGAACTGTGCCATGCGCTGGGCGAGGCCATGCCAGTGCTGTAGTCAGGGCCTCGTTAGCTCTTGTGTGCTCGCGGCAGGTCGGGGTGCTCTATGCTCATACCATGGTTAGGTTGTGGTCTGTCATGTCATTGTAAACCCGGATCCATGACGAGCCTCCTGGCTTGATACGGATGGCGGGCCCTGGAGATGTGCCATTTACCACGGCTGAGTACCGCTGATCGCAAGCCTGGGAGATATTCTGAGCTGTTACGCGCAGGACATGGTCGGGAACGAATGTGCTGTCGTGGGTGACCAGGCCGCCACCCAGTACGGGAGACAGTAGCCACTGCACGCACAGGAGGGATAACGACAGGACTCTCATCTTCGCACCGGAAATACCAGTATGGAAAGATGAGACAAACGGTGGAGGTGAGCCCAGGTGCGCGACCCGAGCCTGTATACATCTTGAGGGATGACCTGAAATAGTATTTACTGCGTTGAATTAGGCTCACCAGCTAGATACAACGTCTTCATCACCGATCACGCTGATAGAAAGCTTAATGAGATGGCAGGGGAGGGATCATCAGCCCCAGAGCTCATGCGCCAGGTCTCATTGAAGATGCTGTGGGATGCGGTCGGGCATGGGACACCCCAGCATGTGCGTATTAATGGACCAAAACCACTGCCAGCCCGACTCCAGGAGCTGAGAGCCTGCTTGTCCAATTAAACCGTATGCGGCATGCAAGCCTGCAGATCACGGCCGCCTGTCGACAAGCCTTCGTCCTGTCCAGCACTGCCGCGGGATTTCGGGCACACTATTCGACAATAAACATCGCTGGTGGAACAGAGATAGGATCCGCTAAAACAAGATGTGCATCTGCCTTGGTAAGCCCAAAGCCTCTTGGCTGACCACCATGACCACGGCAGTGCCCACTATGGAGCATGAATCATCAGACGACAAGCTTTCGCGGTCCATCCGGGGCGCAACAGCGAGATTGGCCGTGAGGTCTATCGGGCTCTGAAGAATGCCCGCTGGAGTCGAAAGGTGCCACCCGCGCCCGGATCTGTCGGAATATGAATGTCCGGAGACCTCGCGGGACTGTTCGTTGCCCAAGCAGGCTGCCATCAATTTGCATCTATCTCTGTGCCTGCATATAGTGGCAAGGTGAGTCTGGTCGCCCGTCTGAATCGTGCTCGTATCCACGGAATCGTCCGAGTCACCCCCCACGCGGGCTCCCGTGCTACGTGAGACACGGTGATGTACGGAATGGGATGGATATATGATGAGCTCGCGGCACAGCGTCTCGTTTATGCACAGCGTAGACATTGCATGCGGTGCATGTGTAGTGTAGATAGATCATGCCCGGGACTCCCCCCTATTCCTCTACTGGTTCGCCCACAAGTCTTGTGCCAAGGCGGCACAGACTTTAGTCATGAACAGGCTTGATATAGCACTTTAGCAAGCTCGTCAGGTTGTTTTCCTCAACACATGCCTGGGCGCGACGACAACCAACAAGAGAGCCGGCGAAGGTACACAGTAAAGGATTGCTTTTTGTTGTACAAGGCATGTTCGGAAGTATGAAAAGGACCACAACGCAGAACGCATGCGGCACAGCTGCCCACCCAGCCACGTAGATGTGCATGCAGTGCAAGCGTACCGCCACGCACATTTTCCCCTGCGGCCGCGTGTGATGCGCGCTCGGGTCGGCCCTGAGGTGACCGCGTGTCTTCCGCTCCGGGTTTGTCTCGATTTTGCTTGCGCGTCACTGCCAGCCTGTCTCAGAATTAACGAGTTCTCCGCGTCAACAGTGGCGTCTAATAACGCCCGATGGTTTCTCCTTCTAATACAGAGCAAAAACCCCCGTGCGACACGAGAACCTACATGCTTCGGCCTCTGTCATATTGTTGCACCACCTGTCTGTCCGCAGCCCGCCTGGTGACCGCGTTCTGGTTATTTGAGACTTCAGAGAAGACAAGGCCGGCACCCAATGGAATATGCAGCGTACATATTTATATCTCATGCTGATCTGTTGGCGATGCCTTCCGCAGGAAATATCTGCGTCGTTCACTGACGAGGACTCGTTACAGCGAAACGTATTCTCACAGTAATATGTAATACCCCACCAAAATGTACTCACCAAGACTTTAGATTAAAAGGTCGCTGGTCTATTCTTCCTTTCAAGTTGTACTTGGCTGATTTCGTTCTTAATCCACTCGCAATACCTCCCCCCCCCTTTTTTCTTCCCACACCCCCGCCCCCGCCAGGGACAAAAAAGGACCTGCGCGCGGTCCCTTCAAAGTTATACTCAGGAAGGGAGTCCGTTCGGCAGGACCTGAGTCGTGAGGCCTGGAACAATGCCTTGGCTACAAAAACTTTGATGCAGTTGCGAGTCAAGCCATGATACTGCCTAATGTATTGTTAGATCAACATGTGATGCTTAAGTAACTGGCAATTTCTGGCGCCTGCTCAGGGTCCTCAGATTCACGATACTGGACATAGGGAACCGAGTACAAGAGTCGTAAAGTACTGGGAAACCATCCAGGACGTCCACGTGATTGGCTGCGAACATAACAGTGCCAATCCCTTATGAGAACATAAAGGTCCATGTAGATACCAACGTAGTCATTTGTGCTTTGCACAGCCAACCATGCCGAAGTGGATGTCCTTCAAACGACCACAACGCAAGGAGAGGCTCTGCGGCTCTTTCCGCACAGTGACCTAAGACACCTGTCTCGGGTTTATTACCGCGTCCAGAGTCGTTGATTATTCTCAAACGTATCGGTTCTCAAAGGCCGATATTTTGTCTTGGAAATGGCTGTGCCTGCACACTCCTTTCAACTTGCCTGCCTCGTCCCTTTACGCCATGCATGACCGAGTTCGTAACCACAGGGCTTGGTGGCCTGTTAGTTACTACGGCCGTCAGATTTAGGATGGTAATTTCTGCCTGGCTTCGAACATAGGGACAAGACGAGGGATATTCCATTGTTGCCAGTTACCACTTGAGCAATACGGTTCGGCCAAATGTTTGACGAAAGTTCTGCATATCAAGGTTCGTGTCGCAAGTGGGATGAGCTCTCGCTCACTTGATTCCGGAACATGACCTCGTTCGGCGACGCTGGGGGGTTCATTGTTGTGCTAAGACAATCGGGGATCCGTCAAGATCAAGAGACAGGCGCGAGATCTGATGAAGCATGTGTAGATTCGAAAACCATTACACTGGATACGAGAGATATGCGTTTGTGCACAGGGGGACGTAAAGATATCAAAGTCATACTCGATGGATTATACCTCTAGAAGACATTTCAAGCAGAACAGGGGGCTGTTCTGGGTCTCGTCCCCTCCTTATATGCCTCTATTCCCGGGCTTGCCTTATTCAAAGGCAATGTCTAACTCGCCATGCCCACGTATAGTTGAACCAGCTATTTCATAGGATAAAAGGAACTCGATTCATAGCATTGAGATCGCCCTGCGCAGGCTTTCATCCAGGTCAAAGTCAAATAGCCAGCCAAATGCCTCGAAAGACTGGGCTCTCAAGTGCGAAAGTTCAGGCCCCTCTGCTGTCGCAATGGCGTGGTATCTGTGAAGGTTCTGCTGGCTCCGCTGGATTACTTCTTGTGTCCTGGGCCGTCTCTCTCGGTCGAAAGCCCCGAAAGCCCTTTCGATATCTGATGGCGTGTTCGCCGAACCCAACAGGCCGCTCAGCATACGGGCATCCTCAATAGCCATGCCTGCACCAGCTCCCATGTGTGGTGTAGTAGCATGCGCCGCGTCTCCAATGATGCAGAATCTGCCATGGAAGTATGGCTTGTCCTGCCGATAGTGAAACACGGCCCATCTTTCGCCACTTCCATGCTTCTGCATCAGCCTCAGGATGCCGGGATGTAGTTCCCTGCAAGCACTGGCGAGCTCCCCTTCCTTGAGAGGAACCCTCCACTCCTCTTCTCTCCATTCCTTTTGTTGCAAGGAACCTGGCGGGGAGAATTCGGCGAAGATATTGAGGGCTGACCCGTGTTCCACCGGATATGCAACGGCATGTCCGCTTGGGCAGAGGAACAAATTTCCTGTACCCGCCAAGTCTTTGCCCATGACCCTTTCAAAGTCCTCCCGCGGTATCATTGCTCGATATCCAACGCTTCCGGAGTATTCGGGCTCGTCGCCCAACCCGTGGACGAGCTTTCTCGTCCAGCTTTTGATCCCGTCGCACCCGACAAGTGCGGACGCAGTGGCGGTCGACCCGTCGGCGAACGTAAGAATAACACCACCTCCCGGATCGCTCTTCTTCTCCGTGGCACCCACAAACGTCTTGCTGAATGATGCTGACCCCTCAGGAAGCAACCTGACGAGCTCATCCAGCAGCTTTGCCCGGTGGACACAGCACCTGGCAGGGAACGTCATCCCATCAATCTCCTGGACCTTGTTCACCATGTTGAAGATCTTGGCAGGCGTCCATGCCTCATCCGCGCCCTCTGGAAGCCACCCCCTACGATAGGTTAGGAAGGTGTCGGCCAGCTCCGGCGGCTCATTGGCGGTGACGTGTCTTGAGAACGCGCGGAGCATGGCCGGCGAGAGGCCGTGCATGGCGCGGATGACGTTGGGGCCAAAGGTGACCCCGGCCCCGATCTCGCCGAACGACGGCGCCGATTCGTAGATGTGGAAAGGGACGTTGCGGGCTGCCAGGCCGATGGCCAGGGCGACGCCGCCTATGCCGCCGCCGACGATGGCGATGGTGAATGGTTTCTCAGAGACAGAGGAGCCCATCGTGATTCCCAGCATACGACCCGCGTGGGATGTGGACGACTGCTTGACGATACTGGGTAGTCAAAGGTGAGGAGGGCATGCCTCGCGACTAAAGCGGCATCTGAAATTCAGCGTAGCGCTTACTACTTGCATTATCTCGCTTGCCAGGAACCCCGCATGGTCAACCAAAGTAGCCGGCAATATACATTCCTGTACCACTGCCTGTGGTTGACGGCATTTGGTTACCTGTTTGTTAGATGTCCCCATCGTGTTAGTGATAAATGTACCCGATATCCATGCAGCTGGTGTATCAGGGTTGCGCTGGGCGTGCAAAGCACGCTGTGCACCTCACATAAGGATATGCCTACTGTACTGGGAAATGGAGGCAATTCCCTAAATATCCCAGATAGGCTATAGTTACCCTGAGGGCTAGAGTTGCATTAAGGGCAAGCCTTCCCCCGCAGGGCTAGGGATATCAAGTTTTAGGTGTCAAGGTTATATGATTAGTTTCTCAAGTACCTGATTTTGCTTTAGCATGAGGTCTGGCTGAAGAAGAATTTGCTTCTGAATTAATTCGAAGACTTCTAAGTCCTTTTAGTCCTAAGGTCTGCTAGGTTTAGCTAACTTAGAGGTTTGCTTAGATCTTAGACCTCTTTTAAGCTACCTATCTAGGTATCTTTATGATTGCTTCTTCTTTATGGCAACTGCCTTTTTATAACTGCCTCTTCGTGGTACTAAGGTATATTTCCCCTAATCTTACTTAAAACTACTTATGTGACCTTTATACCTAATCTTGATATCCCTAGCCCTAAGGTGGAAGGCTTCCCCCGGCAGGAATTATTAAGTTCTGGGTTTCCTTACCCTATTGGGGGTACCATAAGTTGATGTCCCTAAGCCCCGGTACGGTATTCTCGTGAAAAAAGGAGGCTTGCATGCTGTTTCCAAGCTAGATAATGGTTCAGGTATCCCAATCCCGAGTCTCCGGATCCTTCACACATACGGCACATGTGGACTTACTTCACCGGCCTTTCTACCTACGTACCTGAAGACGCGAGACACCTTCGCGAAGCCCCGAGGCCGCGCAACCTTTCCATAGCGATAGTCTGATTCCACCATGTGTGACGCGAGATATCCCTGCAAGCTGGTCGGCATCGGGCCAATGGTTGCCAGATGTTAGGGGTATCCTAATCGTAGGGTGCACTTATGCAAATCGCTGACTGAGTATGTCGACGCTTTGCAGCAGCTAGCTTGAGAATTACTGAGCGCAGGACAAGGGCTCAAAACATGTTTATGCTTCTAGTGACGAACTAAGAGCGGACTAGACGTCATACACGACTTGCTTTCGCGGTGATACGGACGCAGGCATAGTCTTCCATGCCCTCGATCAGGCCGTTGTGTCTCCATCCACCAGTAGATATCTTTCACACAGGTTGGAGGTCCTTCACAGAGCGAATATAAATATGCCCACGCGCTGTCAACACCATAGATTTCTTGCTCGATAATTCCAACCCTCTCTTGTTCTACAAACTCACACTTGTCACTCCCCAAAATGTCCGACATCCTTGTAGGGGAGTACTTATTCCGCCGCCTCAAGGAGGTCGGGGTGCAGTCAGTATTTGGCGTCCCAGGCGGTGAGTCTCCAGCCTATTAAACGAGTCCGAAGTGTAAACTCTCCACGGTAGCTAACAACATCTCGTCGGCTAGATTTCGAGCTGGCCCTGCTCAACCTGGTTCCCGAACAGGGTCTCTCGTGGGTCGGAACACCCAATGAGCTCGTTGGCGCGTACGCCGCTGATGGCTACGCACGTGAGAAAGGGTTTGGTGCTCTGGTCACTACCTTCGGGCCTGGCGAGCTGAGTGCTCTATGTGGAATCGGCGGTGCTTTCTGCGAGAACGTCCCCGTGCTGCATATTGTCGGCTACCCCACGAGGCCTGTCCAGGCCAGTGGCAGGATCATCCACCATACGCTTGGTGATGTCCGTTATGAGTGAGATGATTCAGGGTGGACTAAACGGGCGAAACTAGTGTTGACCAGTCACAGTCACTACGCCAGAATGTCCGGAGAGTTGAGCTGCGCCACGGCTGTCCTCGAGGATACACACACGGCGGCCGGTGAGATTGATCGAGTGATCAACGCAATGTTGTTGCACTCGAAACCTGGATAGTGAGTAAATCTGGAGGACTGGATTAGCCTGTCCCATATTCGCTGACCTGCCTGACTAGTATCGGCATCTCCGAGGACGTGGCCTACTCCAAGATACCTTCATCTTACCTCGGAACTAAGCTCGTCACCACTCCCCCCGCAGCTAACGAGGATGTCGAGCAGAATGTAATATCAGATATCTGCAAGGCGCTCTCTGAATCCAAGAACCCAATCCTGCTAGTCGATGGCGGTGCTTCGCGCAGCAGCTGGGAGAGGTTCCTCCCTGAGCTCATTGACGCCCTGAAGATACCAGTCTTTACGACGACTCTGGGGAAGGGGATCGTTGATGAGACTGGACCCTACTATGTCGGTAATTATGAAGGCCTCGGGTCCCTAGGGGGTGTGAGGGAGACCGTGGAAGCAGCGGATTGTGTACTGTGGCTAGGCAGCCTACCTTCTGACTTCAACACGTGAGTGCATAAAGTCCGTCACCAAGAGCACTGCTGATGCCAAGTGACAACAAGCCTTGAATTCACGTTCCATATCAGCTCGTCCGCGACTGTGATCGACTTCCAGAGATTCTTCGTCCAGGTAAGGTACGGATTGCCCAAAGAAAGAGAACACGAGAGCTAAGTCGAGGCAGATACGTGATAAGAAATTTGAGGGCAGCATTACACACATTCTTCCGAAGCTTACCAAAGCAGTCGAGAAACAAAAGCCCCTATCTGGTGAGATGTTAAATGTCATGCGGCCGGAGCGACAAATTTCCGCAACGCCTGAAGCCATTGAACAAGACTGGCTGTGGCCAGTGAGTGCCCTCACCTCGCTACCCAATCCCACCCCATGTAACTAATTAATTGGTTCGCAGCGTCTCTCGGCTTATCTCAAAGCCGGTGACCTCATCGTAACAGAAACTGGCACAGCCCAGTTCGGCTTCAACATGACCAAACTGCCACATGGTGTGAAGGTCTGGACACAGGCTGTATACGGAAGCATCGGGTATGCTGCTGGTGCAGCCGTGGGAGGCTCGATCGCGGCCAAGGAGATGGGCACCTACAAGCGTGTGATTCTCATTACAGGCGAGGGCAGCCTGCAGCTGACCGTGCAAGCCTTCTCAATCCTGAACAGGCATGGACTCACGCCCGTTGTGTAAGTCTGAGACCGCTCGGCCCTCTATCATGTCACAAGCATGGCGGTCATTGATTGCCGTCTTCCAGATTCATCGTCAACAACCTCGGATACACCGTTGAGAGATACTTCAACGGCATGGAGGCCGCATACAATGACGTGCCCATGTGGGATTATGGCGCAATATTCCAGGCGATGGCTCCAGAGATGGAAGTCAAATCGTTCAAGGTTGACAAGGCGGGTGACTTGGACGCATTGTTGTCCGATGATGAGTTTCAGAATGCTACTTATCCACAAGTAAGTACCACTCGCGCTCTCGCAATCATTCTATCTGACCAAGACTTTCAAGTGTGTCGATATGATGCTGGCCCCGAAGGACCTCCCTGCGAGTCTGAAGAAAATGTTTGCGATCATGAAGGCGGATGCTCCTTCAAAAGGCAAGGTTGCCCAGCCTTCAAAATGACCGCCTTCCGCCATTTTTGTATCTACACCGACACGGGCTTGTTCCCGGACTGGGAGGTTGCTCCAAGTCTGCGGCGCTGTTTCCGTCGGTAACGAGGTAGCATAGATCTCGAGAGCAGCTAAGCAGTGTATGCGTGTAATTACAGGCAGCATGTCAGTCGGGGATCTTCGTCTGCAAGGCCCTCTTCCACTCGTTTGTATGGAGGAAACCAAAATATTGATTTGTTCGTAAAAAGGCAGTCTCTTGCCTTCAATCAGTGAGTTCCATCGCAAGGCTCGCTTAACCCGAGGCTATCTAGACTTCGATGTCGGGAATATACAACCTTGCATTTGTCAGATAAATATTCAAAGATAACAATCGAAAAGAATATGTGTAGCACGGACGACGTCATTCTGCTTATAAATACTGTCGGCCAATATATGAGGGGCCATTCTTCGGTATTGCCATGCACTGTGCCGCCATCTCAGATGGGGCTTCCAAGTCATGATTGGAATCCAGCCCTGGGTTAAATTATTGACCCACAGCAAAGTTGTGACTGGCGTTGCGAATAAATTTACTGGCCCGGTACTTTCTCAGTTGCGGACCGTAGCGTTCCGGGAGCCAAGACCTTCTCCATGGATAAGCTTCCCCATCTTGCCCCCGGGAGTGTCAGGCGAAGCATGACCGTGACCAACCATACAAGCAATGATGGTCTGCTGGGATTCTTGGTCTTAGAGTGTAAGCCGGGGTGGGGGGCCCCTTGTCCATTTCAAGCCATCTGAACCAGAGGAACTATATTTGAGCCGCCTTGACTGTGGGTCAAAACCCCTGCAGGTGTCTCGGTGTCAGCCGGCACGCTGCCGAAAGGACGTGATTGTCAAGTAGAAGGGCGATCTGCCAAGAATTATTTGATTGTTTAGCACTTGGTCTAGGGAAAACGGGCCGTTTCGACCAGGTGGTGCTGCGGTATAGCAAAGGGAGAGCAACAGTATCACCGGCTGGACGGGGTTGGTGGACATACGGATACTGGATGGACCAGAACCCATCCGTGTATCCCGAAGGGGCATTCAAAGGACATGGAAGATGATCCGCCGCTACAAGAACCATGTGTGTGGTATAAGAGCAAGTCAACCTTCGGAACGTATGTCTTCGCAGGTCTGCCAGCTCGCCTACCGACAACGAGCTGCTTTCCCGTTGCCAGCTCTGTGAATCGAAAGTCATACCACCAGTTCACCTTCCAAAAGCGTTCGCACGCCAGCCCATCATGAAGACCTTCGCAATCCTAACAGCGGCACTCCTCGCCGTTTCACCCGTGACCGCGCACTACAGGTTCAACCGCATCAACAAGAATGGCGTGTTCCAGTACATCCGTGAAAACACCAGCAACAACTCGCCAGTGACGGATCTGGCGTCGAACGATTTGCGATGCAACACCGGCGCAAAAGGCGATGGGACCGCGACCACCGCGGTTAAAGCAGGCAGCTGTACGTACAAAATAGGGCTCCCACAGGCTGGTGTTGTAGTTGCAAAGCTTCCCGAGCGGGCGAGGCGAGGCTTCAACAATACATGGCGACTAAAATTCGGTAGCATTTACCTTCGACCTCGACCAAGCCGTTTACCACCAAGGCCCAGTCACCGTGTACATGTCCAAGGCCCCTGGAGCCGCCTCAGCATACGCTGGTGACGGGGACTGGTTCAAGATCGCCGAGGAGGGCCCGACCTTCAGCGGCGGCTCGGCCACCTGGCCCATGAGGGCGAGCTACACTTACACCATCCCGACCTGCATCTCCGACGGCGATTATCTGCTCCGCATCGAGCAACTCGGCATCCACAACCCTGGTAAGAGCCCTCGGACACCGCTGTTCTTCTCTGTATTAGGAATCCCTTTGCCATGTCTGAAAGGAGGGGTGGGACCTGAAAATCATATACTAATGCTTCTTTCAGGATCCCCACCGCAGTTCTACATAAGCTGTGCTCAGGTCACCGTCTCAGGCGGCAGCGGTGGCTCCCCCTCGCCGACCACCAAGATCCCCGGCCACGTCAAGTCTACCGACCCTGGCTACACCGCCAACGTGAGTAGAGATCATGCTGTATCGATTGATGCCCCTTCGCTAAATCCGAACTAGATCTACAACAACTTCAACAGCTACACCATCCCTGGCCCCAAGAAGGTGAGTCATTCAGCCCCTCCATGTGTCCTGCTCCGTAAAGAACCTCCATACTGATGCAGGCACCAGATTACTTGCTAAATGGCGGGCGCTGGAACTGCATAAGTTTAGTTAGTTGGGCAGGGAGAGAGAGACTGGGCCGCCATGCCGGACGTCTTGTCTTGGTGGAACACCCCACATCATGTGCGCCGGGAAGGGTCTCCTTCTGATATTGCAGACTTTTACTTCGATTGTCCATATTTATATTGCCAATAGATTGCCTATGTCGTCCACCATACCCTCAAAGGGAGTTGTCAATATCGAACCCCATGCGCTGTTAGCACTCATGATATCCCACCTCTAGAGAAAGGCTCATGCCACAACTCCCTAGAGAGGGGACGCCATTGGCCTGCATGTGGGATTGGTTCTCATGAGCTGTTGGCGACGCGTGTCTTACTATGCACAAATCTAGCGGCGGTTACCGTTCAATAGAGGCACTCGCCGGCCTTTTGGCGTGGTTACACTGCCTTGATATCATGTTCACGTCGTGACGGGGCCGGTACACACAACGCCAAGGATCATCGATGGAGATGACCAGGAATTTCCGCTTTGATTATGGCAAACTTGGCAAGTGCATACTTATAGTCATGTCTTCCCAAGTCCCTCAGCAAGCACTCCGAGACGTACCCCAAGATGACGTGGTGCGAGCACGTCGAGGACGAGCACGTCATCCACATCCGCTCCCGCGACCACGCCCAAGTCTTCAGCATCCCGGGCTTATACAATCAGATTTTTGGCGGGCCCAACTCGGAGACGAAGTGCGTCTCGCCAGCAGGTCATGGCCGGCCTCCTGCGCGGCCAGCTGCCTCTGACCCTTCACGACAGAAACAAAGTCGGGGCATGATGGGCGAGGAGATCCCGTTCGCTCGCCCTGGGCTGTGAAGGCGGGCTTCTGGCGGGGGACTGGACGACAGCTGTTGGGGTTGACATTCTCCCCGAGGCGAAGGCTGCGGCCGAGCGAGATCGGCCCGGAGTGTACGACGCATTTTGTCGCACAAAATGTGACGCCACACCTGTGGCACCCCCTACACTTATATCGTGACACATGTGTGGTCGCCGATGTGGCTGAGTAGGTCAAGGCGCCGCCGGGTGACGCGACTGAGGTGATGTTCTTTACCCAGGGGTTCAACGTGTTGACGTATATCAGTTCACTGGCGTTCGGGTACGGGAGTGTGCGGGCATTCAAGGCCGCGGCCTCTCTTATTGAGGAGGGCGGGTTGTTGGTATTCAACCTCAAGGAAAACTCCTTCGACCGAGCCGAGGCTGTGAGCGGTGTCGAGGGCACTGCCACAGGTGACAATAGGTTCTCGGTTCTGGTTCAGGGTGCCGTTGATAAGGGTGTTCTGTCAATTGTGACCAGAAGGAGGTATTGTCATCGTTATTCCGTCACTGGCGAGCCTCTTTATTATGTTGCTGTGGTTGCTGTTAAACATTCAACCCTGCGTTGAGCCCACTGGTTCAATGGTGTTTTCGAAGTTCTCATATCTTATCTGCTGTGTTATAACAGGCGTTCCGCTTTATCCCCGGAATAATCTCGGTTTGAACCCAACGAGCGTATAGTGGACTTGCTGTCATGGGCATAAACATCCGATTCAATTAGTTTTTCTGGACGGGTATCTGGAGTTAATGGATCACAACATATCTGTAAAGTCTCAGTTTCCCTCGTGGCCTCGCTTTATTTGATCTATAGTGCTCGCGCCGAGTGCCGTATGAGCGGCATGTTATCATCAGACCCTTGTGCCGCTTGCGGTTCCGGACATGTGATTGTTACGAGGAGTGTTGATCGGCTGCACGCCGACGGCCTTTGTCGTTACAGTAGTGACATCAAACAGAAGGCTTTTCATGGGGCCCCAGTATCGCTCTAAAGCGCCTGGGAGTGAGCAAGTGAAGTAAGTAGACCTGTAATCGGTCAATTGTCCTGATGGCAATGTTTTGGCTTGCGTGTCCGATTGTAGACATGGCCCCAGGTGCGCCAGAGTCTTTAGTCTATATTCATGCGAAGTCAAGGTCGACTTGGAAGTTAGTATTTCCAAATGGCAGTCCTGTCAGGAATGACTTGCATCGATAAAAGCAGTCAACATATGCCTACCCAGCTTTTTCTATATGCCTACCTAAGGATTTATATATACCTACCTAGAGATATAAAACGCTAAGTATATAGCCCTATATAAAATTATCTATATGCCTACTTAAAACTCCTATAATAGCTATCTAATATCCCTACTCTACCCCTTCTTTTAGAAAGGCCCTCCCTCCCCTTCCTCTAAAGGGCCCTTTAAAGGAAGGGGCTTTTTTTTTTATTATTAAAAAAAAAAGAGGCTTTTCAAAAAGAAAGGCCCTCTAGAGAAAGGGGAGGGAGCTTAGAGTAAGGGGCCCTTTGGAGGAAGGGGAGGGCCTCTTTAAAAGAAGGGGCAGAGCAGGGGTATTAGAGAGCTATTACAGGGGTTCTAAGTAAGCATACAGATAATTTTATAAAAGGTATAAAATTTTATATAGGGCTATATACTTAGCTTTTTATATTTTAGGTGGGCATATATGAAATGCTAAGTAAGCATATAGAACAAGCTGGGTAGGCATATGCTAACTGGATAAAGGTGAGCAAGGAAGAAAAATAAATAGCCGTGACCACTGACCCAGGACATATCCCCGATGTGTGAAGGATAGACTTTGCCGAGCCGGCGCCGATGTTATTACTCAGCTTCCGGAAAACGGCCACTGGCGATGGGAACCGGCAGCAATGCACCGCGTGGATCCACTGCTTGATTGCAACATCTCCCGGCCTTATTTGTCGGTTTTTTTGCACTGGACCTTTCTCATTCCACACGGTGATTGCCATGCAGTACTGGGGTAAAAGATGGCGGCAGATGAGAGAGACGAGACAACGCCACTCCTGCACGGCTCCACAAACGGCCACCAGAATGGAACCAGAGCCAATTCTCATGGCACCGCCAATAGCAACGGGACAGTGGGGGACCCTGACACGGCTGGGGGAAAGAAGAAGGAGGAATCATGGACAACCCGTGTCTTCGGGCCCCCTAACACAGTCAGAGTCCTTCTCGCCGGCTTCATCATAACGTTCGCATTCAGCTTTACTCAGGTGCCCATCTTTTACGTTTTTCATCTTATGGAGTGCGATGTCTACTACGAAACACATCCTCCGCACACTGGACCAGGAGACCGATGTTCCATCAACGAAATCGCTGCCGGGACGGCAAAGCAGTTCTCAATCCTCGGGATGAGCACCACATTCTGTGGGACGGTGAATCTCTTCGTGACGGGCTGGTCGATCAAGAAATGGGGCCCGCGGTTTGCGCTCATCATGCAAACCTTTATCCCGGCCATCAGGGTCGCAACACAGGTCATCGGCGTGCTGGCTGGAGGAAATGCCGGCATCACCATCATCCAGACCACGCAGCTCATCACGATTTTCGGGGGCCCGGCCGGCTACATTCTTGTGGTGAATACCATCGCCGGGGAGCTGGTGGAGCCCATCCAGCGCACCGCCGTGTTTGGACAGCTGCAGGCGTGCATCATGCTGGGCCAGGCGATAAGCTATCTCCTCGGCGGCATGGTGGGCGATGCCTTTGGGATCAGAATGCCCTTCCAGGTCGCCTTCGTTCTTTTCCTGTTCGCGACACTCTACTCCCGCACTGTGATACCCTACATCTCTCCGGGATCCCTGTCAGACGGGAAGAAGTCCAAGGTAAAAGGGTTCAAGGGCTTCCTCGCCCCGCTCAAGATCTTGGCTCCGCAGCGCATCCGGTTCATGGACGGCCATGTGGCAAATCATTTCGGGGTGTTCTTCCTGTGCTGCGGAATCTTCTTGGCCGTGCTGGCAACCAGCTACGGCCCATTGCTGATCCAGATGTATGCGACGGCGTACTTTGACTTCACTCAGGCCGACAACGGCTGGCTCATGAGTGGCAACGCCTTGTGCCGGAGCATCTTCCTCTTCTTTGCCTTCCCTAAGATCATCGACGCCGGAAGGAAGTGGTGGGTAAGGAATATTGAGGGCCCCAGACCTGACCCAGCCAAGAAAAAAGATCCCAATGCGCTGTCCCGGATACCATCACGGCCTGAGCAACTTGAGGCACCAATGTGGTCCGGCAACCAGATGTCACAGGAGGAGTCAATGCCGCAGCCCGACACACAACCCGAAGATGATCGGACCGCGAGCCATTTCGACCTTTTCTTCCTCCGATGGAGCCTCCTACTTGACGGAATTCTCACTGGTGCAGCTGCCCTATGCACAAAGAGGTGGCACATCTATCTTGGTATGTTATTTCTTTCTTTCTTTTTCTTTTCTCTTTCCGATCTGGGAGAAATACTCGGCTCGTCGCTGACTGGTGGCCCCTAGCATCATACCTGCTCCCATTAGGGTCCGGCTCCGCCCCAGCTGCCAAGGGAGTTATCACGGAGATGTGCTCGCATGGCGATCGTACGGATGCGCTAAACGCAGTCACTCTTGTCGAAAACATCGCGAGGCTTGCGACGCAGGGCCTGTTCGGTTTCATCTTCTCCGCACTTGCCGAGGCCGGGAAAGCTCACATGACCTTTCATGTCAATGCTGCTCTCGCGATTGTGGGAATGGCAGTGCTTTATCTGTCGCATTTCCCGCCGTCGAACGCGGCTATCTTGGAGGAACACGACAACGAGAATAGTGGAGAGTCTGGGGAAGACGAGGCCCCGGATCTAGCTAGGGTCACGTCGCACGAGACAGATCGGTAGAAGGGAACAGAGAGATTGAATGAAGCCCATGACCTACCGAATGAAACATGTTCAGAATTTGGGAAGGAAATATCACCGAGCTTCTCTAGTCACCGCTTATATACATGAGGGAAAAGCATAAAGAACAATTAAAACATTACAAAAGATTCAATACCTTGGCTCACAGCTCTTTGTGCTGTAATGCCTGTGATGCGGTCCGGGCTGCCGCTGCCGTGACTAGGTAAGTACCTACCTACTTAAGTACCTACCCTAGGTACCCGTGGGCTTCTACTCTCACATCGTTGTTCCCATACAAAATAGTCCAAAAATTGACACTTAACTCAATGTATCTGCATCAAGGTCAAATCGAAGTGCAAGTGTTGTGGGTCTCGGAGCCCGGATAACTGTAGGAGTGGTATTGCAAGCTCAGAAGGCCGAATGATTGTTTTCAAATGGTTGTGCGTTTCAGACTGAGAAAGAAGGCTTGTGGGTAGCAGTCTGGAAGACCACAGGCTTTTTATATTGCCAATTTCGAGCAATTTGTGTCCGCGCTTTGAGTCACGCGGCGAATTCATCTGCACATGGTTCTTAACGATATCAAACTAGCTGATAGCTAGAGATAGATGGCTTTGAACTTAACGGCTTGACGGCTTGTTAATAGCGCTGGTATGAATTGCTATAATCTAATATTAAGACTTTTGGTGTGGAATCGTAGTTTCTGGTTTAATACTAGTAAAAGTAACTAAATATTTATTATTTAAAGTATATATTATAAATTAATTGTCTATAATCCAAATCAAATTTTTTTGTCCCTCTGGGGCAACTTTGTTCCCACTTAGAAAAGGAACTTCAAGAATACAACTGGTCTGTATCTGCATTAACGTTGGTCCAAATTATATATATATATATATATAAAAAGGTAGATAAGCCTCAGAATCACTGGAATCATGTGTATCATTTTCAATCAATAGAGATCGGATACGTTGTCTGCCTCAGAAAGTCCAAAGTATTGTACAAACTTTTGGAATTTCAGACGGAATCGAGTTTTGGCGGTCGCTCTCCAGCAAAACTTTGTTGCAACTGACTGGCCCTATGAATGAGGGATTTGGCACCCACTAAATAGGCTAGCTGAAGGCGTTGGGGCGAAAGAGAGCTAAGGTGCGTCGGTAGGTTTGCCACAAAGTCACCAAAACTTCAAGTTCACCCTCTTTTGCGGGTACTGCAAGCAGGTGAACACTGCCCGCTTAACTGGAAGAAGCAAATCTTGGCTGGGCTTTATTTGCCCTTCACCAAGAAGCCCAGCGGTGCCTTGTCAGTCAGGCTGAACCTCCAGAACGTACCTGCTACCATTGCACCTCCTGCGCACTCAGTACAACTCGCTGTATTACCGTAGCAATACAGTTTTCCCTCTTAGCATGCTGTCACCACACATGGTCGGCCAAGAGGGATTCCCTGTTACTCCTCCTGACGGGGGACTGGAAGCCTTTGAGCAGCTCCTCCGACTTTCCGACTCGCCTTCAACATTCCCGCGGGACGCGATCATCGTATCTATTGATCTAGAAGCATCCGGTGGCGCGAGGAATACTCTTCGAGTGAACATAAAACAGGTCGAAGGTGTGAGAGAGGTTGGATTGCCGTGCTCGACACTCGTTATATTTTTCCTTCGGTCCACTGTTGGCAATAGTGCTTAGTATTCAACTATTGACTACTTGGCTACGGTGGGCGAGGAGCCCCCTATATATACTTTATCCCAGATACTATATATAGTAGCAGGGAAATAAGATATCCCGTATTAATAATACACCAGTAGTCTAGAATATTCCAACATCCACGACTCCCAACCAATATTGCCTCCGATCGACATCACAAACGAGAAAAGCACCAAGCTCGCGTCTCAGCAGCATCTCTTGATCTTAACTCAGCAGTTCTCTACGTCTCACGCCTCTGAGGATTTTGAAGACTGCGATGTCGCCGACTTTCGGGAGTGTGTCCTTGCAAAAACCCGCCACGTTGTAAGAGAGGACTTGGTGGATACTCTCACCCGTTGCCTCCAATTTCAAGATCCAGATCCCGATCATGTCCTAAAAAAGCACGGCGTCGATGTACCAGCGTTTGGCCCACGCACCATCGTGACCGTGGGACATTCCCCGCAACATGACCTCGAAATCATTCGGCGGTTAGGCGTGGAGATGAGTTCCATAGCGTCTGTGGACGCTGTTCTTGACACACACCGACTCGGAAAATCCATCCTCGGCCCAGGCTTGCCCATACAAAAGTATGCTCTTACAGACATTCTGACTGAGCTCAGCGTGGCTCATAGCTGGCACCACCTTCACAATGCGGGGAACGATGCCACGTATACACTCCACGCTTTGCTCAAGTTAGGGATACGATGGGCCGAGTCTACTGACAAGCCAAGGGAGGGACCGGTGTCAAAAGTCCTCGAGCAGCTGTGTGAGTTTACAGAAGCCGAGTTGAATGCGCCGAGATGGAAGCTGGTTAGGAAGGCCTTGGGTGGCGCATCAAATCGAAAGTATCTCAGGCGACGGAGTACGAACTGTAGAGGAATAGTTAATTAAGAAAGCTAGGAGATCCTGCAGAGCCTCGGAAGTTGTAAAGTATCCAAAGGCAGCCTGAATGATGGATAGGATACGAAAGAAGCAGTGTAACAGTACTTGAAGCCCAATAATTGCCACCTGTTCCAGGATACCTTTCTCTTCAGTGGCCTAGCTATCGGATAACACACCTAAAATTCCTCCACGACTCTTCGTATTGTAATTGACTGCGACCCACTTCCGTTAAAGATATTTTTCGCCGCTGTGTAAAGAGTAGTATGTTCACAGAAAGTCAGAGTAGGACAAATGAAATCCAGGTACGTAGGGCTCCAACCTCAACAGATTTAAAACGTCTGAAAGAGGGGAACCAACGACATGAGGAGTATCTAGTTGGTCGATATTGTTTTACATGTACCCCAATGATGGCTTGGTCAGCCTCAGCACTGAGGCTTAAAAGCGAGCTCACCAAGTCATGAACATTCTCTCAAGGAATATTGGTGAATCCCATGCGGGCCATATCGAACTGGACCTGCGCGAGCTGCTCGACCGGAACCGGTCCCCGCTCTCCCTGCTGCTCCCCAGGGCGATGGACAGTAGCATTCCTCCGCCGGGGGGGCTGTCTGTTGCCTGCAGTGAATCGATGTATAGCGCCCTGGACCACACGCCTGATTGACTGCCCTGCCCTCCGCGCCATATTTCGTACCCCACCGCCCCCGTCCCTGAATGCATTCCGGGCAGCCTGTATGGCAACTCGGGGCCTCCTGGCAGCCGGCCCAGGCCCTGGGCCAACCTCAATGCCGGCGTCGAATGCGCGCATCAAAGAAGAATTCCATCTCACGGGAGCATTCTATGCAGTCGCCAATAGCGTATTTGACGCGAATACAGCACCCGAGGGCGGCGGTGTAGGTGCGTTGAGGATATCTATAACCGAAGTCCTGCCTTCTGTGTTTTGGTCTGGGTCGGTCCGGAGAAGTTCAAGATTTCCCATAATCACTTGTTCTAGCTGTTCTAGGGAAGGCCTTTCGATCGGCTCGTGCACTGGATTGTGTATTGTGGATTAGCATCATGTAAACTTCACACGTCGGTCTTAATCCACCTCATGACCTTGTTTGTTGTGAGTGTCGTAGCGCAGTCGATCTGGCTGTAGACTGGTGGAAAGCCACGGGAAATTCTACTTCTGTGATGGCCTCGAGGATTGCCGCCATTAACAGTCAATTGGAAAAGCAAAAACTTACTCATGCACCACATTACAGTGGTTCTCAGAGCCTGGTCATACTCGTTTGCAATTCCGCCGAAGACTAGATCAGCACCGTAACTTATACCCTGGACCCTATTCGTCTCGTCTAAATCGAATTCGATGTCCGACGGGTGAGGTGGCATCATGGTACAGCAGCGTGTCATGAGCTGCCACATTACCTATCATGCGCGTCAGTACTCATATGCAGAATTTTCCAGGGTGCTCTATTTCGTCCTTTTTTTCTTCTTTCGTGAAGACAAGGTAGATAGAAGCAGCATCTAACCGTACATTTCCAACTGCGTAAAGATTCGTCTTCCAGCTATAGTTTCCTGCGACTGGCTCTTGGTATCTGGGTGGTTCAGCCAGATAATCCCATTCCTTTGCGAATTGCTCCTGCCAAAGACAAGCATTAGGTCTGCTGTTGATGGAAGCGTGTGCGACTCATTCTTACTGGTGAGTGGTTCTCTACTTTCCCTAGTCTTCTTGTATATAGTATCTCGTGCCTGTGGTACTCCAGTGTCAGCGGCTAGGATAGTCTGGGAGTTTCTAACCTGGGGAACCCACACGTCACCGCAAATCCGTTCCAGCTCAGTGATACGCCTACCCACACCCAAGTCTGCGATCTAGCGGGTTGTCAGTAGCTATGGGGCTGCAGAAGCTCGTAGGAATGTTACTTGCCTTGAAGATTGGAATAACCGCATGAGTGTGACTGCCTGGGTCTGAGTCAAAGTCCCCGATAAGGACTTGTCATCCATTAGCCTTAAAATGACCATAAAAGAAGAGCTTCGTGCACACTGGCTGCCAAGGTTGTATAAGTGCCTACTGTTATCAGGATCTATATCAAAATGTATCAAAGAGTCTACTGTCTCAATTGCCACGTTTCGTTGGATTGCCTTATCTTGCAATGGAATTCTATCGACTTCAGGGTCAAGGTTCCCAGCCCATGCTCCGGGGTATGTTAACGCGACACAGGCCCTGAAGACTATGATTCGTTAGCAATAGGAATGATACTATGCCTGCTCAAGCTTTCCTTCGCGGGTCCTCAGCACTCACGGCAATGAAATATTAGCCACAGCTCGTCATCCCTTAACTTCAAATCTTGTGACGAAACTCTCTGGAGGAGGTGGTCCAGAGAGCCGTGCTTTAGGAGCTCCATTCCATATATACAGTCAGGATCCTCTGTATTGAGGACCGGCCGCTGCTCAGGGGCATTCTGGCCATTGCTTCGAATGAATTTCCGCTGGACAATGTGTCTTGCCCCAACCATGGAGTAATTAGAACAGGTGTCAACAGTAGAAAGCTTAACGATCTTGAGATATCCGGTTGCCGCGAGACAGTAGCAGATGATCCTTACCCTCATGTTTGTGGCTTCATGTCCGAGTTGAGACTCAGTTACGGGAGCCTTTATGACCCATTGATCCAACCGGCCATGTCGATTCAGCAGCTCAACATGAATTGCCATGCCGCCTCCACCTTGCCCAAGCACCTTTTTGAAGCGGAAGCCCAGCGGATCTAAGGCCCTCATGATCGGGTTTCGGCCTGCTATTATATCACCTGCGGCGCGCGCTATCACTTCTGGGTTCGTCTGGGATGCAATCAGGTGATAGCGGAGGACCCGCGCATTTCGTGGGCGCCATTGGCGCATATGCGGCCGCCTTGGATCCGCATGTCCCCGTGCATCGGGCGTCCATGATAATCTCTTTGGGACTTCGTAGTTTCTGTATATGGGCTGACGCTGGCCCCTTCCATTTTGGCGCCTCCAGTCCGCCTCGGCGTCCAGGCCTGTCCAAAAAGCAGCCCAATAGTCCAGATTCGCTTGAAACTATCAGTTCCTGGTTAGTCACTTCCACAGCATTGCGTCATTAGATTTCAATGAATTTTAATGTTTCCCGGTGGAACCTTGTAGCGTAGAGAGGACCAAAATCTGTCTGAAAAAGCACTGACTTGACGTTTTTCTCTTGCAGCCAATGTCGCTCCCGTCCCTTCCAACCAACCGGGGGCCGTGTTTATCCCAGGTCCAGCACGACTCATTGTAGGGTAACTGGTATATCGAACCCAGTAACTTTACAGAGTGTCTGATGCTGAGGTACGAAGTCAGAGCCCGGACTGTCTAGTTGCTCTCAGGTGTTTGGTAGAGACAGACCTTGCGAACGCCTTTGTTCTGAATCTGGGGCTTCGTGTTGGCCTCTGTCGGCTATCAAGCAGAAAGAAACCTTTTCTTGTAGCATTTAGTAAGGTGTTCTTCGGGACAGGGCCGTTTCCGGAAACAGTTGAGAACCGTCACTCAATGAGCGACATCAGGCTTTCCAAGAAATGAGACAACCACAATCAAGACATGTACTCTCCGTTGGAGTTAGTAGCAACACCTTGTTCAAGCCCACGCATCAAACTAAATTTAACAACACATTACATGTTGCGGTTACTTTTTGGCGCGGGACGGAGGGCGGTTACTGCCAGACAAGGCACAAACTATTCCGAATATACCTGGGAATACATAGATGAAGGTCCGCATGATTGATCAAAGCAAAAGTCATAGCCTCAACACGCACCCTTCTTAATAAGTAGCTTGATTACAATTTAGTTGTCTATTTTCTTTCTTTTAGTCATTTATTCCTCTTATGCACCCACTGATGAAGCCCAGGCAATTGTGTGTCATCCAAGAGACTTGTACTGTTGTCGTCAAATTCATATAGTGTGCTCCCTTGACCTGGTACCTGGAAAATCTAAAACTAGTTAGACATGAATTTCAGCTTTGAATTCTGTTCATGTCACCTCTTTAACTTTTCCATCGTCTGTCTTCGTCACCATATCTTGACTCACTTAAATCGAATCAACTATCATTCAAATGCACAGCTCAACCGCTCAGCTCTTTCAAGAAATTCAGGACCAGGTAAGTCATGTCGTTGAACACTACATGAAAGATGAAGGTGAAAATATGGAGGCTGAATTCGGCGGACTGATCCAACTTGTCAAGGCCAACTTCGAAGAATCAATCGCTGCCCTCCTACGGAGGCACCAATCCAACTTTTTCGCTCAACTAGTCGACCGAGTCGTGCTGCATAGTGTGGCAGGCATGGCTGTTCGTGGAAGTCTCGAAAAGGCTGCTTGACTCAAGCTTTCTCTCGCCATTTTCCGTGGCGAGATCATCGATCTACAGCCCTTTTTGGACGAGGCGCAAGCCAAGATGACATCCCTGGGCACTAGGATCGAGCACTACATCGAGAACTTTTACTCCAATAGACAATGGCCACGGGACAATAATAGAACACGGTCGGATCTGCTAATGTCTAAGAACATCGGGTTTTTCACCGCCGGCTTGTACAATTATCTGCACAGATTGCCGTTGTGGGAGCCTGCGGCTGCCCTTAAAGCAACAGGTCATTTCGGCCTGGGATTGATCCAATATTCTGCGAGTCGAGCGGTCGCTCATCGTTCACTTGCCTACATATTGTCACCTGTATCGCGTTGTTTTTGACTGGTTGAGAGATAGCGATGGGTACTTCATTAAACAGCTTGAAGGGCGCGGAGACCAACAGGAAATTCGGGACTGGTTTAGCCAATTCAAATGTTTTCTGAGGTCCAGGGCATGTGAGCTCGCACAGGAGTCCAGTGCAGCGCACTTTGACGAGCGTTATTTTCAGGACGTGGAAGAGGGGCCCACAATCAAACAAGAAGTTCAGCGTCTCCATGACGAGGTCTCCCAGCAAAAAGACAACCATGGAACATAGCCACAGGCAGTATAGTACTGCCAGCCTATGCATCTGCCTTTGGTCATATCCACCCGGGCGTCCACCTCTTAATTATATTTTAACGGGTGTTGAGCGAATCAGTGCATCGAAGAGGCCCTGCTAGCAACCTAGGTAACACAAACACTACCCTAATTACCAAGTACAGTCTTTTGTTTTCATATTTGTTCTCAGTTACGATAGTGCCCAGGTAGATACTACAAGAATGCAGACGAGCTTCTAGACAGATATTCAAATTAGCCAATGGATCTTTGGATTACTTAGTTCTCATTTATTCGTTTCGCAAGATGGACGTCTTGAGGGGAGAAGGAGGGGGAGGGCGAGGGGGAGTTCCTGTTATTTTCCTACAGATATGACAGTTACTCCCGGCACGTCAATCAAAAGTACTCTATCCACTACCTAAGTAATTAGTTAAGAAACCTTGAAGTCTGTAAATAACAAAGTCCTCCTTATTGTTTGCCCAGCCAGTTCAATGGTTCCAAGTCAGGTCAAAGTCGTGAAAATAAATACCGTAGGTTACTTTATTACTCCCGAGTCTCGTACGGAAATCGGGTCATCCTTTCAAATCCAGCACATAAAGGAGGTGAATTCAAAGCTTTTATTTTCTGGTTCCTAGAGTGGATTAATTCGAAATGTGTATAAATCATCTTGACACCTTGTTCACGTAACTATCACAGCCATGCCCCCATCCACCGTCTCAAATTGTCTTGCGTCACCGGCGCTAGCCTCGCCGCAGTGTCGCTTGCACGGACGAGACACTCAACGTCGTAAACTGGCTGAGCCCTCCCATCATACACAAGTGCCTCTTCGTAGAAGGAAACCAGTTTAGCACCAGGGTTTTGATCCAGGGCGTACGTGCTCCGGCCGACACTGTCCTCGAGACGTGCAAGCCATTGCAGGGCAGGGATGGTGTCTGGCACTACCTCCCGGAGGGCTGGTAGGATGTCTTCCCAGGAAGACTTCCTGGGGTTGACGACATTGAAGACCTGCAAAGGTGTCGACGGTCCTCCTCGGTCTCCGGTATTGTGGGATAAGTGGTGAACATATAATATCAATTCCGACACAATGCAAGCCATCTCGTCCACGGGGATCCCTTGTACCTGTTAATGACCTGCTACTGGTCCCAAAGTGACGGCACGGAACCATTTCAAGGCACATATACCGGGCAACAATTGCAGGGTATGAATAGTACTCACAGTTGATATCCTCCCCAATGTAGTCCGGCGCAGCGCCCAGGAAACGAGAGCTAACCACCAGGGATGGAAACCATTCCCACTTGTTCCACGGCCCCTGCCCAAAGCGCGGTCCACAGATCTGCCCGACTCGCAGCACACCCACCGACGGCTTGGCGCCGGGCGGTGCTGACGAGGCAGAAAGGCCGTCTGCGAACGCCTTGAGCATCTGCTCGCATACGTACTTGGACTGTGCGTACCCCTGAGGAAGTAAGTCATCGGCTTGGGTGGCGGTGTCGAGTACGACCTCGGGGACGTGCTGCCGCCTCCCACTTGCTGACATTGCCGTGGAGATGCTGGAGACGAACATGAGAGACGCTCCCGAGCGAAGTGCCAGCGCCATAAGGTTAAGTAGGCCGCGCAGATGGGGCTCGAATTGCCCGAGTTTCAAGAGGAAGTTGACCGGGTATGCGTTGTGGAGGATGATCGTCGTCTCCCTGGCAACAAAGGCGTATTCATCGGGGCTAAGTCCCAATGTTTCATGGCTAAGGTCCGCTTGTAAGAATACCAGCCGGCCGCTGTTATTTGGGTCTTGCAGTACTGCTGGAAGTTTTCTGGACTCAAGGGACTTGATTTGTCTTTCCCGCGAGTCTCCTCCACGGTTCAGGCAAATGACCTTCTTGATATCCGGTCGCGCGAGGAGCTTCTCAAGAAGATAGCTACCCAATGACCCAGTTGAACCTGTAAGTATCACAGTTTGACCTTCGCTCATCGATATATTCGCTTGTTGATTTTTTGGGCTGTCGTTGAGAGCCGCTGTACCACTCCCGACAAGTTGTTGCACGGCTGTCACATGCCTTTGGATAAAAGACAGAACGTCTTCCTTGTTCTGTCCAAAGCCAGTGTCCCTGCTGCTGCTTTTTTCAGAACCAGAAAGCGCAATAGCTAGTGATTCGGCCAGGGACCCGATTGTAGACGCCGAGTAGAGAGTTTTGACGCCTATAATACCCAATTTGGACTCCGAGACTCCGCTTTGCCGCAAGGCAGCTTTCAGCCGTGATGCAACTGTCATTGTCCCAAAAGAGTCGATCCCGGCTGCGAGTATGTCCTGGTCAATTCCGATGCCATCTTCAAGCCCAAGCACATCTGCATATAAGTGCTGAAGAAGATTGGCAAGAGACGCTCGGTCCAAGGATCTCAGAGACGGCAACCCAGAGGTAAGAAGTCCGTCTTCGGCCTTAGCATATAGCTCGTTAATTTCATCTGCGAATGCGTCGATGGTGAGTCGGCGCTGTATTGTCCCCTTGCTTGCTCTCAAAAAGGGCTTCTCCCGTGTGGTGAAGAAGACGAGCTCACGCGGTATACGGCCAAATTTGGATGAGTTTCTATTGGAATCTTCCACCAACGGCCAGATTTTATCCAGTGCGTCCTGGCTTTCCACATCTGTTGTTGGGATGGCATCGTCTCTCAGCTCAACAAGCAGGCAAAGCCTGTACCGGCTCTCCCCTGCCACCAGAACACCTCGAACGTCCGGATGGCTGCCGACTGTGTTCTCAATATCGCTTGGATCCATCTTTAGTGCATTCGACATGACGACCCAGTTGTCAGTTCGGCCGCGGAAGTTCCACCATCCATTCTTCCCTGGAACGGGGGCAAATAAGTCTTTTGTGCGGTACTCACTCAAGTCGGGGTACGAGTGAAAGTGCAGCTGGCATCGCCGTGTAAGCTCAGTGTTTGGGTACACCAGCTCAAATAACCCTGGTTCGACCTCCTCCATCTTTTGACCGACGTCTATAAAGTTGAACTCATTCCAGTGCGAGCTGTCTGGTGGCGAAACAAGATGGCATGCGCCGCCTTCGGTAGAGCCTATAAATTGGCACAAATGATGGACAAGATGAGATAGCCGCTCCCCTTTCATTGGGTTCACTGAAAGTAAAGGACCTGATGTCAGCTGTGCTACAATATTCAAATCGTTGACGTTTACGCCATAAGACCTACTGGGTCCGCCACCAAATACCACATGCTTCATCGTGGCTAACGTATCAATACCAGGAGGGAACTCCAGCATCCCTTCTAGTAAAGATGGAGCAAGCCATGCAGTGGTTGCCTTCGAAAATTTTAACATCCCGGTGATGTTCTCGGGTGTCATATTCGTGCCCGTTGCGGGCATAACGTGGGTGCTGCCGTACAATAAACTGAATATCACGGGCGACATACCGCCCATCTAGTGTTTTAATGGTGAGCTATTTTATGGGAAGAACCGGATCCCAGGGGAGGGGGTCATCGTTCAAATAACGTACGTGATACAGCGGGAAGGGCATCATGACAGCCTCACCCGGCGCGAACACATCATGCAACAGACTTGTCAAACCCTGCTTTTTGAAGCTCTCCGGGTATATTCCATACGAGTATGAATGCGAAGCCATTGCCGCGATAGACCCATGGGTCCAATAAATCGGCTTAGGATGGCCACTCGTACCAGAAGTGTGCAGCCCAAGGACGGGAACATCTTTGACTTCTTCAAAGGACTTGTACAAGGACGGTACAGCAGCGGCCGGTTCTCTACTCATTAGCTCTGAGTAGTATGGTGTTATCACCTCTTGAAGCTCCCCTCGAGACGCTTCTAACAGCGAAGCCAGTGTTTTTTCGGCTTCTGGCGCGTAGAGCAGCGCCTTGGCGCCTACGGTCTCAAAAAGGCGTTGATTTGCGGGGACAGTGTTCCCGGGGGAAGGAAACATAACCTATGAAGTACTGTCAGCTTGATTGGACTTCGGGATGATCATAAAACTCGGCACTGACGCATCTTCCAGTCTTCATGGCTGCTAAGACCCATACGAAGTACCGTATGTCACTCGGCCCCATGTAGAAGAATGTTGTGTAGTCATTGGAAAGTTCCTGTTCCAGAAAGCTTGCGGCCCTGTTTGAGGCATTTTCGAGATCGCTCAGAAAAATCCGCTCTGTGACCGCTTCTGGACTTGTTACCAGAACACATGGTGTAGAGCGAGTCGCCAGATTCTCACGTATGTGGTTAACAAGAGTATCGTCCGCCGTCGACATTGCCATGGGCTGATATTTCTCGAGAGGCAAAGCTGACGGAGTCTAATTCAATGTGAATTGTACAAGAAAAGTGTGCAAGGCAGAAAAGGGGTCGCGACAACAGCATATGGAATAAGGATGTGGCATCGTCCCCTTATCAAGCAGCTTGCTGTGTTCCACTCTCTCCTTGAGGTATTTAATGACTGCGGCGAGTTGTGTGAGTGGCGATGCTCAGCGTTTGCAACCCGGTTCCTACTAGTAACTATTGCTAAGTCGCTGGTGTCACTCCGCACCAACTCCCGATACTGATATCCTTGCAATCATTCTTCAAACTGGCTAAAGTTGTGACCCCATCTCGGTGTGACGTGTTACATTTGAAGGCCGGCATCGGATTCATTTCCCTCAAACGACCGCGGGGACCGAGCTCGGTTAGTACGGCTAAGTAGCCATTCTGGAAAAGCGAACCTGAGTACTAATAGTAGCCCACAAATTTCAGCCCATTAAAGGAAAAGTTCAGGTTCACCACGCGTCATGACCTTCCTGCATTGGCAGGTAAGCGGAGAGATCCGAGAGATCCGCCGGGGCGGCGGGTCTTCTGGCCACGGCCATGTAACGCGAGCACTCCGTATACCGACGATCTATCATGATAATAATTGTCAGATTCTAAATCTTTAACTATACGGGGGAACGGGTGATTGTTGTGGTTGATATATGATTGTATTGATTCTTCTGCTCTCTAGCCTGATATCAAATAATGGGCAGCGGTAATATCCCTGCTAAATATAGGTGCCTAAAGCATATGCCTATGAAATACCCATTACATAGTATATCTCTAGTAAATTCACTACATGACCTACTTATAAATTTATAAATTAAATATACCCTAATCATTAATTAGTTTTAATATATCTCAAAGCTCATAAATTTTAAGACACTAAACTTAATTATGTATTTATAATTATTTATTAATAAACTAATAATATATTTATTATATTTTAGTCTTCTTTATATATCTTAATGATTAATTAATAAGGGAATTTTATTTATTATGTAGCTAAAAGTACTTTAATTAAGCTATTAGCTACTATTTATATTAATAAAGTATGTTTTACTATAATAGTGTTTAATTATACTTCTTAATAATTATAAATACTTATATATTGAAACTTTATTTAAAAAGTATCTATCTTTATTATTTCGATATTATTATACTAATTATAATTATTTTTTTCTTTACTTCCATTAATAATTTCCAAAATAATTAGATTATAAATAATATTTGTTTTCTTACTTATATTATAGTGCCTTATAAAGTATATACCGTTTGAGTATAATACAATTATAGAATCTTAAGAGTGTATTAAAAGGAATATGCGCCTTAGTTAACTTAGAAGTATATGGCATATATGAATCTAATATTTATATTTTATTGAGTTTTTATTGATTTTACAACTCTGGTTTTGAGCCCCTGTAATGGTAAGATGTTGGACCTACTTTTTAAAGTTCGTTAGCCGCATTGGGGAATGCAGGCCAAGCGCTATTCAATGCAGGCCACGGCCCCGAATTCGTCAACGGGAATTTATTATTAGTAAATTATTCGTAGGGTAACGCCGAAGCGGGTGCGAGCATTTCCAGCATGTGGTAGGTCGCACTTTAACCTGGTGATTGTCCAAGTAACGGCGAGTGAAGCGGCACTTTAACTCGATGCCAAAGGTGTGTCTCGACCGGAATTCCTCTCAAAACTCTCTTCTGCGCCTGGGCCTTTGGACATAGTCTCCCACGCCAATAAGCCAGCCACAGCAAGCACCGCCTCCCACCATGACTCTCAAAGAAGGGCACCCAGCAAAGAAAAATGAGCCAGTTGTACTGGAAACAGAGACCGACGCCGATATTCACCGTGACAAGGGAGCCAAGGTTCTTGACCTGTACGATGGTGACAGAGAATGGACCAACGAGGAAGAGAGTAGGTTGCGGCGAAAGGTCGACTACAAGCTTATGCCTATTCTCTGCTTCACTTACGGCCTCCAATACTATGACAAAGCCATGCTGGGACAGGCTGTAAGTTCCCAAACTTGGGCGAGAAACCGGAAGCAGGACAGCGAAAGATGCGGACGCCGTGACCGCTGATGTGAAACGTAGGCAATCTTCGGACTCATGAAAGACTTGGATTTACTAGTCGGGGCTCGTTTCTCTTGGTCCAGCTCCATCTTCTATTTCGGCTTCCTACTCGGCTCTTACCCGGCCATGGTCCTGGCTCAGCGATTCGCTATCGAGAAAGTCGCCGCAGGTCTTGTAACCGCGTGGGGCTTATGCCTGCTCCTGACAGCCGTCTGCACTACCTGGCAGGGGCTCCTCGTTCAGCGTTTCTTTCTAGGATTCCTAGAAGCTGGCATCAGCCCGATGTTCATGCTCATCGTCGGCAGTTTCTATACCAAGCGTGAACAGGCCCTGCGGATGGGAGTATGGTACTCGTGCACGGGGTTTGCGGCCATATTCTCGCCTCTGATCAACTACGGATTTGGCGTCATCGGAGGCGGCGTGTCGAGTTGGATGTACATGTATTACTACGCGGGAGCTGTGACCATCGTGTGGGGAGTCCTGATGCTGTTCTGTCTCCCACCTGATCCAATTCGAGCCAAAGGGTTCAACAAGCGCGAGCAATACATACTTGTTGCGCGACTACGCAGCAACAACTCTGGTGTCAGGAATACGCACTTCAAGATGGATCAGGTCAAAGAGCTCCTCTTGGATGCAAAGTTTTGGGTTGTATTTTTTATGGCTTTGTATGATCGCCTCGGTCACCTTCACTTGTTCCTCTTGCCCCATCTTCCATTTCGGACTGCCACCAGTGGTGACCCTCGAAACTGAAAATCCATTTCCAATAATAAATGCTAACTAACGCCGCACACTTGCAGACTCTCTATGATAGCCAATGCCCCCCTGTCAACATTTAGCACCATCATCGTCTCTGAGAACCTGGGTTTCTCTGGCGTTAACGCCCTGCTATTGACGATGCCCGTGGGTGCTTACGCCGGAGTCGCCATAGTGCTGTGTTCATGGTGTGCCATGCGTTATAAGAACGTCAGATCGTACATCATCGTCGGAGCGCAAATAATGACAGTTCTTGCCGCCCTGCTCTTGTGGTTGCTGCCCACATCCGCTGTAGGCGGAATGCTTTTCGGCCTATACATCCTGCCTAGCGTTGGTGCTGGGTATGGTGTACTCCTAGGACTCCACCTTGCGAACACATCTGGATACACTAAGCGCTCACTGGCCTCGTCTGGTATATTTATCGGATATTGTATTGGTAGGTTGCGCATTTCGGAATAACTGCACTTTCGGAATCTCCGTCGAAATTTTGCATCGCCTACTGATTTCTCATTTCTCAGGCAACATCATAGGCCCGCAGGTCTTCAGGGCTCAAGATGCCCCGGGCTACGTTCCAGGTTTTATCGTCGTGGTCATCACATCGACCCTAACTGCTGTTCTCGGTCTCGTCTACCGCCTCGTTTGTGTAATGGAGAACAAGAAACGTGATGAGAGAGGTGTGATGGAAGGATTCGACGATGCGTTCAACGATGACTTGACTGACAAGAAGGTTCGTTACAATCAACCCCTGTTCCCAACAGAGCCTGTCACGTATTCTGCGTTACAACTTCTGCGTTACAACTGCGACTGACCCACCTTGTAGAACCCACAATTCAGATACATCTTGTAGAAGCTAGAATGTCTGGAAAACTCCTGACCAGGATAAACCTACCTGTCATGCGAGAGATTACAGATAAAGCAATTACACTCGACTATGTTAATTTAAGTTCAGAGGAACACTACTTTAAAACATAGGAAGGGGCCTTTTTGAGGGCCTTAAAGAAGACGAAAGGTTTTCATATGGGCTACTACAATGAATAAACTAAGAGATCGAGGATTCGCACCCGCAAAAACGGGGGGTACACCCGTACAAGTGCAGCCCCTGTGCGCCAATATTATTTTACACCATCCATTCGCCATACAAAACAATAATACACGGTCATTAACTACATATCTATCGCTATATATAAATGCTACTATTATTACTTCTGCTTGCCCCTATTGTTTCTTCTTCCCTAGTATTTTAGCTACTTCTTTCCTTATTGTTTATGACGCTCTAGCGATGCCCTAAGCACCTAAATCTCCTCCTGGGTCTCGTTCTTATCGCTAATGAGGTCCTCCATAGTTAGGTCTACCCGTGGCAGCTGGTTGACCGTCTTATGAGCCCTCGTATGGGGCTTCTTGGCTGCTGGCTTGGGTATTAAGGCCGTTGTTATTAGCGAGGCTATATCTGCAGAATGTTGCTTTAGAAGCTAATGAGTGGCTGGCTTCATGAGCCCTGCTTCCAACTGCTTGTCCTACTGGATGGCTTCTCGCTGGTTCTTCCTGCTACGGGAGTCCTCCTGGTTAAGGGATTGGAGGGTCTCATTATTCCACTCGAATGCTAAAACAACATATTGCATAGAAGCTGTTATTGCCCTCATTTTATTGCCTGCTCTACTACCTAGATTAGTTGTTATTAAGGTTATCTTCTTGCCTAGTATAGCCTTCCTATACTTAGTGAGGATTCCTTCTTTATCTTTATTAAATATACTCTTATTATAAGGTCTTCCCTTTATAGTAGTAACCTTCTTTGGTGAGCGGACTAGAAGGAGAGGGTTTCTAATTAAGAGGTTGCAATCTAGCTAATAAGACTTATAGATATCCTCCTTCTTAAGTGGGTATCCGGCTTCCTTATGGTTAGCAATTCGGCTTGCATAGGGCAAGCTATATTGGGTATAGATAGGGCAAGTGCAAGTTACAGGCAAGTAGTTGCCTCGTGGAATCTTTCCCTAAAATATATGCTAAGCGGAAATTCTCTCTATTGCAAGCAGGTTAAGGGTAGCCCGTGAGACTTAAAGTAAAAGCTTGCCTAGCTACTTCTGCTTATTAAACTTCTCTAGCGAGTATGTCTTCTGACGGGCTTCCTTAAGGCGTAGGGCATAAGAACTATTACCAATTATCTTATCAGCAGCCTCGATTAGGTATAGAATGTTTTCCATCCTGTAGCTAAGATAAACCTTGAGCTTCCAGTATATGGCCTCTGTGGAGGAGGTCGCATATAAGCTGAAGTTGAGAGTCTGGCAGGTCTTGTGGGCAGCCCATTTGGCAACGATCTTCTCTTCCTTATTAATATATTAGGTCTAATGATAGTTGATAATTGCTGCCTAGTCTGAAAACTTCTCTTAAAGGTGCTGCTAAGCCATATTATAGATTATACAATTAGTTAAGAACTCTATGATCTTCAGCAGGTTGAATAGGGCCTAGCGAGTGTAGGGGATATCCTTTAGATTAGGGACCCTTGCGGGTATTGTAGCCTTATTTCTCCCAGGCCTATTAAGCAACTCCTTATCTTCTTCCTCGCTAGCTTTATGTTTTAATTCATCCTCCTCTTCTCCTATTACCCATAGCTTCTTCTACTTCTTCTTAATATTTAGGGTAACATTCACGTTAATATAGAAGATATATAGTTGATAGCGTGCTTAAGGGAATTCATGATTCAGGGCGTTAATTAGAGCAGTATTATAGTTATTTATAAAGACTATCAGGTCGTTAGCTTAATAGTAGCAAAGGAGGTTATAAACTTGCTTAAGAAGCCACCAGAAGTTTAATTCCTTCTCACTATTAATAATACCTTAAAATAGGGGCAGGTTCTTCTTTATATAGGTTATATAAGTACCTTGGAAGTATAGTATCTTCTTATTATTTATTACATATATATAATTAAGTGAGAGACACTATATAAAGCAATTCTCTTAAATCCAATTAATCTGCTTATTTATATACTAGAAGATACCCGTAACGTTATTATCACTATTAGTAGAATAGCAATACTAGTATCCCTTCTCTTCAAGCAGGTCTAATTACATCTAAGTTGGAGTATAGATACTAGACTTCTCCTTCCACTAGGCCTTAAGCCAGTCCTTTATTATATTCAGTCCAATTAGAATGCCTGGGAATTACTAGTGGAGTGCTTATTTAAGCTTCTTTAGCTTAGCAAACGAGGGATTCTGGGCAATCTTAATAAGGAATTCATGCTATAGGTCTGTTAGCTTCGCCCAGCTATACTAGGCTTCCCTGACTTCTTAAGGACTGTAAGATTGGTGCTCTAGGTTGTTAATATAGAGGACCCATTTCCCAGCAGTCTTCTTAGTGCAATAAGTAAGTGCTGACTAGCTGTAGTTAACCTTAATTAAGGAGGAGGAATTTATTATTACAGCGCTAGGGCGCTTAATGCCGCAGGAATACCACAAACGCGCATAGTTAGCCTTAGAATCCTCCTTAGCTATTATATACCTAGCTTGCTTTATAATCTCATTTAAATTAGCCTTAAGTTCCTTATAGGTATTATATCCATTATGGAAAAGTTTCAGGTAGTTAGGAGGTCGGGAAAGTGCTGGAAGTCAGTTATTTATAGCGGTAATATTATTATTCCAGTTGCAGCAGTCTGCCTATTATTCCGCCTTAAGGTGGGTATAGTTAGGTACTAGCGCTATTGCTATGGTACCAGAAAATTTAATTCTAACTAATAATAATGTATTTCTGGTGGCAAGATAATCAATTGTAAGAAGAATTTAGTCCGTATTGCATGTAGTGGGTGGTTGGCGAGGGAGTATTGTTTGGTAGGAGAAAGAGGATTGGCAGGTCTGCAGGTTGGGGGCACAAAAAGCACTTGGTGTGGGTAGTGCGTGTGTAAGGTGATGTTGAATGGGGCGCTCTGATTGGTCGGGGGGTACTTGTTGCCCTGTACCCCCCGATTTTTGCCCTGCGAATCCTCGCTCTCTTATATATTCTATGTCTTCTTAACACTCTACCACCAGTAAACGGGAGTGGCGGCAAGCCAGCATCTTACAATGGATGCTATTCCATTCGCCCCTCAACCGGTATCATGAATACGGACGGCGTCATTGGGCAGTTTCCGTGAGTCTGAATGATCTTTCTTCCACAAATGCCGTCAACTCACGCTTTATCAAGTCTTTTCGATATGCCCGTATTCTTTGGCAGGGACCTATCAAGATTCTCGGAGTTCATCTCCGTGTGGTATGGAGATTCGCCTATGCTTCGCATTTCTTCTGAGGTTTGTGTCCCCTGTCCAAATTGTATTCCTCTCCACAGATGATGTTATTCTGCTAAATCTTGTAGGGGTCTTTCAAACTATTGTACCCTCTAGATTACCTTCCAACTCCTAACGGAGCGCAGACAAACCTCATTTAAAGATTTATCAAAGGCCTTGAGGCATCCCTGGGTATCTCTAGGACAAATGTATCATTAGTGGAGCTCTGGAAGCAGGATCTTCCTGACGGCCCAGAGCATGACGATATTTCCACGTACTTGTAACTTGTATGTAGACTATCTTCCAGTCCCCAGGCCGTACTAAGTGTGCACAGGCTAGGGCCTATCCTTACTATCGGGACTCCTACCACGACCTTGCCGGCTTTAGGCATCAGGACCGTAAAAAGTTTGGGAAGCCTCCCTTTGTACACCACGCGATGCGGTGGCAATGGTGAGCGAACCCCTCCATGCTGTTACAATAAGGAAAACACAGGCTGATTCACGCAAAAGGGACATTTCCAAAACGATATCTCTAGAAGAGCGTGACAAGTACTGGCGTCGATCTGAAATATATCGCAAATGGCTCATTGATAGAGTCTTTGATTCTGATTCCAGGAATTCTGTAACGATCATGGTCTTCCCTATTGAAGTCGGGGAACCAAACTACCGGGAATCTGAGATCCCGTTAGTTACCGACGTACTTACCTTCTGAAAGTTGAGGCAGGCTGCTTACACATTCACAGGCCGATGTCCATATTGCCTGGATTTGCATCATTGAATGTCTCCCATGACTAGAGCACCTCAGCTAACTGCGCCAGGTATGCCACCTGCCCTTTGCTTCATATTTACATTGACTAATACCATCACAAGTCGGCGACATCCACTTTCATTCTTGGGTCACCCAACGACAAGAGCCTTTGCCCATCGCAGTCTCTGTCATTGTCGCTCCTGGTTTGTTCATAATCAGGGGCATTGATGGCGCATCGTTTACTGACATACTATCGCAGGGACGGATCTCATCCTGGCAGACCTGGTCGCTAAAGGATTGAAATGCGCGGGTCTCCCAACGAAGGTCAAGACTGGTAGATAAGTTTTTGGAACTCACTAAATTGGCTGTTGTGGACAATGGGTAGGCCAGAAACAATATTTTGTTCAGTGTTCGGGCGACACCTAGACGTGTATCACAGATGCCAGCGAAACTGAATGACATGCGCATCGACCCTGAGACCTACATGAGTATGTAGTCCTAGAAGCCGCACTGCCACCCCTTCTAGCTTTCCAATGCATCCATGTCTAGCTCCTCCTGACGGCGGGCTACTAGGAGTTTGATACCGGAGGGTAGCGTGTAGATTGAGCCGGTCGCATAGCTGGGTATGTTTCTCACATCCTCGGGCACCTTCCAGTCGTACTTGAGCAAGATGTGGGCAAAGGCGATCTTAAGCTCGTTCGCGGCGAAGAAGCGGCCCGGGCAGGCGTGGAGACCGTGGCCAAAGCCGATATGCTTGTTGGAGGAGTTGGCAAGGTGCGCCTTGTTCTCCTCCCCTGCCTCACGCATTCGTATGAAACGAAACGGGTCCCACCGCAGCGGATCCGGGTAGTATTCCTCGTTGAGCAGCACCGTACGCCCATCCATAGCGATCAGGGTGCCCTTCTTGATGACGAAGCCATCCTTCAGCCTGATGTCGGCAAGGGCTTTGCGTCGGAAGTAGGCTACGGAGATGTTTGATTAGCTTCACTAAATGTCTATCAAGGGTTGCTAATCCCGAAGGGGACGCCGGGAGGCCGACGTGACCAAACCCACCAAGCATGACGGGCCGCAGCCTCTGAGATTCCTTGAAGCAGGCGTCCATGAGGTGGAGCTTCTGGAAGGCGGACTTCTTGAGGCCGTCGGTCTGGAGGACACGTATGGCCTCTTCTCGCAGGGGGCCGAGGATTTCGGGGTGTTTCGCAATGTCCAACATGGTCTGGATCAGCAGGTCGGTTGTGGTATCGACGGCGGCCAAGGTGATGCTGATCTGAATTTCGGTTGGGTCGTGATCAGGGCGCATTTCCTGCGAAAACCACTCGATGGAGTCGTTATACGGATTGGGCTCGCCTCGCGCGGCAGCGGCCTTCTTAATGGCGATGCGGCGGTCGACGTGCGGCTGCAAGACGGCGCGGCAGCGCTGCAGTCGGCGACGGATCTCAGCAAAATCGGGCAGGAACCAGTGCAGCCACGGGCGCATCCATCGTGGCCACTGGTGCAGGTAAAACACACCCTTGAAGGCGGCCGACGTGTATCGCGACGACGCCTGAATCCATTCCTTGTCGTTGCAGAGTTCCTCGCCCATAAAGATACGTGACGTCATGCGCCCGACAAGAACCATGACATTATCGGGTGTCACTTCAGCCCACTCTGCTCGCGGTGACTTAGTGCCCTAACTTTAAAACGCGTAGATATGAAAGAATGAGCATACCCTACCTTTAGAGCGAGGAAATATATCATTAAGGGCTTTTGACGCCTCTGCCGATATGGGTGCTGTTAGGTTTGCTAGTTAAGAAAATATCATTAGCTTCTCAAATCAGATACGGGGCTTAACTAGAGCTGAAATAAATTATACATAGAGCCTTAGTTAGATGGTTTTGAATAACGGCGTTAAAACCGTCCTGGATTTTCAACGGAGTAAGGCCGGGAACATAAGCATGGGCGGCCTGAAATAAATCATTAGGATAAAAGCTGTGTATTTACCACCACAACACGTCATGAACGTACATCACCTGCTGACTCGGAGAAGTCTAGCTCGCGGTTATTCTTCAGCTCCTCAGCCCACGCTTTCGGCACTATAACCAGGTCCCCAACATCTGTATAGATCCTGTAAGGGCTCTCTGGGAACATCTGTGTGCCCTGCGCTAGCAGCTCCCGACTCCTGCCCATGTAGTCGAGGAGCCGCGATCTCCAGGTCAACTCGGTGGCCTTCTTTGGGTTCAGCCGGGGTAGGTCAGGGTAGCTCTCCCGTTGTATATACGTAACGAGAAGGAGAAAGGCGGCCGTGACGAAGTACGGCGCGTACCAGGACGCTCCATTGCTGGTCGAAACATCCTGGACCGGCAGGCCAAGATGTGAGACGTTATTGAGAGACATGAGCGATAACTATAGTAGCGGAATAACAGGTACTGTGGTGATCAAAAGATGGGTTTGTTTTGCTTCTCGTGGCTAGAACTCAGCCAAAGATACTATATAGCTGGTTATGGTGGGGAACCGGAACAGTATTTGTGCGCCAACCACTCCCCGAAAGCCCGAGGGTGGGAACTCCTACATACATGTACACTGAGGATCCCTCATTCTGCACCTCCACCAGGGTAATAAACATTATTTATGTCAAGACTGACGCACTTAATCCACGGAACCCATGGTACGTGTCTTTGAGATAAGTTTCCTCAGATTTTGATGTAACTCATGTTGATGCTTTAAAAGCTAATGATTTGCCTAAGTCCCTCCACCATCCCCTGTGGTGCCGTAATGGCGTAAAGTAAATCCGGCTCTCCGCTGTGGTGCCATATCGGCGTATTGAGATAAAAGTGGAATCAAGCAGGGATTGTAATCAAATAAGATCTGCTCCCGAATTCCCCATACCAATAAGAGAGACTGCAAGAGCCGGATTTACTTTACGCCGTTACGGTACTACAGGGGATAGAAATGGGGCGAAGACGTGACAGCCGCGGGGGATGTAGCCGGTGGGTCACTACTTGGAAATGTAATGTTTGTTTCCCTGGTGAAGGTGTAACATGGCGGCTGGTCGGCATCCCCTGTGGTGCTGTAACGGCGTAAAGTAAATCCGTGCTTGCTTTTCCACTTTCTAGCCCCTATAATTGAGAACGGATATTCGCACCGAGGAAATCGGCTGGTACACCGATACATATTGGCCCAGTGCGCCAACCTTAATTTGCACCACCAGTCTGCCATATATAACAGAAATACACAGTCATTAACTATATATCTATTGCACATTATCATCGCTTCTGCTTGCTACTATCGTGACTTCTGGCCTTAGTATTTTGCTACTTTCTTCATCACCTGGGCCGTTCCACCTTATAATTGAGCACCTGAATCTCCTCCTGGGTCTCCTTCTCATTACCAATAAGGTCTTCTATAGTCAACTTTACCCATGGCAGCTGGTTGATAGTCTTACGAGCCCTTATATGGGGCTTCTTAACTGCTGACCCTAGTGTTAAGGCTGTCTCTGCAGAATGTTGCTTCAGAAGCTAGCGAGTGGGTAGCTTTGTGAGCCCTGCCGCTAACTGCTTGTCCCATCGGATGGCTTCTCGCTAGTTCTTCCTGCTATAAGAGTCCTCTTTATCAAGCAACTAAAGGGTCTTATTATTCCACTTGAATGCTAAGTTAACACATTATATAGAAGCTATTATTACCCTTATCTTATTACGTACCCTAATACCCAGATTGGTGGTTATTAAGGCTGTCTTCTTGCCCATTATGGCCTTCCTACGGGCTGTAAGGATACTATCTTTATCTATACTAAATGTAATCTTATTGTAAGGTCTTCCCTTTATTATAGTAACCTTCTAGGGCGAGAGAACTGCTAAGAGAGGGTTTCCAACTAAAAGGTTATAATCTAGCTAGTAAGACTTATAGATATCCTCTCTCTAAAGAGGATAACTGACTTCCTCTCTATTGGTAATTTAGCTTGCATAGGGCAAGCTATATTAGGTGTAGATAGAATAATTATACATTGCTAGCAAGCAATTACCCTGTAGGAGTTATTTCTTAAGCATATATATTGTTCCGGGGTCTAGGGGAACCGGCATGTTTCGGAATCCGGAGGAAAACCAGCCTTGGCATCCCCCCCCCCTCCAAGACTATAAGAAGGGGCCTTCCTGCGTTGCTTTTGAGAAATTTCTAGTCCTAGAGAATCAATCTTTTTATACCCTGTGAATTTGTATCTGTCAGATATATACGTGTGTACTGTGAAACTATTTCTTGTGCCCTCTTTTTCTGCCTCTCCTTTTTGGCACCCTCTATTCCCCTCATAACTCTCCTATCGCGTCAGGGGCTCCTCTTCTTGCCTTCCACGCTCCTCTTGGGGTGGTTGCTTGATCAGGGCTCTGGCAGAACGTGTGCCTTTTTGTGTGTGTGGAGGTTTTGTCCTCTCGCTCTCCCCTTTGGGCCCGTTTTCAATATCACGAAACTCCTCATTATAAAGAGAAGTTTAAGGGCTGCCTATAAGATTTAAATTAAAAGCTTCCCTAGCTATTTCTACCTATTAAATTTCTCTAATAATAAGGTCTTCTAATAAGCTTCTTTTAAGCATAGGGCACAAGAACTATCCGTAATTATCTCATTAGCAGCCTTAACTAAGTAGAGAATATTGCCTATCCCGTGGCTGATATAGACCTTAAATTTGCAGTAGGTAGCTTCTGTTAATGAAGTTATATGTAAGCCAAAGTTAAGGATCTTATAGGTCTTATACCCAGCCCATTTAATAACAATCTTCTCTTCTTTATTAACATACTAGGTCTGAAGGTAGTTAATAATTGCTACCTAGTCTGAGAACTTCTCTTAAAGGTACTGCTAAGCTATATTATAAATCTCATGATTAATAAAGTATTCTATAAATATAAGGAAATTAAATAGAGCTTAGCGGGTATAGAGGATATCCTCCAAATTAGGGACCTTAGCAGATATCATAGCCTTATTTCTCTCTAGCGTATTAAGCGCAGCTATTATTGGGTCTTTTACTTCTAAATCCTCATCAGCTTCCTCCTCTTCCTCATCCTCCTCTTCTTCTATTATTACTAGTAGCTTCTTCTACTTCTTTTTAATATTTAGTGTAATATTTATATTAATATGGAAGATATATAGTTGGTGGTATACCTAAGGGAATTCATATATAAGGGCATTAATTAGAGTAGTATTATAGCATTAATTAGAGTAGTATTATAGTTAGTTATATAGACTATTAGGTTATTAGCTTAGTAATAATGAAGGAGGTTATGAACTTGCTTAAGAAGCTACTGAAAGTTGGGTTCCTTCTTATTATTAATAATGCCTTAAAATAAGGGTAAGTTCTTCCTTATATAGGTTATATAAGTGCCTTAGAAGTATAGTATCTTCTTATTATTTATTATATATATATAGTCCATAGATAGGCACTATGTGAAGCGATTCTCTTATATTTATGTTAACTACTTCTTTATGCACCAGAAGATGCCTGTAATATTGCCATTAATATTAATTGCCCAGCGGTACTAGTAATTCTTCTTCTCAAGCAGATCCAATATTACTTAGGTTAGAGTATAGATTCTAACCTTCTCCTTCCATTAGTGTGCAAGCTAGTTCTTTATTATATTAGGCCCTAATTATATATCTAGGTATTATTATTAGAGTGCTTATTCTAGTTTCTTCAGCTTAGCTATAGAGGGATCTTAGGCTATATGGGAGAGGAATTCTTATTAGGAGTCTATTAGTTTAGCCTAACTATACTAGGCACCCTTAACTTCCTGGGGACCATAGTGGGTATACTTCTTCTCCTGCAGAATAAGTTGCTACTTACCTTCCAACATATATATTATTATTATTATATTTTAATTTCCTAAAGTTGTCCTAATGTGGATTAGTCCGTTAATGGTTCTTAAAGCTAGATTAGTTAGTTTAGACACTATAGTATTATATAGAAAAAAGGGCACCCCTACTGAGTCTACCTGATCCGTGTGTTTTGTAGCTTTTTGGCTGTTCTGGCTGAGAAAGTACCGGTGGGTCCTAGTGGATCTGTTCCCGCAAACACCTGACCTGGATGCCGTTTTTAACCTCAACCACCATAATATACCTCTGAAAATATTTAGTTAAAGAGTGGGAACTATTGTTGGAAATGAAGCTAATTAGGTAAGTTCTTCAATACCGCTACCCTTTGCCGCCCTCTTTATCCGGGCCCTCTTCGTCAAGGCCCTCTTCGTCAAGGCCCTCTTTATTAGGGCCCTCTTCGTTAGGGCCCCTTCGCCGTAGCCCGTTTGAGTAAGGTATGTAAGCTTCGATCTACATCCCGCTCCGCTAATCCCTTGGCCGCTAGGGATTGACGATTAGTCTAGGGCTGGCAATTAAACTAGCGGCCCACGGTCTATTTTAATGTTTAAATTAGGACTTATAGGTACTGACTTAGGACCTGTGGGTAGTTTAATTCCTGGAATTACCTAGGTACCCATTGGGTATTACCTGCGGGTGGGTATTTCCTGGGCCTACCAGTGCGGCACGCGCGGGCTGCCGATGAGGCCCGAGAAGCTGCGCGTGCGGCTCCAGCCGTCCTTCAGCAGGTTGCCCCCCTCGCCCAGGGCGGGGTCGTCGGACAGGTTCCGGTCCAGGTTCTCTTGGCGCGCTCGCTGCCAGCCGGGCCCTGAGGCCGTCACCTCTGCCCACCGCTCGGCGGTCGTCTCAACCTGCTCCCACGTACAATGGCGTGCGTTGAAATACGTACACGTGCTTGGCGTGCTTTGCTAGCTCTGGCGTTACCTGCACGCTTGTTGCGCCTGTTCCGAGAATGCCTACTAGTACCTTATTTCCACGGTTAACCATCTCAGGGTTCATCTGGCTGCCGCCTGCATATTCATAATCCCACCGAGCTGTGTGGAATATCTTGCGGTTACGTCGGAAACCGTCTAGCCCGGGTAGGTTTGGGGCTGGGGGCACATTTAGAGGCCCTGGCGCCGGGATAAAGTCCTGTGTGCAGACCGTAAATTCACCGTTAAGGTCAGCACCCCTTCCCATCCAGCGCCGAATGCTCGGGACCCCCTGCCTCGTATTTCGTGTCCTCGCCAAGACATAATGTCCCCGCCACAATGGCAATCGCTGACGATAACCACAACATCATAGAAATCGTGGACTCCCAATTCATCACTCAGAGCGAGGACTATAACTCTCGGGAGAGGGAAGTACGCGAGACCAAACAAAGGTTTGGAGACCAACGGCTAACCGGGCGACAACAGGGAAGGGCTCTCGCAGCAGGGGGGCGAGCACAAGTGGAGAACCATCTTCAATTCTGCGTGGGATGGGCGACAACCTGGAGTGTGTTGTTGCCTGGATTCGGGTTAGGACGCACGAATTCCATTTAAGATGTATATTATGGCTACGCTCCGCAGCAGCATACCGACACTGCCCAGATAGATCTAATACCGTGAACTATGAAGCTTAGGAGCTAAAGGTTACTCTATAACAGTTAACAATATTAAGGAGCCAAGATGGTCAAACTGTAGGCCTGCCTGAAGCTGCCACTTCGTTCATCGACGGCAGTGACGCCTCACGCGACAGGAGTATATAGTGTCGAACTTCTCATATCCCGCACCCTGGACAAATGTCTGCATCCACGGGCCCTGCGCCTTGGCGTGGGCCAGCTCCCAGTAGAGATGGGCATGTGCGTCAGCGTTGACGCGGTATTTGGGCTGTCCGTCTGGCTTTCGTTGGTCGGCATAGTAGAATCTTGACGGCGTTAGTTCTCCCGGGCAAAGAATTCCCGAGCACGGGTCGAGTGCTTACTTGTACCCACGGTCCTTGTACGCCGCCGAGGCCGCCCAGATCATGTGAGCAGCGCCCGACTTGCCGATACCCGCGGCGACAAACCACGGGAGGATGGTGACCTACAGGATATTGCCGGTGTAGATGAAGGTGCGCGGGGCCGAGGCCGGAAGCTCTGCAAAGCCCGAGACGGCCTGTTGCGCGGCGACAAAGGCACTGTGGATGTTGATGGTTGTGTCGCGACTCAACTCGGTAAGGGAGAGGGAAAGGGGTTCGTCGGCTGGTGTGAGGCTCCCGGCGCTGGCTGCAGAACGTCAGCCGGCTAACGTTAGCAACGGCACCGTTGGGGACGAGGGCTTGCCATTGTAGATGACGACACTGGGGACGCCAAACACCTTCTTCACCTTGGTAAAGGCATTGACCACATCGTCGGTTATGGAGAAGTCGCTTGGGATGTTCAGCTGGTTGTCGGTGCTGTCGGCCTCCTTCAGCGAGCGGGCAGCAAGGGCGACCTTATAGCCCTTGAAGGCGAAGGTGCGGGCGACGGCCTGGCCGATATTGGAGCCTGCGCCGAGGATGAGGACAACGGGGGACTTGGCGGCCATGATTTGATGCTAGGTCGACTATTAAAGATCGGTTACTTGGGGATATTCCGTACTTGATCGTGCCTCGAATGGGGAATAAGTCAGGCGCAAGTCCCATGAAATACGAAGCCTCGAGGCCGCTATAAAGCCGAGTACTTGGATAAGGTCGTACTCGGTGTCCCAAGGCGGCTGTGGGCGATCCAATTCTCTGTGCTGCTGTTCACAAGCCGAAACCATATGTCAGCCCAAGTAACTTGTCGAGCAAAGAGTAAGCGAATGCGTCGTTAAGTGTGCACAGCAAAGCACACCTCGGGGCCTCTCGGGAATACTTACTGATGCTTGGTCAAGCGTGGCATGATTTCTCATCAAATGTGACTAGGCAGTCGAGGCCTGTTGCTTGGCCACACAGTCGTGCTTGGCTCTTGTCGGCATTAGTTGCATAAAACTGAGCGATCTATGAACGCTGTGTGGTTCAATCAATTGACCAGTCGTTTGGTTTGGGTGGCCCGCATATGATATAGACTAAGTGTTGGCAAGTATTTCCGAATAACTAACGGCATCAGGTTAGACGATCAAGGTGTCCCTCGACAACCTGTACTGGCTGCTGAGGAATATTGTAGGGAAATCAAAGGCATGGAAACAGTCTACCCTAGGGTAAGGGCGATGAAGAATATAAAGGCTCGACGAAATCGCCTCAAAACACATTCACCTACTTTCAATCTCCAGAGTCGAAAAGAGCACTTCTCGTCCAGCAGCAGAATCCTTTTCATCTACTTCAAAGCAGACTCTGTCAATATGCCCTTCATCAGACTAGTCGTGGCTGGCACCGGCGGCCTTGCCAAGCTTGCCATTCCTGCAATTCTGCGCTCAACCCAACCGAAATTCGAAGTCACCATCCTTACTCGGAAGACTTCCAGCACCGCGCCATCCTTCCCCGGTGCTAAAGTGGCCCAGGTTGACTACAGCGACCATGCAGAGCTTGTACGCTTGTGCGCAGGTGCCGATGCCATCGTGTCTCTTGTCAACGGTGGGATCAGCAGGATCGTCGACAGGCAGCTACTCGCGGCTGCCCAGGAGGCGGGAGTTCGGCGCATCTTCCCTTCCGAGTACTCGCTGGAATTCCTGCACCCATCGGCGGAATCACTTCTGGCACTGGATGAGCCATGGCCCGATAACCTCGCGGTAGTGCCTCTGGCAAAGGAATTCGTGGATCTTGCTAACAAGGGCGGCTCGACTAGCTTCACCACCATCGTTCCCTCGGGTTTCATCGACGGGTGGGTCGAGGGATCATTTGCCCTGTTCGAGCCCAAGAACAACAAGGCGACGGTCCTTGATGGTGGTGATCATCCCTTCACTGGCTGCTCTTTGCCCTTCATCGCCGGTTGTCTCGTGGCTGCCCTCAAAATGGACGAAGAGAAGACAAGGAACAAGCGCCTTCACGTCAGCGAGGTCCGCACTACTATCAACGACATCATAAGCCTCTACGAGAAGATTAAAGGATGCGGATTTGAGAGGGTCCCCATCACGACGCAGGAACTGACTGAACAGCGCAACAGGTACTTTGCCGAAGGCCAGAGCCTCGCGGCCCTTCTTACCACCATTCAGATTGCTGCTTTTGGCGGTGGCGGCGCAGGGGATCTCGAAGACGGCCTACAGTTCGACGGTGATGGATTCTTGGATGTGAAGCGGAAAAGCATTGAACAGCTGGTCCGTGACGGTCTTGAGAAGATTGGGGTTCCCTGAGCAGAGGAGCGCTCGGGTAGAACCGGTCAAGTGTTGTCAGGCTACCTCGATATGAAATGAGAATCATCTAAGCAATGTAGTGGGAATCGAGACTCAGGCGAATAGAGGCAAAGATGGTGCCGTTGAAATGACAGCATGAAGCGTCTCGACATAACTGACGTCGCTGTCAGCATTCAGATCGTTCTGGTTCCACACTGCTTCCACCATGCTCCGAACCAGCGAGACGTGATTCACCCGATGCAGTGGCTCTTGTCCGGTCTTTGATAGAATGTCTGACATTTGCAGACGTTCCTCATCGTTGCTTGCTTCGCAAGCTATGATAAACAAGGGCCAGGCGCTCTCGCAAGAGCCAAGGTGATGAAGGATCAAAATGCCCTCCCTCACCAACCTTTTCTGCTCAAATGAGGAAGGTGATACATTCGCTACCGCACGATTGAAGTATATGAGTGCAGCGCAAGTGTAAAGATACGACATCATATGTTGCCTGGTGACTGGAGTTTCTGAAATTTCATAGAAAGGACCTGTCTCTCCGACAGTCTTCTGAAGGTTTCGTTTGAGCTCCTGCATCCGCTCCATATCTGCGATACTGTATATCGGTGGTCGCTTGCATACGTTCCAAATAAGGTCGAGGGCATCCATGGGACACGTTGTATAGTTTCGGACCTGTGAAATTCATTAGAAAGTTGTTACACGGGAGCGGCCAAGAACTCTAGGACAACGTACTGCAGACACATCGACTACTATCCCTTGAGATCTCCTAGCCTGAGGTGCTCTGCAGGGGCCGGTCACAGGGTCGGCATCAGCCCAGTGCCGCAAACTAAGCTCCGCCGATACTTCGTGGTAGTAGATCCAGTCCATCAAGACGATAATATCATTCTGGTATAGCCAAGCCTTATCTACCAAGGCGGAGATGATCTTCTTCGCACCGCAGAGGAATACACGCCAGCCAATTTGAGGGTTTGTCGTGGTGAGAAGCTAATTCGTGTTAACATGTCGACAACCTATTGGTACGGCTGTGCGCGTAAACATTGGGGATGGGACTAATAACCTCGTACTGGTAAAGAAGCATCGTGGCAACAAGGTTCTGTAACACGCTGTTTCTGTCGACGTTCTGCAAAGTCTTTTGAAGCATTGATATGAGCCTTGAGCGACGGTCTAGGCTCCTTGAGCGCCCTTGTAACTGCAGGGAAGCTATGATGAGCACGCCTTCTAGAATTAAGTTGGGGGAATTGGAAGAATTATTGAGCGCGGCTCTCAAGACGAATTGGGCCAGTGCTTCATCCATAATGGGTGACAGGATCTGCGATCGAGATGCGTTGACTAACAACCACGTGTTAGATTACACTACAGTAGTCACCATACGCGTTGCAACTCACAGAAATCAAGCAGAAGACCGTTTCCCCCAGAAAGAAGTCGTCGCGGAATGTATGGTAGGTGTGGAATATGCAAGGTGTGGGCATGTTGACCTGTACGCGAGTTATTAATATTCGCATTAGGGACTAGACAACAGACAAGTAAAAACTCTCACCAACACCTTTCCTCTCCTGGAGCATTTCGGACAAGGACACATCCCAGGGTGAGGTATTTAAGAACAAGGTGTTGCTGTCGGAATAGCGCCGCGCCGTCGTCGTCGTCGTCGCCGCCGCCGCCGCCCGATTAGGGACAGAACAAGTCATAGCTCTTCTCTTGTCCCCCGCCCGGGGCCAGGACAATTGGACGCCATATCCCTGACACCGTCTCCTTGCCTTGGTGCAGTTGCCGCATACAGGATGGCCACGGTCACACCGGACCTTGCGCGCTGGAATTGAGAAAAAGGGTCATCAGCGATGGGGACGCTGTTTTGGGGACCAGATAGCATACCTCTACATGTCCAGCAGCCTTTGGTGCCCATCATGTACACGATTCTTGATTTCCTTTTGGATGTGAATTGACCAAAGGGTCAGTGAAATAGGTAAGTACGAGATTAGACTCTATCTCTATCGGTATGCAAACGCCAAGGAGGCGCCTTAACTAACCCGCAAGCCCGCACTTGGCCTCCTTGCTGACAAATACGTCCGGAGTTGGTGATAGAAAAGCAATGGCAACTTTTTCCGACTATTGAAGTCTCGATTACCAATTAGCCCACTCAGAGGACCGGTGACATATGGGGGCGCCTAAACAAGTCACCACTGACTTCTGTACAGAAACAGTCTGCCACCCCAGATTTGTTGTTCGAAAGATTTACCAAAATGTTTCAATTCCCAACTTCTATGCTCCCCACGCTACTGTGACGCTTGATGCTTTATTCGATGAGCCGGCTTGCTAGGCTTGCATTTGAGCCTTGCCAGCCTAACCCTATCCCTGATGTGTTGTGACTCTGTTTCCTAGTGCGTGCGAGGCTTCAATCGCCTGGGCCATTGAAACAGGTCCTTGGTTGCTTGTTAAATATTTATTAGTAAATATTGAAATGTAGGTTCTTATTAAGGTTTTAATTAACGTTAATATCTCAGTTTAAATATATTATAACATCCTAGTAAACTATATTATTTAAAGTGATTTGAAAGGTACTATAAACAAACTGTATTTTTTTAAAATTATTTTAAAATAAATATTTTATTGAAATGCTATATTTAAGCTTTATTTTAGGGGTATTGGGATTTTGTAATCTTAGAATGAATGGTAGAAATGTATGCGGAGGTGGTCGGCATCAACGCTGGGGCTGGCTCGGGGATGTTTTATGTAGATTGCCCCGAAAGGCTGGGATGACCAGAGGTCAATCGTGGAAGGATGTGCTATTGCCGGCCAAATGCGTTTGGTGCAAATATTAATGGCAGGATAAGACAGAGGCCCCAAAAGCTACTAAGAAGGTGTGGCGCTCTACTATAGTCGGGTTGTCGCTCCTAACTAGTTCCTACCTCGTGTTTTGAATATATAATTACGGCCGTATTCTGTTGAATACCCAAGTAGGTAGAGTCAAGTAAATAACAAACGAGCAGAGCACTAATGTGGCATGTCACAGCGGTCTAAGGCAGTCATGTACTCAGACACGGAAAGCTGATTGAGGAGCTGATACGTCTTCGAATAAATTAATCCACTTCCGGACTGTAGCCTTCTCATCTCAAAATGTGAACAATCCAGTTCTCATCGTTCTTGTCATCGATATCGATGATATGGAGGCTTTTAAAAGGCGGATATATGATAGCGACAACTCTGGTATAGACTGGTGCACATACTAGTAGAGGATAAAATAAATGACACTAGACATACTGATTTGGGCAGTGGGAATTATATGCGCTATAGGGCTCAGATGTACCTGTACGATTCGGTTTCTCCTGTGCGAACGTTCGTTCTGTAACTTAGATTTTGCTCCACCACGAGATGCCCTCCTTCCTCTGCTTGGCCGTCCGGGCCAAATACACCAAGACCGTACCAACAAAGAAGTTGATGCCCATGAAAAGCTGAGCAGCCGTATAACTTCCATTTTCAGCCGTAATGAGAGCCCCCGCTATAGGATTCCCTATCAAGACAGCGAAACTGACGACGGTGAAATTTAATCCAATAAGAGCACCTCGACTCTGTAAGTCTGGGATGAAGCTGGGCAGACTCGCTGGGTACAAACTCAGGATCGCGCCAGCCACTACACCATAAAAGCAAGCCCACATATGCAGTTGTTGTGGTGTATGTATTTCGATCCAGCAGAACACCATGAGAGAGGCCACGACGCAGGTCGGAATCAATAAATTCAGGGGCCCCGTACGGTCTGCAAAGTAGGTAGGTAGGACTCGACCGATAACCCCAGTACCATTCAAGAGGAGAACAAGATCAAGCGAGCTTTGGTATGAAAAGCCTGGGTTGAGGGCCTCGCGGCTATAAAGAGATATATAGTGAAAACCATAGAAAATAGCGAGGTAGATCTAGGAAGCTTGTTAGTTGTGTTGAAGGGCGGTGAGGCACAGCAGTGAAGCATGGCTGGATCACTCACGAAGAATGTTCCAATAGTGAATATTGTAAATTCCAGGGCTTTGAATTTAGTCAATGCAAGCTGTCTTGACATTCTTCGCGGTGGTAGTTGTGACCTCAAACCAATACAAGCGCAGAGCAGACTGGACGATTGAATAAAGCCCATGGCCCTCATTATCCAATTGAAGCCAAAAGAAGGTATCAGCTGTCTTGCCATGGCTGGGAAGATAAGACCGCCAGTGGCTCCACCACAATTGATGACCCCAATAGCTAAAGACCGTCTCTGTTGAAAATATGTCAAGATAACAGATACTGCTGGCGTCACAAGGCAACCGTTGCCTATGCCACAACAGAGACCTTGGCTCATGAGAAAATGCCAATATTGAGTAGCGAACGAGGCAGCAAAGTCCCCAAGGGTGATCATGAAAGTGCCGCAGAGTAGCAATGTCCTCAGAAAACCGGCATCACTGAAACGGCCGATGAAAGCCCCAACAAAAAAAGTCAGGAACAGTTGAATTGAGCCAATCCAAGCAATTTCCGCCGGCGACCGGTTGAGGGCCGATATGTAGTACGCCTGGAATATCCCATAACTAGCAATACACCCCCATGTGTTCATACAGATTAGATGACCACACAACACTTGAGTCAAGTCAGCAACTGCCTACCTGGGCACAAGCGGATCAAGCAGGTAGTATCTGACCACATAGCCATGCTCTCTGCCCTCCATCGGGCGGGACGTCATGATTTTGACTTTGACGTAAGCCTCGTTCCGTCGAAGCTGTGACGTCTCTGACCTCTGCCATCAATCCTCCGGCTGGGTGGTGGTCCGCTGGTCTGTCCAAGCCTGCCCCTGGGCAACTCTTAGACCCTTCTGAGACACTGTTCTGCTGTGGCTGCATGGAATTAATCGTATCCTAATAGGCATGCATAGAACTATTAAATTGTTGGCGGGGGGGGTTGATGTCAAATTTGGCTAAAAACGAGGAAGGAACATTGCGTGGGGGCTGTGTTGACCTAACAAGTAGCCATGAACACCCGGGAAGGTGAACTAACCAGCATTGCAATCAGCTCCGCCCGAATTTGATCCGTACCAATGCCTTCACTCAACTTATGCATGATAACAGCGATAACAGCAGTGCAACATTGGTAGAAGGAATTATTATGAGACCGGACGGAGTTTGCCGGAGCTAGATCACTTAGCGGCGAGCTTAGGTATTCTAGCCAAACTCCAGCCTCTACTCCGTACAATACGTAGAGCGGGGCGCTTGGCAGCACTGAGTAGCGCTGGGTAACATCGCCTGCGTGTTAGGGCCGTGGGCTGATAAGCCCGATTTGAGCCCCTTCTGCTATAAGTCACAAGGACCATCACTCTGCCCATATTTAGGCAAACCCTTGATGCAGGCCAGACTTTATACATAAAATAAGTATACTTAAAGAATTATTAAAGAGTATTAACAATTACTAAGTATATAACTTATAAAATATAATATGAAATATACTTTTTTTATGATTTATTTATAATTTGATATAATTAAACCTTTAAAGTTTTTAAATATTTTATATTCTACTTTAAATCTATATTAAAATGATTATAAACTTGAAGTATTATTTTATTCATTTACTTATTAACATATAAATACTTTAATCTTGAATATTTTTATTAAAAGTAATAAAAATAATGATATTAATTTTTAATATATTTTATTTTAATGAGAAATGCAAATATTATTTAACAATAATTTAAGATGTTATATTTAAGAATATAAAGCGTTGTTTATTTACAAATTAAATCAGGTAGGAAATCCTTTTTAATATATCTAAGAAGGGGTTTATGGCCTTAGGGCTCTGGGTTAATTCTAAACCCTGAGCCCCTTTAATGCCCTTCGGCATCACTTGGACCTTTGTTCTCATCAACTACCGGCAGATCACCCTGGCAGTCATATTGACAGGCCCAAAGTTAATATAAAAGTCTAAACAAATTTTCCGGATTAGAACCTCGGTAAATCTGAACCTTATGGAAGCGCTAAAATGAATAACCGGCTGTTGTAATGCATGGTCGAGCACTGCAGTGAAGCTCATTAACGAGGTTGTCAAGATGCCCAAATCCCATGTGTCTTTCATCAGAATCCCCTAGGATTTTTTTGATGTGTGTATGTATATGCGGATCTCTGATTGGAAGCCCTTTCAACCCTGATGATCTTATTCCTTCTGCCAATACAATGTTTTGACCCTTGGTGTCACCCTCTGCTCGCCACTCACCACCAAATCATTTACAAGAGCAATCAAAAACTATGGGATTGATTCAACAAAGTTTGAATCTAGGAAGATGCAACGGAGAAACACCGTGGTTGCTAGTCACAAACACCCATATTCCCTTCTTTTCAGAGGACAAGCATGTTACACCTCCCAGTGGCATCTATATATACGGAAAAGGACTCAATTTGTCATCCTGTCAAGACTCTGTATCACCTTTGAATTGGGAAGCAGAGGAATTACCTGTCTGGGCAACCGACATGGTCGTGAACAGCGAAGCAGTTCGTTTTAACACGGGTGTCATGAATAATCCACCCCTTTACATGGTCCAGAACACCACTCTCAGAGCTTGGGCAGTTGGTACAGACATCTTCACTCTGAACACTGTCCGGAATTACTGGAAGATGCCCATTGCGGTCCTTAATCCTACGACTATCAACCGTGACGGCACATCAAGCTTCCTCGGGATATCACAACTACCAGCACACTCTTCATTTGAGATGAAGAAGCAAGGAGGCTGTTGGAAATTCGGCACGAAGGAGCTGTATGATCCTGTTTTCGCAGTGCTTCAGCCCAGAATCACTGATGCTCGTCAGGCCGGATTACGCTTCACGGAATCTTTGAGCGCAGCCGTGGCAGCCATTATCAAGGATGAGAGAGAGGTCGCCACTTTGCTCTCCGGAGGTATCGATTCTGGCTCCGTGACGACGTTCGCAGTGCGCTCAGGTAAGAAGGTCGCCGCATACAGCGTTGGTTCTCCATGGGGAAATGAACACGAAGAGGTACAGGAGCTTGCAGACTTCCTTGGCATTCCTCTCATACGTATTGATCTTTCGGCGGCTGAGATTCTGGCAGCGATACCAGCTTCTATTCGTGCTCTTGGAACTGCAAACCGTGTGGCGGTTGATGTATCCCTTCTAATAACGGCAGTGATGCGGAGCGGCACTATCAAGGAGGAGCGTATCCTCACCGGCTACGGGGCTGACCCTTTGCTATTGGGACTACCACCCGACTCCGTTGAGGTCGAAGCCCTGACTCAAGAGATCATCTCAGAAGTCGACCTCGCTCGCCACTGCTGCGAACTGACCGACGTCGTAGCGCGGACATGGAACAAAAAACTGTCCCACCCCTTTTGGCACATTGATGTGATCAAGCTGGCGTTGGACATCCACCCACACTGCAAGGTCCATGAGGGCCGCGAGAAGGTATTCTTTAGAGCCGCTATGGAACAGTACATGCCAAAATCGTGCGTCTGGCGAAAGAAAATCGGAATCCATGTTGGAGGAGGATTGCAGGGTGGCCTGGACTCTCATTTTGGAGGTGTGGGCCAAAAGATCAAAGTCTACACGGAGATTTTCGAATCTGTCGCTGAAAGGCTTGTGCGTGAGCCCTTGGCGAATATTGATGACTTGCAACCTGGATTAAATTAAAACGTTCTTGAAACTTGGTTTGAAGTTGCGAACTCCCGAATTTCATGGTTAATTAGTGTTAACTCCACGTGGCTGTGACTTTGAGAAAAGCGCACTGGTATCCCATTTCAGCATCATCCAAGAAATATTCTTGCAGACATACTACAATAGTATGAGTCTTTTCACAACGCAACTGGGTTACATCGGTCATTCAATGAGATGTATTCATTCGAAGTAATGCGCTACGGCATCAGGAAATGAATGCGCCCTTGGCATCCTTTGCCCTATGGCAGGAAATTTGGACACTATCCTTGAAGTATTTCTGGATGACGTGTGAGATCTTCGAGACTCCTTCAACAACGTCCTGTTCTGTGAGGATATATGCAGGCGATAGCATAATATGATCACCTTTCCTTTCTGGTCCCTCATGCTGTCTCAGTCTCCAGGGAGGAGCAGCGTAGAATCGGACGCACGCGTCGCGCTGAACGAAATATTCATCTTCTCCAAAAGCGGCAAGCTCCGCGGAGACATCATGAGCCCATGATCCTCCGTCGTCATGTCGAAGCTCAACACCCCAAAACAGGCCTCGTCCACGAATGTCGGCTACATTCGCCAACCCACTGAATTTCTGTTTGAACTCTCGCTCAAGTTGCTGTCTGAGTCTCTGGATTTGGCCCATCTCAAGTAGTCTCTGTATCTCGATTTGGGTTGCAAAAGCCGCAGCGCAGACGGCAGGGTGAGACTGGTAGGTGAAACTATGGATGAACTTTGGGCTTGAAGACGAGGACCGCATTAGAAGTGTACATTTAGGAGATTTTCCGTAACTCACCCAAGACCTTTTGCTAGCTTGTTGTTCACTATAAGACCAGCAGCGGGCATTATTCCCGCCGCGAGACACTTGCCAATCATTTGGATATCCGGAGAAATGCTCTGGAGTGCGGGTTCATACTCGCCAAGATTGGTCTGCCCATTCTCGGCATGCCTGTCTCGATCTAGTTGAGCTTGGTCGTGATGCCACGCATGTATGCTACCCGTACGTCCCATCCCACACATCACCTTATCGTACACGAGAATGATATCGTGGCGTAGGCAGAGTGCCTTCACTTTTTCAAGGTACCGTGGGCCGGCAGGTTGGCAGCCGAGGGCCTAATCATACAGTTCTTTAGTCTTTCTGATTGACACTGTCAAATGAGCGTTTCGAGTAAACCTACGGCTCCTGAAACCGGTTCGATCCAGATGGCAGCGATGGTGTCAGCTCCTATGAGCTTGATTTGGTTCTCCAGTTTAGTCATCAGCCTGCCGACGTATTCTTCTTCGGTCTCACTTTTCATCTTATCTCCATGTGGATAATATCTGTCGAATTTGAAGTACTCAATATCCAGAGGTCCGTCATGCATCTCGTTTATGTTCGCTTTCGGACAAAAATGACCCGTGTCCGTACGGCAGATCCATGACTCTGAGGCTTGTGCTGCAGGTGTCTGAGGTTTTATCAACCCCTTCTAAGGGTCTTGACGAGAGGGAAACTCGCCTAACGATAATGCCCCAAGGGTATTACCATGATATGAGCTTTCGCAAGAGAGTATCCTTTTCTTGTTCGGCCTCCCCTGCCTACCCCAGTATTGCCAGACCGCCTTGATAGCGGCCTCGGCCGCCTCAGAACCTTCGATACGTCAATCGGTGAGGTAAATTAGACTGGGGTTGAAAGACTTACCCGAGTTCACAATTATGGCGTGACTCATCTTAGATGGTTCGTCAGCTTCGATATCATGGTACCGCCATTGATTTCCTCGCTCGTCGGGGACAAGATATGTGTTGGCATTTTGAACCAGCAGCTCCGTTAGGTGCAAGTTGACGTCAGTCCGGTACGTTGTGTGAGAAACATAGGCTAGTTTCTTGAGTTGAGCAACCGTAGCGTCGGCGATCCTGTTGTACTCTGCTGAGGAATTCTTGCCTCCGTTTCCAAAGCATGCCACTGAGGCACCACCACAGAAATTAAGAGACCGAAAGCTTTCTCCAGTCTTTCTATGTTCGAGATTCACGTAAATTCCATCACCACAGGTAGCATTGTGATACTCAATATTGAGATTCCCAAGGTCACACGAGAGCCGGTCAATAAGCTTATCGTCACCTATTTTAGCACTCATTGTACAAATGTCTCCGTGCTCAGGTAATACAACCTTCGGTGAAGAGTGAGGTCTACTCAGATATTCGGACAGCAGCTTATACTCAGTCTTATATAATCGCTATGTGTTATTGCTTTCCGAATCGCGTCTTCATATGTCAGTTAATTTGCGAGCAAGTATTTCTCACCTCGGCAAACCCATAACATACCACGTTTTATTATTGCCGCCATTGTGCTGTGGATGTAGTAGGCAACTAGAGTTTCAGAGTCTAAGTTTAAATATCTCCTAATCAACTGAAAAATATTAATATGAAATGAATTTATGGCAATAGCAGTGTGCAACAGCACACTGGTGGGCTAGCGCTACAGCCACCATACTGTAGCCAGAGGGCGTAGTTGCTTACTCAGCAACCACTACCCTCTATATAAGCCCGAGATAGCTGGCGGGCTACACCCACTACACCCACTACTCATATATAGAGAATTTTAACCATAACCCCCAATCATATTGCAATACATAACCCAGCCAACACTAATTAGTGGTTGCAAGGGCAACCACAGATTAGCAAGGTTGAAGAGACAGTTCATTACTGCTGTAATAGTAGCTGTACTAATGGTACTGATGATAATTGTTTCTCAAGGACGCGCCAGCTAGTTTAATGATATCATCACTACCCATCATAATGTGGAGAGGCTCTATATGCAGCACGCTATAGTCCTTCTTCATCAAACGCGCATCCATCACGCCCTAAGTAGCATCAGAAAGCAACTGTGGAACGCACCAGCTGCACAATATTATTAACCTATAGCTACTCTTAAAGACAATACTAAAGATATCACTACTTCGGTATATATTAGCAATAATCCGGTAACTCCCTTAGTAATAGCTACTCTAACCAAGGTTAACTCCACCAGCTAGCATATCTTTACTACCCCCTGCTAATAAGCTTACCCTTATACACTTATTACCCCTTATCACCATTTGTTTAACCCCTACTCTGCCCTAGTATATCCCTATTATCACCCATATAACCTATATATTATGATAGCAAACCCTTATAATGAGAATAATACCCCTATCTTATTAGCATTAATAATTATACTAATAGGCACTATTAATCTTAACCCTCTTAATATATAGGATATAATTAAGGATATATTACTTAAGAAATCCACTATAAAGATAAATTTCAACCTTAATCTATGGGGAGTAGATGCAGACCTAGAGGCTCTAAGCAACCCAAAAGCACACATACTTCTCCTTAATACCTATATATAATATTGCCACCAAGTATATACAAGGCTTACTGCTTATAAGCTCTATATTAACTTTAAAGATGACTTTATGGGATGGATGGAGCTAACATTTAGGGCAATCTACTGTAATATTCTTATTGCCCTTAAGAAGATACTACTAAGTAAGGGGATATATATCCAGCTCAATAATAATATAAAGGCCTTTATAGAACTATTAGAGTTAGAATCCCTATTAAGGGCCCCAGCATCTATATAACACCAGTACCAATAGATAATTTGATTAAAGAGACATTATAACTACATCCTTTTTAATAATAGCAGATCATTCAAGGGATACACACTAGCACCAAGCGGCAACCAGGGAATAGGCCTAAGTACTCAGGGACCCATACAGCAACCTACTGCCCCAGATATACCTAAACCTCTGCCACCATCCCAGCAGCCACGCAGTATCTATGCCTTTAAGACCTCCAACAGCTATAAGTTATCAGCCAAGTGGGAAGAATTCCAAGTATCCTACAAGAAGTACGCAATAATCCCTCTAGTGCCACTAAATAGCATACCATTAGAGAAAGGGATGTCCGCCAACCTGGCCAAATACTACTTAAATGATAAGAAGTTCACCAGAATAACAGATAAAGTGCTTAACGATAAGATTTATCTCTTTTATAATATCTGCAAGAATAACCACCTATACCCTACCTACTTCCGGGCAGCATTACCCATAATGTTAAAGAGCAAGGCTAAGGACTTTTATATTTAGTTAATCACAAATAAAGACACCTTTACTATAGCATATGCCAAACTCAAGCAATAATTTAATACAAACAGCAGATAATAAGTATATTTAACCGTATAGAATACCACTACTTTTATATCAATATAATAAAGGAACGAGAACAAAACCTTGTTAGAAATAGTAGAGATTCTAATTAAAAACATAAAGCAATACACCTAAATACTTAGCTATAAAGGAGCACTTAGAGACAAACCACTATATAACAACCTCATATATACAATATATAATATACCCGAGTTCTACTACATCAAGGTAATAGCCCGGCTACTACTAATAAAGTATATAATATGCTCCATTATTATACTACATCATCAGGACCTCAGCGCCCCTCCCAGCAATACACTACAGAGCAAGGCAATAACAATTAGCTAGATAACAACTATAATAATAAGGAAGACCAGGGCAATAACAAGCACTTTAATTACCCTAGTAATAACCAATTTTATTACTCTAAGTATCCCAATAATAACCAGTACTACCTTAACCGCTGGTATAATAATGACTAGCAACATAAGGGCAACTACTCATAAGGCTCTATATATAGGTGATACCCCCTGGGATAAGGCAACTACTATCCCTAAAGTAACTACCGCCCCTAGGGTAACTTCCAACCACCCCCTAGAGGGGATAACTATCCATACGGAAGGTATAGGAGAGATAACCCCCTAGATAAAAAGAGGTGCTATATCTGCTAGAAGGAGGGGTATTAGTTATTAAATTACTCTTTTAAAGAGCGCCAGAGGGCTAAGGGCATATATATATACATATATAGCAGCTCAAATAAGGAATTCTACTTATTTCTTATTAACTATAAGGGCATTAACTATAAGAGCAATAATTAAGAAAGCACTAGTATGTTTATTAGTAGTGCTAAAAGCCGTGAAAACTATATATAGTTAGTAAACCAAGCCTTCCTTTATACTTTTGGCATTAATAACAATAAGGAGGACCAGGACAGTCCCAGCCCTAGGGATATTAATAGCAGAGGTAACCAGGACAGCCCTGGCTCTGGAGATAGCAATAGCAAGGAGGACCAGGATAACCCCGGCCCTATAACTAGCGGGAATAATGTTAATATTAGCAACACTAAGACCAGCAAAGGAGCCGGCAGTATTAAGAAGGTCTTTATAATAAATAACTACTTGCATTAGCGTTTCTAAGGGATTCTCCTAGATACTAGTGCAGCTAACTACTCTATTATTGGGCACAACCAATATATTATGCTGTAGCAACTTATGCCTATTACTCTTAATATATCTTACGCAAGAGAAGCAACAGTCTGCTTTAGGCCAGGAGAACTACTATAGTCAATAAGGGCAACTATAATTAATATAGCAACCAGCAACTTAACGTTCCATGTGATAAAGACGCCAACCCCCTTCCTCTTATATATACAAGATATAAACATGCACTCGCTCTTTATGCAGAATACAACTAATAAAGTCATATAATACAAGCCAAATTAGCAATATGAGAGAACATTTCCTATTACCTAAAAGTAGGGATATCTATAGTTCCTTATAGATATTAATAAGGGCAGTAACGCCCCCATTCTCTTCCTTATGAAGACCGAGTTATAGCAACTATATAGACAATTTAGGCACTTATTAGTTAAGAGGCTCTCTTAGCTACTAGCGGGCGCTAGCTATAATATTGATTTCTTAGCACTAGAGGCTATTACCAAGTTCTGCCACCATTGCCAAATACACTCTCCCACGCCCCAGAGATTCAAGTTTAACCTCCATAATAACATTAACTTTAACTATAAAGTTATTATAGATATAATGTACTTAATAGGGCTCCCTATACTACACATTATTAACTTAGCCACCTCCTTCCAAGCCGGGCAATTCTTAGCTTCTCTCTCCACTAAAGATATATAGGAAGCCCTATGGAGCTACTGGATCAATATATATATGGGTCCCCTAGACCGCCTTATATTCAATACGGGAACAAACTTTACTTCCAGCAAGTTCAAGAGCACTATATGTATCATAGGGATTATATATAAATAAATACCTACAGAAGTATACTAGTCAATCAGCAAAGTAGAGCGATATTATGCTCCTTTACACAGGGCTTTTAACATATTATATGCTAAGTTATTAATTATATTTACTAAAGAAGCTATACTATAGGCAAGCTTTAGTGTAGTTAATAATATAGTTAGCCCAGATAGTCTTATGCTAACTCTCCTTATATTTAGAGTATACCCGCATATAATAGAGGACTCAGCCCCTATACCATCTACTCTAAAGAGAGCTAAGGCGGTATAAAAGGTAATAAAGGAGATTAGAAGAATTAGTACTATATGCAAAATCAGTAAAGCATTACGCGTAAGGAATGGCCCAGTTATATTAGAAGTCTTAAGCCTACCACTCTAGAACAAAGTCCGTATATAGAGAGAAAAGATTAGATAGCAAGGCCCATACAAACTACTCTCTATCAGTAGCCACAATATAACGCTTAACCTCCTCAATAGACCAGTTATCTTCCAATTAACCCTTATATAGCTATACTATCGTAATAAGAAAGAACCTCTTAATCTACTAAACCCTAATAATACCCTGGAGGAGCTAGTACGCTTTAAGCCAGACCCTATACCAACTATTCCTAACCCAGTAGTCCCTCAATAATAAGAACAGCTACAGGGGGCTAAAAGCAAGAAAAAGGAGGTTATTATCACAAACGATAATAACAATAGCGCTACTACTACCAATAATGTGAAAAACGAGATCACCACTTATATATTCCTCACCCCACGCAAAGTTGAGAACTACAAGCTTGCTCTAAAGCTCCGCTGGGACAGCATCATCACTACCCCAGGCAACCCCTTTAAAGAGTCAGACAATAAGGAAGTATCCAAGCTAATCAGCTAAGGAGTATTCCGATTCAAGTAGTTCAATAAGCGGAAGCATGGAGGAATCCAAATCTTCAAATCTTGTATTATCAGGGAGATTAAGGGTAAAACTAAGAAGCCATATAAGAAGTCCCGCCTCATTATTACCAGATTTAGTAACCTTACAAAATATAAGATCCTCATATAATTACCAACGGTACAACATGCAAGTTATCAACTTCTCATTACTCTTACACCTATATTAATAACTAAGGGACTACATCTTAAGCTCCATAATATTACCCAGGCCTATCCACAGTCAAAATCCACACTCAAGAGGCCCATTCTATACTACCTTCCCCCTAAAATAAGGGGCAAATACTCAGCCAGCATAATCATAAGGGTAATCAAACCCTTATATAGCATTACAGAAGCCAGTATATACTAGTAGGCTACATACTATAAACACCATATCAAGAAGCTAGGGATAATTATATCTGCATATAACCCGTGCCTCTTAATAGCTAACTATAGCAGTAAGGATATCTTTAGTATTACCGCCATACAAACTAATAATACTCTCACCCTTTATACCCCAGCCTTTTTAGAGCTTAAAGAATAGAAGATTAAGGAGGAGGAGATCCGCTGCAAGCTAAAAGATAGGCTAACTCCTGAGAAATCACTAGACTTTAACAGCACAAAGATCACAATATCACACAACAGCATCATATATCTCAGATAGAAGGGCTAAGGGGCAAAGATACAGCTACTTAACTATATGGCTGAGGACCGCATTTAATAGTACATAGAGCAACACATAAAAGGAGCATATCTAGCTTCTATTTGCTACTTAGAAGCAGCATTTAACCTCTCTATTGCAACTTAAATCCAAGACCCTAAAGAAGAGGACTATACCAAGTTAAATAAGTGGCTAAAGTAGCAAGCAGATTACCTTAGCTATAGCCTTAACTACATTCCTCTAGACCTTGTGGCAGCTAAATTAATGATCTTTATAAATAGCTCTTTTACCAACAATAAGGACCTTAGTTCTCAGATTAGCTATATAATTACTCTAGTAAATAAAAAGCAAACCAAGCAACCATCTATATAGGAGATTACTGGGAATATCCTCCATTAGTCATTAACTAAGTACAAGAGGGTTATGCATAGCATACTTACTTCTGAGATCTATAGTATAATTAATAGCTTTAATATAGGGATTATAATAGCTGCTACTCTCCGCTAAATTACCACGTACTTAAACCTGCTAGAGATCCCTCTTGTTATTTATATAGATTCCTACTCTTTATATAAGTATCTAGTTAAGCTAGAGATAATAAAAGAGAAACGCCTTATAATCAATATAATAGCGTTAAAGTAGTTATATAAGAAGTATAAGATCTATAAGATCCAGTAGATTACTAGGGACTATAACCCAGCAGATGCCTTCACAAAGAGTACTCCAAATAAGGCGCTAGGGCGCCTTATTAATAATAATACCCTCATCATCAAGGTAGAAGGATATATGGACTATAGCTAGCTAGCAATAACCCCTTCCTCTACCTAAACACCATATAAAGGATCACAACAATTACTGCAAGAACAGCTCCACATTGACTTGCCCAACAAGAACACAACCTACAGCAGTTAACTAACCAATGTAACTTGGTCGGCAAAAGCCACGCATACCAACGCCGCCCTACCCCAAGGGGGAGGACCACCAACCATCACCACCCTGAGCCCCGGATGGCAGTCAGCAAGTACCCTAACACACAAAAAGGGATCACACAGTACCAGCAACCAGCAAAACTTCAGATCCCTATAAATTAATTACCTGCATCTTACCCTAAGGAGCTACACAATTAGCCAATCTATAGTTCAAATCCATCCCAAGAGCAAGACCTTATAGCCAAGATTTTTACAGTAGTGCCTACACACTAAGGGTTTAGGTGACAAGAGTTACCACTATCCCACGGGCACTTAAGTTGCCAGCTGTATTGTATCAAGCATCCCCAGTCAAGATTTCGCGGTCTCAACTCCTACTCAACATATATTTTACATACTTACCCAGAGCGGCATCAGACAGTACACGCTCTACTACGCATTTGCTAAAAAATTAGCTCCAATATACCATTCATTGCTATTTACTACAATCCCTACCTGACCCAACTACTACTTCCTCCACCCCCACCAACTCTTAATATTAGCCTCTAATAAAGAGGGCTTTTACCAATTAAGTTATCATTAAACTCTATTGCTAATATCTGCCACCGGAAGATAGTTAATTTGTACTATACCTAATTTAGCCAATTATTAATACTCAGTTAGGGGGAGAGGGGGTTTAGAGATCTAGGTTTAGGAGGCCAGATAGTTGTTATTCTAGTTCCAGGGTATCCGAACAATTGTTATTCCAGTTCCAGGCAAATCCTTATTCAACCTATAGCCTATAGGTGAAGGAATTATAAGTTCTTATTACGCATTTCTTTTATAACCCTTAAGTACTAGAGATAATAAATAAGCGGTATAAATTATTAGGAGCGGATATTTTATATGGGAATAGCATTATATTATGCTGAACCATATAATTATATGCTCTCAGCTTCCAGAGGGAGTAGAGACCGCTATAATACACCAGGTCTTTCCGGGTGCCTATATTTCATAAGCACTTAGCACAACGGTACATGCGACGAACTCAACCAAGGGACTAGCACAGCTAAAAGCAGCAGTAGTATAGGGATTTAGTAACGAATGCGGTAATTTCTTTTATTTTTCCTTAAAATAGCGAGAGCGTAAGTTCAACCCCACACCTGGGACTTTTTTTATGTTTTTAGAGGAGACAGTCGCTAGCAAAAGAAAAAGACTGCCAGTGTAGCAATAGCAGTATGCAACAGCACACTGGTGGGCTAGCGCTACAGCCACCATACTATAGCCAGAGGGCGTAGTTGCTTACTCAGCAACCACTACCCTCTATATAAGCCCGAGATAGCTGGCGGGCTACGCCCACTACACCCACTACTCCTATATAGAGAATTTTAACCATAACCCCCAATCGTATTGCAATACGTGACCCAGCCAACAGAATTATTACATTAAACATAAACCATAGAAAGTAGGATAAAAATTAATTTAATTAGTTTCATTAGGAAATCAGATATATGCTTCTTAATGAAAAATAAAAAACTAATTAAATAAATTAATTACTAAAAAATTAAGTTGAAACTACACTAACAAATTAAGAATAAGAGGTTTAATTAAAATATTAAATAATTTGTTTCTTAAAATGAAAAATATTAAAGAATATAATAAAAGACTACTTAATTATTAACTTAATATTAATAATTATTATTAATTATGATATAAGTTTAAAAAATAATTTAAATTAATAACTTTATTTAATTATAATCTTGAAGTAGATATAATTTGAAATAGTTAAATAAGCTAATTTATAACCTTAGAAAAAGGATACTAATCGTTAATGATGTTAGAGCCGTAGGCTGATAAGCCCGCCGGACTAATCAATTGATCCCTACATACTGCCTACCTAGGTAGTCAGCCCAACAGCCTCTATTTCAGGCACAACCGGAGATCGCAGCTTTGCTGCTCCCACTATACTATCCTTTAGGCAGCCATAGCTTTGACTCAACAAGTCCTTACAGACTATTTGAAGCACTTTTGCCATAGGTCGTAAGGACTGTCACAATAATTGATAAACCCAATCCCGCCAGCCATGATATATAATGGATTAATAATCAGGTTGAAAGTATGGTAATTGATCTTGCGGCCTAGGCTATTTGTATTTCCGGGCACCTGGCGGTGTCTGGTCTATACCCTAGTCAAGCTTGATTTTCCCTCTGCCAAAACGAGTAATGAGCCATGTTACGGTCCAAAGAGGATATAGTAAGTACAACACAAGGCCTCGGGAGTCATCTTCCTTCTATATGTTACATTCATCTATAGATTTTGTGGAAAGCAGGGCGTTGGATGGATATATGGATTACGGAGGAACAGCTCAGAAAACAAGCGCCAAGGAGCAGTGGTCTGTAACGAGAGGGGATACAGAGATAAGGCAGCTGCCCTCAATTCGTCAATTAATTTCCAGTCAGCGCTATCTTCTATATAAGGGAGAAGGTTTGGAGGGGTCCCTGGAAGAAGGTTTAAGTCCTAGAGGGCATGGGCGAATAGGCCTTACTAGATAAGTAAACAGCCAGTAGGGCCCCAATCACGCATGCATATACATTTGAAGGTTCTATGGTATTTACAAGTATTAAACTGCTTAGTATTTTAGATATATACATACTTAAAGAGGAGAAGTTAAACTTAGAGAAAAGCGGTGCTATTAGTTCTTGTTTTTATTAATATTTTACTTCTTTTATAATAGTACTTTAATATTAAGATATTATATATTGCTAAATTCTTAGGTTTTTATCTTTTACTTCAAGATATTACTCTAAGGTATGAGGGAGTACAGTAAAGGATCTAAGGCCTAGTTATAAAAAGGAGCCCTGTTATTAGATGTAACGATCAAGGGTTCTCCAAGTCCTCTAACCCTAAGAGATTAAAGGGTTTATGTTCGGAATATGCTGCAAGGCGGTTGATAAGCAATATTATTAACTAACAATGATTACTAGCTGTAAGGCTATCCCGTAGGTAAGACTGAATACTTAGATTAACAACTGAAGAGTTTGTTCTTTGAAAGCTATCTATATAATAATAACTATATCCTTTATATATTCTGACTCTTTATTTATTATCAATAGTATTAATGATAATTGTAATGATCAGAGGGTTTCCGAGTACGTTAAACCCGAAAGATCAAGGGTTTATGTTTAGAATACGTTGTTAGGTGGTTATTGAGCAATATTGTTGACTGATAATAATCACTAGCTGTAAGGCTATCTAATACTGGGATTGAATACTTAGATTGATAACTAAAGAGTCTATTCTATAAAAACTATCTATTATAGTGATAATTATATCTTTATATTGTTCCGGGGTCTAGGGGAACCGGCATGTTTCGGAATCCGGAGGAAAACCAGCCTTGGCATCCCCCCCCCCTCCAAGACTATAAGAAGGGGCCTTCCTGCGTTGCTTTTGAGAAATTTCTAGTCCTAGAGAATCAATCTTTTTATACCCTGTGAATTTGTATCTGTCAGATATATACGTGTGTACTGTGAAACTATTTCTTGTGCCCTCTTTTTCTGCCTCTCCTTTTTGGCACCCTCTATTCCCCTCATAACTCTCCTATCGCGTCAGGGGCTCCTCTTCTTGCCTTCCACGCTCCTCTTGGGGTGGTTGCTTGATCAGGGCTCTGGCAGAACGTGTGCCTTTTTGTGTGTGTGGAGGTTTTATCCTCTCGCTCTCCCCTCTGGGCCCGTTTTCACTGGTGTCTGCCCCATAAATCAAACATGGGTTTCTTCGGCCAATAAGGTTTCTTCAGCTATTATAAAGTTCCTCAGCTTTTGGGCCTAGATTCCCTATTTTATTTATAAGGTTGTTAGCCACTTCAGGGGAGTGAATCTCCACACTTCTAATACCATTTAATTCTAATTAGAGCTACAGCGCCCTCTCACTCTTAACAGAGGATTTTGCTATCATGCGAAGGCCAGATTTACCCTCCCGAGTCACCCACAGTTAACCCAGTGGTGATAGGAGCAGGTATATACGAGGCTGGTCTGATCTCTGTACCAAGCTGACTCTATCACCTCAGCTATATCTTGGACCCCCTCCCAGCATACCCAATTCAGTAGTGAAGTACGGGACCTCTGGCCTAGCCACACGTTCCTAGAAAAGCTACTAAGGGATTTATATCCTCGGGCCTTAGAAATTTATTCCAATTGGATTTAACGGTATCTGATTAGGGCTCATTTCCTTAGAAGGGACATAAAGGACTAGTATTAAGAAGGTTTGGTGGATCCCAACCGCCTACATCACCCAAAACTCTCTTGCCCTCAGATATAGCACCCAAAGGTTCAGCATGCTAATTCCCTAATATAGGTAAACTGGGTATAATGGAGCCCCAGTTTAACTAATTAGGCCCCTCTTCAGTTTTCCCTTTCAAGTTATCATTATAACGTCTGGTTACCCTATTGAATACTACATCCGAGATATTATCTGATATCATATAATATTGGGTTAGGCGATAGCGGTACTGAATGTTGCATGCTTCTGTAGGGAGTCAAAGAGGTTCCTGCCCTACCAACCGCTGTCCTTCTAATTGGTAAGCTTGGAGCTTCCGCTGTTGTTAGCACCCCCCCATGGTTAGGATGGCTGGCATCAGCAGCATGAGGGTATTCCAGGTATCTATGTTGTCCTCTCCTATAAGACTAGCAGTTAAGTAGCTCCCGCCTTCGCCTACAGCAAGACTTCATAATACTTAATATAACCTTCTACACTGATACCTTTCACTCTAATCATACCTGGTTATTCCTATATGCATCTTAGTGAACTTCAGATAGCACTTACACCCTTATTTCTTCCGGATACACCTGGTATAAAGAAACATTTAACACCTTCAGATAGCACTTGCATCTTGCCTCTCCTGAAGGACCTTTGGTATTAAGAAACATTCGACTTTACTATTACCACGAGGGAGTAATCAGGACCTAACCTGTCCTATATGCATCTCTGCAGACCCCAAATAGCACTTACACCTTCACTTCTCCTGGACACGCTTGTTATAAAGAAACATTTAACAATCTCAGATAGTACTCGCACCTTACTTCTTCAGCCGCAGCACTAGTGCAGAGAAACATTCGCCTCCATTATTATAGCAAGGGATAGATCAGGACCCATATCTTCTATTTTTCCAATAGGGGATGTTTATTCTACTCCCCCATCTATTAGAGGTTCTCCCTCTAGGGGAAGGGAGCAGGATGTAGATAAGGCAAGGGGGCTCTCATTAAAGAAAGGTCCACCTTAAGGATGCTAGTCTCCTTAGGAACCTGCCCCCACCTCATCTGGGACCTCTGATCAGGAGCATTATGCTCCTATGCCACCTATTCAGGCGACTTCTCAGCCTGTTATACCTTTGATGCCCTTTAGAAACGCTGCCCTTTGGACCTTGCTATTCCTCAGCTCTTAAGAGGATATTTACAAAGGTAGGTCTGATTAGCTCAATCCTATAGCTATAGCTTTCTATAGGGATATGGAATATTATGGTATTGAGAAGTTTGCCAGAGGCCATCTGGAATTTTTGCTTTAAAAAGGAAGGACGAGCTTACCTTGCATTTAGAAATATTAGTCTCTAATCGCCAGCCGCCCTGAACTCAAGGGCAATATATCTCTTGGGGAACTGAAGAATGATTTCTGATGAAGAGGAGGTAGTGCTAGAAATGCAGCAAGGGACTTCCACTATAGCTGGGGAGGGGAAAAGTAAAATAAAGGGTGATCTGATTAGTCCAAGCAAGACTGAAAAGTTAACCAAAGCTAAGCCTAAATAAGGACCCCTAATCCCCCAGACCCCTGAAGCCAAGGCTATGGACGCTATCCTTACCACCTCAATCAAAATGCTGATTTCAGATATTCTTGCGCTTAGCAAGACTAATGCTATTCTAATCAGAGAGCTCCTTGCTTATAGGGACAATACCTCTCTTGATGAGTAGCCTTTTGAGCCAGTCCCAGATAGGGATATGCCTCAAGCTATAGGTCCAGGACTCAGTATGGTTTCTGCTTTATCCAAAATTGGATATAAGTAATGCTTGAGCTCTGATCAGACATATATTATCAGGTATAAGGTAAATTCAATATTATCTCAAACTGCTGATGTGGTAAACCATAGTTGCTGCAGATCCGCCTACCTAAATGTTAGGATTACTTCAGAGAGCCATAAGATCCTCCCAGCCCTGCTGGATATAGGTGCTAAGATGAATCTTCTTCCTTTATCCTATTGCTACCAGAATAAGTTATCCTATGCTCCACTCTAAGATATAAACTCCACGGTTTATAATGGAGCATTACTAGCACTAATTAGAGTAACTAAGGAGTGGGTATGCATTAGCTATAATAGGATAAGGGCTATTTTCTTCATTATAGATGATGAAATAAATAATACCACCCACAACATCCTTTTAGGGATGCCTTTCTTTTTAGATATAAATTTAACTTTTAAGCAATCAAGGGGGTTCCTTTTTGCACACATTACTCTTAACGGGTTGCAAGTGATGTGTGGGCTGGGGAGGAGGAACTAGAAGCCCTTTCAGGTGGCTGCTACTAAAGCAGTCTTCTATTCGGATAGGTGTACACCCCAGAGACCTGCAACCCGATTCCAGCCGGACCTAGAAAAGGGGGCAGATCACTATTAACGGGACCTATCCCCCAATGCGCCTAAAGAAATTTATCTGTAAGAGGGGAATTTGGGAGCCGGTGGTGCCTTTTCTTTAGGAGAACAACCCTCCTAAAAGTCAACAAACTGGGAGGAAGCTATCAGAGGTAGCCAGACACAATGTCTTCCCAGACACACTGGATAATATACTCCATCTTACCACCCCTAATTAGGATGATAACAATTAATACCAAGACTAGTCTCTTCCTAGCCGGATGGTCCCCCAAGCGCAGGCATACTTGGATACAGATAGCTTATATAATTCAGACTTATTAGACTCAGCTGATTAGACTTAAAGGATAATACTACATATAGACATTCCGCTTGTTAACCCTAATAACCCCAAGCTAAAGGAATATAAATTCTGGGATAAGATATAAAAAAAGTTAAGATATAAAAAAGTTAAGATATAAAAAAAGTCAAGATAATATTATATCTCTGATCAGATAAGTGTACTTCTCTTGGGACCATATATGAGATAAAAATCATTAGTTCTTAATTTACTACTAAAAGAAGTGTTGGCAACCTGAAAAACTAGATCTACCCCAGCCTTGCCTAACCCTTCTAATCACCTCACAACCATGACTGGAGATCCATAAGCTTGTACTTAAACTTCCTGGGCACACATCCAGTAATCTCGCCTATAGCATCCACACAAGTTTCCTCATATCCTATTTTAGTGGCTGCCTCAGTGTACTTGCCTAGCGAGAGCTCCAAAGGAGGCATATTTGGAGGCTCATTAATTAGATCGGGATATATATTAGTGATATAGTTATAACTACTCTTGGAAATCTTTAGTATCTTGAAATTGTAAAGGTAACCCTTGATATGGTAGATATAATTGGTGTAAGCATTATCTTGAAATCCTTGGAGTAATTGGTACTTAAAGAAAGGGATTATGATGGGGATGATGCCTTGGAGAGTTGTTTAGTTGCAGTTGGCCCCCATCTGCCATATGTAACAGTTGCACGGGTTTGCATTGTAATAACTAAAGAAGGCAATAAGGAGAGCTAGGCCCTAATGAAGGTCATTTCCCTGGCATAGTTGAGACATGTACTTCTTATAAGGGCTACTATTTATGTGCTTAATAAAAACATTATTTGGACCTCCTTTAATTAGAGTGCTAAGGCAAGACTGCAGGTACTTGTGAGCCTCTGGGGCTTTTAGGAAGGGAAAGAATAGTTTAAGTAGCTCAGATTTGCATATTAAGGAGAGGGTCTATAGGATGTAAAGACCCTTGCTTCTGCCCTTAAGGTTGTATATCTTGATATTTATTGCAAAGGCCTTGTGAAGTAGTAATTTATGGACCTGGTTTTATAAAAGGATTGCGTTCGGCTGAAAACAAGTGCAGATGCCCTCTTTGTGGATAGGAGGAGGATTGTATGTTTTGAAGACCCTAATAACAGGAGGCGATTGCTCCTTACCCTTTCCCTTCTCTTCTTAGCTTGGTTGAAGAAGAGAAGATATAGCGATAGTGAAGCTTGTCTGATTAGAGAGGCTTAATGGTTTGATAACGAGATTAATGATTAATAGTTAATGATACTATTGGGGGGAAGTTAAAGAAAAGGATTAGTAAGGGAAAAGCAACTTTAAATATGAAAAGTCAGAGAAGGGAGCTCTTATTAGAAGCATTCAAAGCAGTAAAGGTTGCTGCCTGGCAGAAAAGGGAAGGAAGTTGAGTAATTCACTAGCTTAAGTGATTCACCCATCTTAAGGCTCCCCTTCTGATAAAAGCCCACCTTTCTGCTACAACCTCCAACCTAACTACTTCTTTTACAACCACTATACCTTAGCTGATCTCTGATTAGCATAGCACAACTTGCATCATTAAGACTCAAAAGCTGCTGCAATTATCAACCTCTACCCTTAAAACTTATTACCTCCCCTCCGTTACTTAATTTCTCCTTGCCTTAGCACCCTTTTCCCCGGTCCGACTGATCAGAAAGATGTCTTTCTTAAGCCAGCAAACGATAAAGAAAGGTAAGGGAAAGAAGAAGGGATCCCCATTAATCTAGTTCACAGCTATCAATNTAATTTCTCCTTGCCTTAGCACCCTTTTCCCCGGTCCGACTGATCAGAAAGATGTCTTCCTCAAGCCAGCAAACGATAAAGAAAGGTAAGGGAAAGAAGAAGGGATCCCCATTAATCTAGTTCACAGCTATCAATAGTCCAAAAAGCTAAGTCAGCCCCATGAATAATCCCAACGCCCCCATGCCTACTATTGAGTACCCAGACCCTTCTGATTAGGTTGGCCTCAAAGCACAACTTTCAGCATTACCCTTCATCATGAATTTTAATAATATCAACCCTATATAGCAGCTAAGATTTCCCAACCCATGCAATATCTGTAATTAAGGAAACTAGGATTACGGAGCTAGTGCAGACCTAATAAAAGACCCATTTGAAACCAGAATCCTTAACAACAGGTTGGCACTCTCCCAAGCTTTTAATATATCAGACCTTTTAGTACAACTGCCATTCTTTCAGAACCAAAAATAGGGGCACAATAATTATATATAGCGGGTAGTAGACACATATTTTAAGAGCGTCAATCCCTATCCTCAGTTCAGAGACCCCCCTAGGCAGAAGAACCTGTTTAGCACTTACTATAGCAACTTCCTCATGACCCTTTATGATGCAAAAGGTCTCCTGGCTCAAGAGGCATGCCTGCACACTGATTATATTCTGGGGCTTATCAATTAGCAGCTGATTGATTTCAGCAACCTAGTCTTTATAGTGCCCATAACCTATAATGTTAATAAAGAACCCCCCAGATCATAGAGATACCACTTACTAAAGGACAGCCAGAGGTTCATTATCCAAGTCATGCATACCCCAAGCCATTAAGTATTAAGCATCTTCAATAGGGATACCAAACAACTCAGTATAATCAATACTCATCCTGATTAGAGAACTCATAATAGGATATACCCCTGTATAAGGGACTGCATTGCATACTTCCTTACCCTTAGGCTACCTAAAGGATTCTCAAAACAGGCATGCACAGCGATCCAAGTGAAGGTCACGCCGCAGCTAGGATTAACTGCCTATAGACTCCTTATGGCCACCTATATTGCCTTTTTCTTCCAAGAAAATCATGGAAAGAATGGCTGGGAGTTCAGAGACTAGATTAAGACCAGGCTGCTCAAATCCGCCCCTCCTAACTTGCCCGCTGAGAAAGCCTTAGCTCTTATCTAGGGTTTTGCTATCCAATCAGAAATTAATAGATCCAGGCATCCAATCAGGGGCATCTAGAATACTCCAGTCATCAGCTATAATAAGTATAAGAGGCTCATAGCAGGAAAGAATATCATATACTCTCAAGCCAATATCTTAGGGATAAATAAGGGGGAGACCAAGTATTATGCCACACCCGGTGTGGGATCAGAACCAGGATAAAATCTGCTGGGCTTCCTTACAGCGAGATTTAACAAGGCTAATCTTTTAAGGCCTACTAATGTCCGGACTTCCAGGTCGAGCAAAACTCCTGTTGCCCCTAACAGCTCAAAGAACCGGCTACCTATCCTAACATCTAAAACACCTAGTGCAGCCGTGAAGGATCTGATTACAATATCTGGGCTTGGACTTTACAAGGACCCATTCAAGACACCTGAGCCTCTGCCTCAGGCAGATGGGGTATAGATATATGAAGAAGATAGTCTTAGGATACCGAGTAAAGCAAGAACTGCTCCATGGATGCCTGATTGGAGTAGGGCTGGAATGCCGCAAAGTGACCCTATTAAACTTCTCTCGCAGCAGATATTAGAGGCAAGCATTAGGAATATATCCCCAGGAGGAAATATAAATATGGGTGGGATGACCCCTAAGCAATCAGGTATCTCAAGGTCTTCATCATTATCTCTATCCTCTATTCCAGCTACACCGCCACCATATTACCCATCACCCGCCGCAATAAAAATCATAACGATTCAGAAGCACAACCGGAATGCAAGCAAGTAGGTAGGAACTAAGGAAGCAAATTGCTAGGTTCCCATGCCAGCGATCAATAACAGCCATCAATCCTGGGCTCACAAAAAGGCAGCTAAGCAAAAGGAGAAGGATCGCAAACCAAGCGTGCTACAGCAGAACGAGAGTAGGGATAAGCAGGCCAGGAATCAAGAGCTACAAAGGGTCCAACAGAGCTAAATTCAGGTGGCTTATCTAATCAGAGGAGGAAAGTAATTTTAGTTGTTTCGGGCAAACCATTGCTTATTCTTTACAATGGTCCGGAGAGGGGTATATTCCAGGGTCTAGGGGAACCAGCATGTTTCAGAATCCAGAGGAAAACCAGCCTTAGCATCCCCCCCCCTCCAAGACTATAAGAAGGGGCCTTCCTATATTGCTTTTAAGAAATTTCTAGTCCTAAAGAATTAATCTTTTTATACCTTATAAATTTGTATCTATTAGATATATACATATATACTGT